>JARJCX010000122.1:0-501495 GCA_029282285.1 Mycena rebaudengoi
GTTTTGGTATTGGCAGATTTCATGGGTTTCCTCCGCTGCACGTACGCAGCGTAGGCGTAATACACGTTTCTACCCCACGTCTAAGTGGAACCCGAGACGGGCAGGGCAGAGCAAAGTCCCTAAAAACAGCAGTACACTGAGAATTATACCACCGCGAGAAAAAGCGAGCGAATATAGACATTGCGATGACAAAGCGCCTGAATATCCACACGCCCTCTATAATACACACGCCCGCTGTGCACCGCCAAAGACGCCGTAGACGCGGGCGCAAACCAAGGCGCACCATGCACCTACGAAAGCCGCGAAGACGACTATAACAGCCCTTCCCACGCTGCGGCCATAAAAACTGGCCCTGGACACGAGAAATGACAGGAAGAATCCTGAAGAAAAACGTCCCCAATAAGCCCTCAATGTAAGCTGGAGACGAACCCAAAGGCGTCGAACTCACCACATAATAGATAGGACAACTCCCCCACCAGCCAGCCCCGCTCAAAAAGTCCAAAAGGACAACACCGGCATCTTCGTCCCGTCTGCCGACCGACGCGACACCGTTCGCGAAAGCCCAACAGTCAGGAAAGGAGACCGCAACAGACCCAACCAGTCCCAGCCGAATCCCACCGCCGGCCTAGTCGACGAAGACCCGTTTACACCAACCGTTCGATCACTGTCGCCCGACAGCGACCCTGACTTCGTCGTCAATAGAGCCCCCCCCACCTCCTCCTAACCACCGCCGTGACAATAACCGGTGGATCGCCCTCATGAACACGTCGCCAACGCTCCAGCCCGCCAGGCCCAACCCTGACAGGAACCAGTCCGACGCTGAGGACATGGACATCGAGGTACCCACACCAACGCGCAACCACACGCAAAACTAACCCCAACACTAGACGTTAGACACTAACAACCCTGCGCCGCCCATCACAGTGGCCGCAGGCCCTGCGCCGCCGCCGGCGGAGCCGGAAAGCACGGCAAAACACCCCTGCCATGCCAGACATGCCAATCGCCGCACCCGCCGCGCCCGACGCGCCGGTCACAGCTCCCGACGTGCCAGCCACTGCGCCCGAAGTGCCTGTCGCCCCACAGGACACCCCCATGGCACAAGACCCCCCTGTGGATGCACCCACCACGCAACCCGCCCACGCCGACCTCAACGACGGCGCGCCCATGCAGCAGGACCCCCCCCGACAGATGGCGACGCCCTTATGCCACTGGCACCGAACGCGACAGGAGACCACACCGTGCTCACGGCCACAGCGCGACAACTGGCACAGAACGCCCAGGCCGCACAAGCCGCCGCTATTATAGCCCAACAAAACGTGCAAGCCGCACAGGCCGCACTCGCAGCAGCCACAAGCCGCAGCTAACGCCGCCGCAACCAACGCTGCAGCCAACACTGCGGCAGCGGCTCAACAGCCCCTTCCGCCGATGGTCGCCGCTCCGCCACCCATGGTCACCGCTCCGCTACCCGCGGTCGCCGCCCCGCCGCCTACAGCCGCCGCTCCGCTACTCATGGTCGCCGCCCTACCGCCTGTAGCCGCCGCTCCACCCACCCCGCCTACCTACCCCACGATGCTGCAGCTGCTACACGGGCTGCCCACCAGCGTCCACGAGAACCCCCACCTCGGCACACAACAGACACAGCCCCCCCCCGCTCTGAACGCAGACGGCAGGGCACCGTACCAAAGCTGCGTGCACGGCCAGTACCCCAACGTCGTCATCACCGACGAAGTTGCACTCCGTGGCGTCGCGACGGCCCAAATCCGGACAGTCACGAATGCAGCCGCCCACACCATCGTGATCACCCACTCCCTCGGCGGCCAGCGCCTCCGCAAATCACTCCCCGACCTCGAAAAGGACATCGTACAAGTCCTCTCGATATTTGTCTCCGAGACAAACTTCACATTCCACCCCGCCATTCCCGCGGACACGTCAGACGGCCGGGTTCGCGAGCAAAAAATATGAACCCCCCAGCTCCTCCTTCGTGACCTGCCACGACGCCGCAACGTACGCGACGCTTGCTGGGGGACAAGTGACCTTTGCCCTCCCGGGCAACACGATGGCATTTCACGTAACCACGCTCGACCCAACCCGCCTAAGCTGGGTGGCCGCAGTGCTACAAACCAACGACCGCCGTGCCCCCGCCCTCCTTGAACGGATCGCGCGCGCCGTGATCATCACCGGGATCTCCGAGATCTCTTCCGCCGTCCAGGGAATCGACCAGATGACACAAGACGCCACTGGTCGCACATCGACAACTCGGGTCCTCGAGAACCTACTTACCATCTACGTCAAATACGAACAATACGGCACGGACAGAGGCATCTACGTTGTGTACCGCAAACCCTGCGGCACCGACAAGGCTGGCAACGATCGCATCAACGAGCAAATCCGCGCGCTCGACATCATAGGTGAGCACGCCGAATTCGTCATCATGTCCACAACGTCTTGTGTGATCTGCATGCTCGACACACACACCGCCTACACGTGCCCCTTCACCAACGGCCCCAACCCCTGGTGGGGTCCCCCGGACCAATTCTCGAAAATCACATCGGGCCCGTTGTCGATCGTCCCACCCGACGAGAAAACTCCTGGGGGTGGACGCCCAACTCGCGGAGGAGGCCGTGGAGGTTCCAACGCTAGTCGCGGCAGAAGAAACGGACGCCGGAACGGGCGGGGACGTGCGTAGGCTCCACATACCTAGCTATATATATACATATCCCCTCGGAGTGTCCCTGTGCTGTGCACACACCACGCGCCGTCGTCGCCCTACGTAACCACATTCACCTACTACCTACTCACTCGCTTGTCACTGCTGCATCCTCAATTCGAATTCGATTTGGAATGCTTCGGAACTAACAAATGTGGGAAACCCGATTCTGGGATCGGAAGAAGTCGTATACATAGTATACGCAACCCAAACCCGCCAAATACACTGACTCCACCAATGGTGGAGGGACAGGAAACGGGGGAGGGAGATGTGTAGGAGACTGAAGGAGGTTAGGGCTGAGCTGTTATAGGCGCGCACTAACCTCTGGACGTCGACTGCACCGCAACGGCGGGGTCTATTCAGACCGGGGTCCGCCGGCCAGCGGTCCTGGCATGTCAACCGGTGAACAACACACCCCAAGAGGTGTGTCGAGACCTGGTTAACAACCCCAAGAACTCGAGACATAAACGCCAGTACCTTTAGCGAGGGTGCTGGCGTGTCTCGAACCCTTTTCTTTTCTAGCTACTAACCCCGAAAATATAAGTAACTCTAGATTGAATCACGGCGACGCAAATACCGGCACAGGAATCGACGCAGGCACTGGAGGGGCGGAAGGTTCCGCCACCGACCAATGTCCTGATGAAGGTGCTCGCATGGGAGGGGATATGGCAGACGGAGACCCGGAGGTAAACCGGGACGGCTACCAACCCCCCAGGGGGAGGAGTCCCCGGCGAGCCGATGAAGGCAATCCCAATGCAACTCCGGGCGCAGCGCGCGCACCGGGGGGCGTTCCTAACGAGGACGTTAACGCGCAGAACGCGCGTGGGGCTGAGAACCAGCACCCACTCCCAGATAACGGGAACCCCGAGAGAAACAACGGGAGAAACGCGAGTCCAAACGCGACGCATGCAATGCGCAACCCGAGAGATGGGGGAGGCTATAACGGCCCCCCGAACGGGGCCAGAAACAACCCCCCGCTGCGTGTATACCCGGGCCCAGCCCCCCCACGTGCGAGACAAACGACTGGAAAGAAAAATATGAAAGCGTCAATAATGATTGCAGCACTAAATATAAAAGGCAACGGACATGCGAACGTACGACATAAGAACAACAAATGGTACGAAGTCTGGCAGATAATGCGCGAAGGTCGAGTAGGTGTGTTAGTAGTCGGCGAAGCCCACATGACCGATGGAAAAAAGGCTGACATCGAGGCTCTATTCTCCCGTGTGATACGGCTCGAATTCACGAGCGACCTGATAAACGACAGAGGGTGTGCAGGAGTTGCTTTTGTCCTAAACAAACAGTTAGTTGAGACAGAGAATATCACGACAACTGAGATAATACCTGGACGGGCAATGTTGATGGAAATGAAGAACGTTGATGGGACTCCACTCTCGATACTTGGTGTATACGCACCAAATCCACCGTCAGAAAATGCGACATTCTGGACAGCTATAAAAGAATGGTTCGTAAGGCACCCGAGGGTGAGAAAGCCAGATGTAATGGGTGGCGATATGAATGTCGTGGAGGACGGACTTGACAGACTACCCACAAGCAACGATCCGAGCTCACCGGTCGAGGCGCTAGACGACCTGAAAGAATTCTTTGGCATGATCGACGGATGGCGCGAAACATACCCGACGACATGCGCGTACACATTCAGTCAGACCCCGTCCCAAGGAGGATCCCAATCCCGCATAGACAGGATAAACATCAAACGATCTCTGTTCGAAAATTCATTCGATTGGAACATCCAAACGGTGGGAATAGAGACTGACCATAGAATGGTCTCAGTCAGGCTCACAACGGCGAATGCACCAACAGTTGGACATGGCAGATAGGTGTGGCCAGCACACATAATAAGAGATAAAATACTCACGGAATTCATCCACTCTGAAGGATTACAGCTAGAAGGGGAACTCGAGGCACTTAAGCAAGCCCCAGAAAAAAGAACGACTCACTACAATGCGCAGACGCTATGGGCGAAGTTCAAGGTTGGCATAGGAGACAAAGCCAGAGAACGAGCTAAAATAGTTATCCCAATAATAGTGAAACAAATTGCCGAGCAAGAAACGAAACTAGACAACATCCTAGCAGATAAAGACACACCACAAGAACTAAAGAAGCTGTCCAGTGCAGTAATAGTAGAAAAGCTAGTGCGGCTCCAAAAACAGCGCTATAGGTCGTCACGCCTAAGCGCACAGATTCGGAACCGCCTTGAGGGCGAAGTAATAGGCCGCTACTGGTCACTAGTCAATAAGCCCGGCAAACCAAGAGAAATAGTGCACCGAATACGGAAGAATGACAATAACCCCGAGACCCCGCCACAGTATGAAACGAACTCAAAGAGGATGGCTGACATAGCGAGAGATTACCACGACAGAATCCAGAGTGACCGATCAAATGCACCACCGGACGTCCGAGAGGAAAAGATGGGAACAGTGCTCGGGCGTACCCCGAAGAAATGTACGCCGGAACAAGCCGACATATTGAGAGCCCGATTAACCCTTGAGGACGTGATACTCGCCCTAAAGATGTCGTCCAACTTCAGGGCTCCAGGACTAGATGGAATAACATATGAAATTTGGAAGATTCTCCATGCCCGCTATGAAACAGCTAAATCCCTGAACAAACAGGCGTTCCATATACTTAGCGCAATGCATACAGTTTATAATGATATAGAAACATATGGAATGATACCAGGGACAGGGTTCTCAAAGAGCTGGATGTGCCCGTTGTACAAAAAGAACGACAAAAGCGATATTGCGAACTACCGCCCCATCTCACTCTTGAACACAGACTATAAAATAATGACAAAGGCACTCACAATAAAATTAGTGCAAGTTGCGCCCAGCCTCATCCACCCCAACCAAGCCGGCTTTGTACCGGGCCGCCAGATTAAAGACCAAATCTGGCTCACGAAACGTATAATCGACCTCGCGGAGGCAACCGAGCGGAACGGCGTCATCGTACTCCTCGACCAGGAGAAAGCCTATGATAAGATAGAGCACGACTACCTCTGGCGGGCTCTCCGGAGCTACGGAGCCCCCGACGAATTCATCAATACGATAAAATCATTGTATAGCGATGCCTACACCTACGTGATCCTGAATGGCGAGATAAGCTCACGACCATTCAAGGTAACAAGGGGAGTCAGACAAGGCGACCCACTCTCCTGCCTACTCTTCAACCTGGCCATCGAACCGCTGGCTGAAGCCCTAAGACAAAGCAACCTAACTGGGATCAAAATAAAAAGCAAACAAGAAAGACTCATCGCGACACTATTCGCTGACGACACGGTTGTCTACCTCGACGTGGGAGACGACTTCGGGGACCTACTACAAATCCTTGACGAATGGTGCATAGCTGCGGGAGCGAGATTTAACATCAACAAGACGGAAATGATCCCAATAGGGGCAAGAACTCACCGAGACCGTGTACTCGCGAACAGATACATAAACGGCACGGACGGAACCCGAATCCCACAACACATTAAGATAGCGAAGGAAGGTGAAGCTATACGAACCCTTGGAGCATGGGTAGGCAACGATGTGGACCAAGTGGATACTTGGACAAGGACAATAGAAAAAATTGATGCTGCGCTAGAACAGTGGGAGCTGGGAAAACCCTCCATGGAAGGGCGCCGCCTCATCATCCTCATGGTGGTTGGGGGTATGACACAATACCTAGCAACAGTACAGGGCATGCCCCAATCTGTCGAAGTAAAATTGGAGAAGAGAATAAGAAAGTTTCTGTGGGCAGAAAAGACAAGCGTCACCGTGAACAAGGAAACCGTCTACGCGCCACAGGACCTAGGCGGAAAAAGCCTGCTAGACATTGTTAGTAGGAACGAAGCAATAGCCATAATGTGGCTCAAGACCTACCTGAGCTTCGGCGACGAACGGCCGCAGTGGTGCTTTGCAGTAGACGAGATGGTCGCGCTATTTCCGCTAGCGGTAGATGCCGAAGTTGTTGACGAAGCGATGAGAACGAACCCATACCTACAGCGGTGGGGCCCCAGACTGAAAGACGAACGAGGGACCAAGGGAATAGGGAAAGATCTAAAGAACATGTTTAATATAGGCAAACTATACGGCCTATCCCAGGACGCAATGGCAGTCTCACGCGAAATCCAAAGGGACATGCCCATTTGGTACCATGCGCACTCGAACGGGTCCCGCGGAATCTTCAATAGAAGCGAAAAGGTAGTTGCGTGCCTAAAAGAGAACCATAGGATTAGGACAGTTGGCGACGCCGAACTCCTAGCGGAAAAACTGAACACGCGCCGGCATGCCCCAGGGCACGTTGAGTGCGGATGTGCATCGTGCTCCTTCACGAGAGTTGTAACAGGCTGCGAAAACCCTGGACTGTGCTACGAGAAATGCAAGGCCATGCTCGATGTGCTAGATGAGAAGTGGGATCCCCGGTATAAACAACCGGAGGACGATGAAGACAATATCGCACCACAAGCAAACAACGACCCGGATACAGTGGAGTTCGACCCGCGAATAACAACGCACGGGACCGCTGCAGACACTTTCAGAATATTCACCATGGGAGATTGGAACGAATACTCCTACGCACCTGAAGTAAGCTTTGAAACGGGGCCAAACGACGGGGAAACAGTTGTCTACACCGACGGCTCTGCCCTCAACAACGGAACGGCAGATGCAACCGCCGGAACGGGGGTGTTCTTCGAGGAAGGCGACAATAGAAACCTGAGCCTGCGAATACCAAACGAACTGGGTCCGTCCAACCAGGTAGCGGAAATGATCGGGATCAGTGCGGCCGTGAACGCCGTCCCCCAAGCGAACCCTCTAAAGATAATCAGTGACTCAAAATATGCAATAGACGGTCTTACCAAGCATATACGCCGATGGGAAGATGAAGGCTTATGGATGCGAGAAAACCCGGAGACAATCTGCCTCGCGCTCAACAAACTAAGAGGACGGCGGGCAAAGACCACCTTCCAGTGGGTCAAGGGCCACTCTGGCGTCGCAGGAAACGAAGGCGCAGACAGACTTGCCAGTGAAGCAAGCGCAAAGCCCGATGTAGACGAAATTGACACGCGAATAGATAGAGCCTTCCACCTCCCCGGAGCCAAACTAAAAGCGATGACACAGTCGCTGGCGTACAAAATGATCAGGAAGATTAAAATGAGCACACCGAAATACACAAACTTGCTGAACAGACGAGCCACAACACGGAACATGCTTTTGGCGCAAGCAGCGGCAACCGGCGATGACAATATCCAGCCAACGCGTGGCAGAATCTGGAAGTCAACAAAAAACAAAGATATATCAAGAAGCATACGTTTTTTCCTTTGGATGATGGTGCATGAAGGCTACAAGATCGGCCGGCACTGGGAAAACATCGCAGGGTTTGAGGACCGAGGAAAATGCAGTCACTGCGGGATAACGGAATCAATGGAACATATCCTCACAAAATGTGATATAGCTGGCCAGACAGAAATATGGGGACTCGCCAGTGAACTCTGGGTACTGAAAACGGGAGACGAACTCCCGAAACCGACAATGGGCCAAATGATGGCGTGCGCCGCCACAAAAAAGAGGGACGCAGGGACGAGCCGCCTATACCGAATCCTAGTGTCGGAATCGGCACACCTCATATGGCGCCTACGCAACGAAAGAGTGATTCAGCAAAAAGACGCGGCCTCAACCCCAGAAATCCACAACAGATGGCTTCACCAGATAAATAACAGACTGATGATAGATTGTGCTATGACCAACAAAAATAAATATGGTAAGAGAGCCATTAAAACTGCTGTAGTAAAGCAAACTTGGAAAGGTGTCCTAAAGGACGAAGCTATCCTCCCTAAAGAGTGGACGCGAACGCGGGAGGTCGGGGTTTTGGTGGGTATCGGCTGATCTGGTGATGAAGGTTGTTCCGGCGGCTCCGCCGCTGGAACGCTGGAATCAGACCGGACCGTAGCCCCACACGACGTGTCGTTGGACACAAGTGCGACTGCGCATTTCCTCGAGAGACTGTGATTTTTTTTTGTGCTGGCCGGGTTCCAAGTCCAAGGCCTCAAAAACAACGGGTGGAAGTGACCGACTATGTCGGCCCGAGTTTATGTGATCGGAAGTGACCGCCTGGTGGACACTGGACGAACGCTATCGGGAGGCGGCATTCAAATGCTTCCTTCATGCACTAAACATGCACCGCTATACCAAACGTTCCTCAAAAAAAAAAAAAAAAAAAAAAAAAAAAAAAAAATACCAAACCCCACCACACTGCCCTCGCGCCCTCATAGGCCTTTCTCCCCGCCGTCCTGAAAGGGAAGAAGAGCGCAGGGAGGAGAATGGGAAGAGGGAGCGGAGGGCGGACTTTTTGACCCAGCTGGTGCGGACTTTCACTTTTGGTGTATATTATTTAGGATCCCTCTTCCCTCATAATTTCCTTCTAATTCTTATTTCCTTTTTGTTACCTTGCTACCCTCATTGCCTCATCGCTGTCTTACGTATCCCCTTGGTCCTCTTAGTATGAAGTACGTTACCTCTTGTCGGTGAACGGCGCGCGAGCCGCGCCGGAATGAATGCACAAAATATTTCGCGATTTTTCTCCTTGCATCTGAGACATCCGCCTTTTTTTTTTTGGCGGGGGTGATAGCATCGGCTATCGGGGGTGACGCGGCTTGGTGGGAGCGCTCATGTCAGGCTGGGGCGTGGGGCGAGTGAAGCGCTCAGCGTCAGGCCCTGGAGGCGGGCGTTCACACGGCCTTCCGAGCTCTTGACGTCCATTTTGCTCTTGTGGCGCACTGGTCTTTCAAGTCGCCAGTGACGGCGTCAGGGCGGACGTCGGTGATCGTTTATTCCTGGACTCGGCACATCGGGCTATGAGCTGTGGTTCTTGCTCCAAATCGGCGGCGTCATCAGCCTTGGGACTGCTCTTTCTCAGATCTCTTTCTCAGTAAGGCTCCAACCGTTTCCGTGTATAAATGTTTATACACGGTTTTAACCGTTTTTGTTTCCGTTTAGTGTACGCAACGGCCTAAATGATAAACAGCCGTTTGTAAACGGTTTAAAAGGTAAGGAATATTCGGCCAGTTTTGGGAGTCTTACCCAAGTCTAACCAGTGAATTTCTGAGCCCAAATGGTACTCGACTGAGCTTCAGGTCGGTAGAATCACTCAAGACCACCATTTGGCTGAGTGGGGACGGGATGAAAGGCGAATATTCGGTATACATGTGTTGTGATGGCGGCCTTCGACTGCCGACCACCACACTGCTCGCCGTCTCCTGCGTCTCCTGCACACGTCGGAGCAACCATTGTTCACATCGAAGATCCTCAAACATGTTTAGAACTGAAAATCCACTTCAACAACATTTCAAGAACAGGTTCTTGGCGGTGGAAAAAAAACCCTACATAAATACCGTTTGTAAACTGTTTTACTGCTCTTTGCGGAACTTAGGGCGGGAGCGTTTTTTTTTCCAAAAAGGGCTGTTTTCGCCATAACGGCGATTGTGCGTTCAGTTTTCATCCGTCTGCCCTGAAACCAGGACAGAACGATTCGCAGCGTAAATCCACAGGTGCCTGTATCCTAAAATAATTATTTTCATCTGCACATACTACCAATAGCATATTTGGTCATGTATTTAGCATAACATTTCTAGCAGCCAAACTAATGAAGTTGGATGTCTTGGTTGTGTGGTCAATTCAAGGGAATGGAGTTGTTCAGGCACCTGTATGTTCAAAATCACTTTGCGATGCATCCAAGAGATTTTGTGAGTGGGTACAGTCATGAGCAGGTGGAGTAACAGTATAACACTCCCAAAATCTCTTGGATGCATCGCAAAGTGATTTTGAACATACAGGCACCTGAGCAACACTATTCCCTTGAATTGACCACTCAATGAAGACATCCAATTTCATTAGTTTGGCTGCTAGAAATGTTATGCTAAATACATGACCAAATATGCCATTGGTAGTATGTGCAGATGAAAATAATTATTTTAGGATGCAGGCGCCTGTGGATCTACGCTGAAAATCTTTCTGTCTTAGTTTCAGGGCAAACAGATGAAAACTGGCCACACAATCGCCGTTATGGCGAAAACAGCCCTTTTTGGAAAAAAAAAGCTCCCGCCCTAAGTTCCGCAAAGAGCAGTAAACTGTTTTAAACCCTTTAGTTTTCGTTTCCATTTAGTGTGCCCAAATCTATACACGAAAACTAAATGATTGGAGCCTTATTTCTCAGCTCTCTTTTCTTCCTCTCTCTTGACAACCTCCGCACTTCCTCTTTGTTTCTGCTCCTGGCGTTATCTTTCTCGCATCGGATGTCGGTATCCAAGGCTATGCTTTGTGTCTCGGGCGCTTCCTTGCGCGCAGGTTCGTCGGCCTCATTCTGGTGGCCCGCACGTCGTGACAGGCGTTTGGCTTCACTTTCCACTAAGCTGCACTCGGCACAAATTCGGGACAATACATCTTGGTATATCTTTAAATTATAAATTTCCCGTTCTTCAAAAGCTCTTGGTGGGTGTCTTGGTCAAGTCGGGGAAGGGTACTACCACTAGCGCTTTCTCAACACACTCGAATTGAAAAATGCGCGATCTGGTATTTGGTTTTCCGCTCCATATCGGGTCTACTGCTCTGCCTCTTGCACCAATTGCCTCGAGTTCTTGACATCTTGCTCCGGGATCCGACTCAGCGCTCTACTGTTATTGTTGGCGTCCCACTGCGGTCAACGACTCGGCGGGGGGCGGGTGAGCCGGTGCTTTCCTTATACAATACAATGAATCCTTGAATTTCTTTCTTTCTTTGAAGACGAGATTGATTCTGGCGGGACCTGATTCAGCGTCTTGCTATCACTGTTTGGCGCCTCAATGTCGGCGGTCGATAACTCGGCAGAGGGCGGGCACGGCTGGCGTTTTCCTCCAATTAATTTCAGGATTTTATCGTGGCATGCTTTTCTTCAAGTTGTAGGTGTCGAACCTTGGGTAAGGCAAGGGGGCGCCTCGCCTCTCTATCTCAGTATCAGCCCCGCAATTGACGGCGTCTTGCTATTATTCTGGACTTCGGACCGTAGCGGCGCTCCTCCAGCAGTCGCCACCAGTATTTCTGGCATTTTCCGCCTCGGGGGGCGCTCTTTCGCTCCTCTCCACCGCAGCCCCGGCGTCTGAGTCTTGCTATCATTATCATTGTGGGCTTCTCACTGCGGCACTTTCTGAATCGAATTCAAAACACCAGCTTTGGGACTGTGGCCGTTTCATTGTGGCGGGGGCGGAGACGCTTGTGCTTCCCCTTTAGAATTATCACTCGCCATTCCTATTCCTGTGGGCCTCTGGCGCTCTGTTTTCTTGCTCTCTCAACTCAGAATGTGTGTTCCTCTTCTTTTATCGCTGTTCATCTTGGAAATCGGCGTCACCTTTCATAGTGCTCCTCCCAATATCTGACTGGCTGTGATATGCTTATGAAAACCCGAGATGAACGAGTGGCATTGATGAATGAGGTTGGCCTCTTGGTCTCCTGCTTAACTTCCCATTCATTATATCCGTGTTTTTGTTTCGTACAGGTTCTGGGCGGCATTCGTGTGCTGAAGGGCATCTATTTCTTTTCATCCCGTCTGGCATCGCACAATTAACGAGGCCCTGGTAGTTCATGGCTTGGGAACGAAGCTTCGGGACGTGGATCATGAAAATTCGGGCCAAGGAACTCAAATATCAGCGCCTCAATTATATTATCGAAGCATCATGATTAGGGCTTCGACCCGTCCGTCCCGTCCCGTCACCGTCGCAAAAACGTGCCGTCGTGGGGACGGTACGGGTCCACCCGGCCGTCGAAAGAGAATTTGAACCGCCCTGACGGACGGGTCCCGTCCGTCGACAGGTTACGGCCGTCACGACGGGTACATCTGGCGATATTTTTTGATTGAAATGGAGTATTACATAGCTAGACTTGTAGGCACCGTTATTATTGCCAGGAAAATTTAAGAGAGTTATTTAGACTTGTTCATATTATTCCAGAGTCGCAATAGGCTTATAAAGTCCTGTTCGAGCACAAATACAAGATATCTCCCTCTGTGATGGGATCAAACCAACTTCAACACAAGCTCGGCAAGGCAATTCAACTTACTCTGAAGATATTAAAGATTTAAGAACCAGCCAAATATTCATTGAACAACCACCCAACTTTTGTCTGAGACTTGTATGAGCTCCAGATCACAGTTAAGGTCCAGACACCAACTATCAACGAAAAAAAACATAGCATTGTAAGGTCCGTAGAGCCTGGGGAAAATCCCGCAGAGCACACAAATTAATTCCCAAGCCACTAGAAGCCACAACACAAGCAAATTGAAATCCAGGGCTACTCAAAAACATAGGCTGAATTCAGCGGTCGCAACATCAGAGTGATATGATACCCCATTTGAAGGGGCTCCTCCGAACTTGCCGAGAAGCCGGCTTGACCACGGCGATACCCGAACCAATCATCTTGCGCTGAGCAATCAATATGCAGCCCCTTTTGGCTGACCCGTCACCCGTCGACGGGTTAGCCCGTCCCGTACCCATCCGGCTCAACTCCTCGCAAAATAGCTCGACGGACGGGTCCCGGCACGTTGCGACGGCCCGTCACCCCGTCGCAGCGACGGACGGGTCGAAGCCCTAATCATGATACGGAGGTTGAATTCCTTTGGGGATCACTTAAATTTCGCCAGGCTCTATTGTCTGGACTTTGGTATGTTTTCATATTCTCCGGCTCGATATTTTTCTTCTCTGAATCCGACATTATGACGCCGATCATAGTGACCCTAGGCAGTCCCAAGGGCCGGTGGCCCGTCTTACAGTTTATTACTCTTAGCCGCAGGATATGTATGCTCGCGTTTTGTCCTAGTTCATCGCGACTTGCATGTTCAACCCGCTTTAATACCATTGTAGACAAAGCCCATAAATAACATTGAACTGTTGTTCATCTGACTAGCGTATATGTGGGACAGAAATCCAGCTCGGATAAAGTCTAGAGATCATTGTCATTATAAGTAGCGTGACAGACGGAAACTTGGCAAAGCTCCATTGGTTCACGCTACACGAGTAAGGGGAGCAGCAGCTGTTACTTGTCTTCCGCGATGTGTCCGCACTATTTTTTCAAGAGAGGAGGTCGGAGAATGCTTCAAGACTGTATTGTGGAGCCAGGGCCGTAATAACCTAAAAGTCAAAGGTTGATATATATATTCGGTGCGCACTGATAGAACAACTGCCTACATTTTTAGCCGGCGCGGTCATGGTGTGTGGGAAGACTATGATAGCCCTCTCAATCCCTTTTTTTTTCCGAGATACCGAGCAGTCTTTGATTCGGTTAAACCTGCACAATTGTGAACAAGAATGGTGAACGCACTGTCGCATCGTCTTTACACCGGTGCTCTTTACCAGTGAGAAGTAGACAAATATCTGGTCGCAGGGGTTGGTGCGCGAAGTTGCGCTAAAGCTCAGCTGATTGCGACTACATAGGCGGCTTGGGTAAACCAACGCGGGACGGGTGGAAGGCTGGCTTACTCAACACCGCCGTTGCTGACAAACTTTTCGCAGAAGGTGTTGAGGTCCATAGATATGTTCTCGTCAGAGCCCTAGCTCCGTGGTGAGCGTGGCTGACTCTGTCTTCACGACTGGCTCACATTCAACAACAGATTGAGCAGCAGTTGAATTATCCAGCCCCTCCACCTCCCGAACCAGATCCCTATGCTGCTCCATTGCATCCTTTGGCAGAGCTAGCAGTGTCTGCAGCAGACAGGGCTTTGATGTCAAAGGTCCGGGATGAATGGATGAAAGTTGAAGTGGAGACTTGTAGTTCCTGCCATGAACAGTGGTTTGATCTTGCCATCCAGGATAGGAAATGTGCAAAGTGTCGATCAGGAACGAACCCCACAAAATATACAGAGTCAAATAAAATATTCCCAGGGCTTGCTCCAAATTTGCCACTCTTGACTCAAATGGAGGAGATGCTACTTTCGCCTATCCATGCTCTGGTTGCTCTCTATCAGATCCATGGCGAGCAAACAAAATATTCTGGTCACTGTTGCAATTTTCCATGGGATGTGAATGTCTTTCACAACAAATTACCACTTCTGCCAGAGGAATGCGATGTCATTATTATGCGGAGGACAGGTGTTGATCCAACCACCAATGAGGAAATATTCCAGAACTTTCGTGTTTGTCGGGATGTCATGCAAAAGTGGTTGGAATACTTGCAGGACCATCATTCAACATTCCGGTCCTATCATGTAACAATTGACTGGCAACGTCTCAACCAGCTTCCTCTTGATGGATCCGTATACAATCAATTGTGTACAATCCAGTCTCAAGACATTCCTGAGCCCGATCAGAATGTTGGTCCACCACAAGAGGGTGACAATTCTGATGAACAGACACCACTCTTTATGCATGGCTTTGTTCCCAACCTCAACACAGGTCAGATCAAGATGGACCAATTACATGCAGCTGCATTCCCCCCAGATGCACCAATTATTCTCACAATGCCAGCAGTTTGGGTACTCCAATCAGTGAACATGATGGAAGACAAATTGCAATTGATGCATTTCCCTCCCTCTTTCCAAATGGTACAGCAGACTTTGCAGCACCACGTGACATAAAAGTCACCATGACTGAGTGGGCTGCTCATTTGATGCGGTTCAAGGATGGACGACGGCAGTTTGTCTGAAGCAGATTCACTGAAAAATCATTCTGCTGAAAGTTCCTGGTACCAACTCAGGTACCAGGTCTCCAAATCAGAATTAAAACTTATCTATTACATGCGACTTTTTGCCAGATCAGCGGACCGGTCGCTAAGCTAGGCACCGTGACAGATCATCGAATCTCAAGGTCTGAAGTCCGAAAAAGTCCGAACCTCCTGCAGATTCTGATTTCAACAGATGTACTCAGAAAAAAAGATGCGACTGCTTTCAACCTTCTACTAAAAGTCTAGATACAAGAAATGGTCGAAGAGCCATCCAATGGCTGTAAATATTTTGGAAAGAGCTACCAACTTTAATGGACTCAGAACTATTGCATAAACAGCTTGCTCACTGACTCTGACCTTGGGGAATGTCCGGAGGGCCATCATATAGCAACTGTTGGCGACAAATTAATTGTTAACCGGTCCAACCGTATAATACGGTGTACTGGGAGGTACCAGGGGATGCCCGGAGGGCCTTAGTATTATAAAGGCAAGAAAATTTTGGCGTGACTTTTTTTCTGAGCATTTCTACATGCTTTTCTCATCAAAGGGAGCATTTTTGGGAAATTTAGCCTCAAAATTTGTCCAGCACAGCCACCTCGGCAGGCTTCGGCAGCTCGCTTAGCGGTGTTGTGTCACCAAACATTATGAGTGGCACCATGTAGAAGATTATAAACAATGCATTGGAGCACATGGAGGTGTATTCTGGTTCATTAAAGGATGTGGCTAGCCCCTCACAGGTGAAAAAAATACATAAAAAATACTTCGCAACCCAACATTTGACCGTGGGAAGGTGGCTGTGCAATGTTTACATAAGGGTTCTGGATTTCCACGCCCTCTACCTTAATTGTCTTTCCCAGCCTTGATCAGAGAATGTTAGGATTATTAAATTGGACACTCAAAAATATTCCGTACCCCATGTCATACGCCAGGATGTATCCCGAACCTTCTCAGTAGCGACTTGCTCTCTCTCGCAGTCGCAGATCCTTTGTAGATCGACAGCCTGGTGTTCATGCAATGATAATCTGTTGGAAAAACATGCCAGAGCACTCTTTTGACAGAAGAGAACCGGACTCTCAGGGATTTTCAGCAACAGTGACACGGTCAGTTTTTCATTGAGATCGTGACCCGCCTCTTCAGCAGGCCAAGCCCGTAGTGATGCGGCAAAAAAAAATTTGAACTCAAAATGTTTTCCTCCCCCAATGAGTGATAATGTCTGCACTGAGCACAAGCATCATTTGCATGATATTGCCTTGAGAAGGCACAGGACTATACAGACCTGAGTTGAATAGGTGACCTTCCCCACCCAGACCAGGTTCAACATGCAGAGGATACGCAGGATAGCGGTGCAGCCAAGCATTATGTCCACTTCTTTATAAATTTTACTTTGTATGAATTCGAGTCTTTGAACTCCACATGAAAGAAACACCGAATGGATATTCCCAGATATAATAATAATAACTTCAATAATTTGTGCCACTGAAAATCACCCTGAAGACAGTGGGGTCTCAGCTGCAGCTCCCAAAGCCGAGCAAAGAGTCTGACACACCGGGCAAGGTGTAATGGCTCAGACCCGAATCAAAGGGTGATTCTCCTTGAATCCACAAAATATTCAAAGCACATTGAGAGTAGACACAGTATCCTTGCTACCAAATCAGCATGTGTTTTACTTTTGTCTGCATTTAACTCTTCTCAATACTTCCATGCAAAAGAAAAGGCTCCACCTTGATGCTTATTGCCAGATAAAATATATTATATAATAACCACCCGCAGCTGGTTCAATTAAATAAACAAATAAATCTGGGAAGCATGCTGCTACCAGTACCCTACAATGGAACTTGAATGATTTTCTCCTGGCAAATAAGTACGAAGCACAGGATTATGGGAAGAGGTGCAAGATCATCTGCCACCAAGTCCTCTCCAATTTATCTGTACTCTCCATATATCCACCTCAAGTTATTTTACACACGAACCTGTATCACAATTCATACACTTATCATGAGACTGAGAGAAAAAGTCTTCACAAATTCTATTTCTGGTGGACGAGATCCTGGTAAGTACGTGTGTTTCTCTAATCCCGGTTATCCGGGCTTCCCCCAAAAGAAAATGTGGATGTCTTCGAAATTTGATTGGCTTAGATCCGAGTCAAACAGATGTTCTTCTCCTTGCAACATCATTGATGGTATATGAACAACCAAGAGCAGATGTGTGCCATTCTGCTAATGAACTTTAACCTCCACATTTTCAACTTGTATATATATATATGTTGTTCAACTCATTCAACTGTTCAGGTGGCAGAAAGAACAGCGCACCAATTTAGTTGATTTCCTCCTGCCTGTGCCGCCAAATGGAAAAAAAAAAAAGATAAAAATCCGAAACTCTCAGACCTGAATTAAATCGAATGACTTACCTTCTCCTCATAGGTGGATGCAATATTACCAAGGAATCGGAGGAAAATGTAATATCACCCCTGCTACCAAGCATTATTTTCGTTTTTTCTCCCTTGAGTAAATTATCTCACACAGCCTGCAATGTGTTTAGACCATCTTCTGTGACTTATTGCTGACTGCAAACCTTCGAAAAAAATACAGATCCGCTGCCTCCCGAGTTTATTCAGTCCATTTATCCCTCACTCAAGATCTTCTAGTGTGATACACTGGTTGAGCATTTCAATTTTTTCACTGAGTTTTGGGGTGAAAAACTTCTTTTATTTTTCACAGTTTTTTCACTGAAATGTGACTGAAATATTTATAACTTTTTCAGTAAAGTCACAAAAGTACTGAAAAATTTATAAAAGTTTCAGCTACATTCCAAGTGAAAAAGGTGTGAAAAATAAAAGAAGTTTTTCCCTAAAAAACTCAGTGAAAAATATGAAATTCTCAACCAGTGATACCAAATAGAATAAATAAAACAAAACAAACATACTGCTTATACCTTGGTATAAATATGAAGCACACTGCTGAGTTTGGTGGATATTTGAATTATTTGAGCTTGTATCAGTGAGGGAATGGTAGTTACTTTGCTTTCACAATTCAGACCACACATCACCACTGATGTGGGTAAAATAAATAAATAGGGAGGCTACATACTGGACAAAAGGCTATGATCTGGACATGGCATGCTGTACACACCAAGAACAGGTGGGTATGTATTTGTCCAAATATGGGTGGAGCTGTAGAGAGTGGGAAGCAAAAGAACAACACGACTACACTGATTATCCTAGACCCAAACTGCAATTCAAACCAACACTCCAGGCCTCCCCTTGTCCCAAATGTCGCTTCCTTGAGCAAATTTGTTCTCTATCTCCTGCTCTTCCTCCTCAGTGATGTATGCCTCCTCTAGTGCACTAGCAGGTACATGCAATTCTGAAAGGTGTTGAAGTTGTTCCTCATACTTGGCCAGAATGGCAGAGTCAACCTCTGCTATCTTTGTATCAATCTTGATCACATCCTTTATCTGAGAGGACCTTTCAAATAAGGGTCTGGCTGCCTTCCACAATTCAATTGCTTTAATGACCTCTCCACGATTATTCAATATATCAGCAATTCGAACCATGCAATCTGCCTGCCAGCGATGGATGTCCATGAATGTGAATCCATGTAGAGCAACATTAAATAAGCTGAGTGCTGTTTCATCATCACCATGGGCAGAAAAAATCTGACCAAGGCATCGGAATGCCTGTATTGTCTGGCACTTGTCCTTGCACTTCAATGCCAGTCCAAGGAAGATTCCGGTCCATTGCAGTGTAGTTGGAATGTCATTCATACCAGTGGAAAGATCTCCAAGCCTTGCTAAACATTGGAGTGCCAGCTCTATGTTAATATCCAGAGACAATGTAAGACATTGTTCAAACAGTGCATTCACAGTCCCAAGGGCCCCATCTCGAAGCCAGAGTTCAGCAGCTACATAATCAGCTATAAGACTTGTATGTCTGCCATTGGTCCCATACACTGCCTTCAAATGAGACTGAGTGATGTCTAGATTTCGGTGAATGATTTTTGAGTCAACACCAGTAGTAATATCAATGAAAGCATTGTTCAAGTTTGCCAGGATGGCATCGTATGAAATGGCCTGGCAGCTGGATGCAATGACTACTTGCAGCTGGCGTGATTCCAAATATTCAGATTTCACAAGGTGTATCTCAGCCTGGAGATTTAGAATGGAAAGATTAAATCCACTTTGTTGGTGACCAAGAGTAGCCAGGATGTGTCTGGATTTTTGCAGAAGATGTTGAGCATGCCAATAGTTTGCCAACTGTATGTGACTCCTTCCTTGAAGGCTGAGAGACCAAGCTTGTCCATAGATGTCCCCTATATGCTCAACATATCTATATGCCTCCTTGGCATGTGTGAGTGCACTCAAGGGCTTTCCGGTGAGAAGATGAATGGCACATATGCTGACCAAAGCACGGTAGCCAACAATTGTAGGGTATCCAGTCCTTTCTGCCAGAGAATATGCTGTTTGAAAATACTGCAGGGCTCCTGCTAAATCTGACTTTGCAAACCGGAAATACATTCCCAGAGCACGGTACCATCTGCCTGGAGATAAATCAGTTAGGTGAACACAAGGACCGTGATTGTGTCTTACTCTGTTCCAGTGGATCTTTTGATGTGAAATACTGAGTGCCTAGGGTGATGTTGCAATTGAGATCCAGGTCAGGCAAATAATACGAAGTTTCCAATAGCTGGATGAGATATTCCCCAAAGATTTGATTGTCTTTCCAATGCAGCATTTGCCCAGAAAGCTGGAGCAAAAGGGGTGAATATGTGCTGTAGATCTGATAATAAAATTGATTGAGAAACAAGATACTCCTAAAATTCTGGACAATATCAAGCCCCTCTGGTTGAAGCCCATCATGGAGAACAGTGTTAAAGTTGCCCAAATTTCCTGAAATTTGAGGGAGTATATCTGTTATATTGAGATTCCTGAATTGGTGGTGCCAAAGATCAAGAATTTGATGGAAGTGTTCCTGTAGCTTCAGCTTCAAGATATTTTGGGGAGGATGAATGCTAAGGATATGTTCTCGGATGGGAACCAGAACTTTGAGATGTTGATCCTGGCCAACAAAGGCAAGGGCCGTTTGAATCAGAGTAGCTTTGCAGGCCAGAATATCAGGGATTGGCAGCTTGGCCTGCACCAAATCGGCATCTGCAAGCCCATCTGGTAGCATGGACAGAATACTGAGCAACTCCTGAGCACCTGGGGTCATACGGGAGCTGGTGTATGACAGCATGATAGATATATCCAGGCTTGATCTCTGGTCATACCCATCAGAAAGCATCCGAGTACTTTCCAGTTTCCACCGAGCAAGTGCCTTGGCACATCCTTCAGAACTTGCAACACTTGCAATAAGGCTGACTGCGAGTGGAAGATTCCCTGTCAGTTCAAGGAGTTCTTTGATGCTGGCATCATCATGGCCTTCATCAGCAACCTCAATGAAGGTCTGCCAAGCAGCCACATTGGAAAGCGGCTCAAGAGGAGCCAAAAAAGGCCTGGTCCATTTGACTTTGTTTGGCCGCTCAGCACCTCTCAGGGTGATCTACAACAACTTGAACATATTATTTGATAAAATTGCAAACATTACTCACCATGAGACCCAACTTGGGAACATCAGTCATAAGAGAGAGAAACTCTTCAACCTCAGCACGAGATGAAAGGGTTTCCCATGGGGTCTCCAGATTGTCAAGGACCAGAAGAGAAGGAGGTGCATGGGCAAAATAATGGGCAATCTTCTTTGCCATGTTTGAGCCCTTCTTCAACCCAATATGATCTGCAATTGTCATTGCCAGTTCATTGCAAGTGGGGCTTGAGTGGCATGGAACAAAGTATCGATGTGAATACTTGGCTTCCACTTGTGGATTATGGAGGGCCGCTGTGGCAAGGCTGGTCTTTCCCATGCCTCCCGCACCAAGAATAGCAATGTGGGCAGAATCCTGTATGAGAATATTCACCACATCCTGGAGCTCTGATTCACGGCCATTGAAGATTTGTGGGCAGGGTGGAAGTAGACCAAAAGATCCTGAGCTGTTCAAGACCTTTAGCAAGATTGATGGTGTTTGCAGGTTTGGCTCACCTATTATTCTTCAAACTTGCCAGAGTTCCTGCCATCTAACAACCATGAGCTACAAATTTCAATGGTCATACTTTGCTACTCACTGAGGAACGGTCAGAAGAAGAGTCTTTCTCCAAAAGGGCAACAAGCTCTTCATGTTGTTCCTTGGCATCCTTTTTCATTTGCCCCATTTGAGACAAGGTTGAACCTGTAACTTGAGCCTGAAAATGATTTGAATGTGCACTGAAACACATTTCATCTGATATACCTTGAACAATCCAACCATCCGATTCAGCTCTTGCTTGCATGTTTCCAATCTATCTCTGGCCTCAGGCTGTCTGAAAAGTCCCTTTATTTTTCCTAGAGTGCCTTTTTGTTGCCCATTCAGAATTGTGAACAACTTTTCAAGTGCCCTGGCATAAAGTATAAAATAAATACAATGTCATCATCAAATAGGACTCACTCTGTGAATTTTGCAATGTCATACAAGACTGCTGTTGGAAGGACACCCCTAATTTCTGAAGTTGAATCAAGCTGGACAATGATGCACAGGATCTCATGAATGTGCTCCAGAACTTCGACATATTCTTCCTTATTTGATCTGATGGTCTATTTTTTTGTGGGGGGCTAAATATCACATCAATGGCCAGAAGGATCGGCTTACCTGAACAGACTTGGTAATTGACAAGCACAAGGCAGCAGTTGAGCCAAGGAAAGGCACTTTAGCTGTTTCTGCAATGTTTTGTGCAGTAGTTGCGGCCAGGGTGATATATTCGATAAGATTCTTGAAATTCCCTGTGGTAGGCATGGTGGGCATTGATGATGGGAGGTATGTTCTTCAGCTGGGCTTATATATCTTTTGCTGTGTTCTTCCCACAGATACTTCCGCATACATTCCCAGCATCACATCATACATGCAGATATATGTATCTGTTGATGTTCCGCACCGAAAATAAACTGCATGTTTTAAATGAAATGTCACGAACAAAAGTGAGAAACCTTCTTGAATCTTGGTGAACTTCTATTCCATCATTACAGACATTGGCATTTCACCCCAAATTTAAGAACCCAGTTGACAAGGGAGCAACGGTAAATGTGTGGCAATCCGCAGATGCTCCACAGCATCTGCGGGCTTGGCTTCTTGCGGGAGATGGAATCACGGCAGAAGGATCCCATCTCACCTCAGTGTGCCACCTACAGCGACCCGCAACAGAGCACTGCCAAGACCCAGAATAGAAAAGGAGATGATTTTCCGCTCCCGAAATCAATTTGCAACAGTGCAATGAATGATCTTTGCCACCTGATCCGCCCTCACTGCATTGTCCAATGATTGTTCCTGTAACCGCAGCGATTAGGAACCGCAACTTTCGTGCATTGCCTTGCAATTGAATCAAGTTCCCTATAACACATATTGAAAATTAAAGGAAAAGTAGTACTTAGAGCTGAGTATATTGTAAACTGAGAAACAGGGGCATACTGGGGAGCTGAAAATATGGTAATAAATGATCTGCACTCGAATCTGGGGAAGACTCTGGCATCAGAAACCACAGGTGCCGAGATTACCAGGAAAGCTGAGTCCCACATCCGTGGCCTCGGGTACTTATATTCAGACTTATCAACAGGTGTCAAACGTATAATTACATTCAAATCGTTTGTCACGCATCACGGGCCCCTCTAGAAAATTGGTCGGGGTCACGCATCACGGCGACCCCGAGACCGTCACGCACGACGACCACCTAACTAACCACGCCGTTGACGGTGCCGCCGCCCGTACTACGTCCTACGCTACTTCGGCCGCCCGTCGTGCCCGCCGGCCCTCTTCTCCCTACGTCCATAGTTGTCGTATACGCCTTGCCGTCCAGCGAGCCCGCTCTACTCTTCTCCCGCCTCGGTAACCGCCCAAGCCATTGCAAGATCAGCCCAAACGCAGGCAACTACCTACCTTTCCGTCAAGGTTAATCCATTCCTTTTCTTCCCTTCCCTTCCTCTTTCTCACTTGACCACAACACCTTCAGTCTACATCCTCCGCCCACGCTACGACGCGCGCTACCGTTTACCTCCACGTAACTCCTGCGCTCCGCACGCCGCGTGACTGCCGCAAGCGCTCTCCGCGATCCCTCGCCCCCAGTCCCCAGTCTCGATGCAGCGCGACTACGACGTTACTATACCTGCGCAACCCCATCCATGGCATCGCTCTCCGCACGCTTCCACCCATCGTCGTGATACCACGATCGTGTGTAGCACGCACGGCGTACTTGGCACGCGTCCCTCCTGGAACCCCGACACTCCACCATCACCGCTCGATCTCGACGCATCCTCAATACCAGGGCACGCATCGCCAGCGCGCACGCCGCGCCCTTTCCCATCGCGCATGACGGACACATTCCTTATCCCCTGCCGGGCCCGATCCTTAGCGCGCCCATGGCCCCGCTGCAGGGTCGCCGCCCGGGCGGGGGGACCGTGATCCAGGTGGTACATGCCGACAATGCGGCGACGAAACTCAGTGATCGCGTGAGGAGACGGTGCTTCAATTGCTGTACGACGGACACGTGGAGGAGAAGTCATTTGGGTCCGGGGAAATTTGTATGCGTTTTCGTGCTTCGCTTCATTAGAATATACACTGACGACATTTCTTCTCGTAGTTGTGCAATAAATGCGGCCTCTTCGAGCGTACCTAATCGCGGCGGTCCTCTGGCACCGAGCACGGTCGCTGCACCAGGCGCAGGTGAGATTCCCTTTCTCAGTCCCTTCGCCCCGTCCCTGCGCCTTTCCCTTCCCATCCACCCCACCTGCGACCGCTCCCCCTCTTCTCTTCTCTTCCCTTCCACGTCCACCTACACCTCCCCTGTCTCCACACTACCTCCATCGGCACGGTGTCTCCTTTGCGGAATCCGGGTCACAGGGGTGGCCACGCAATCTCACCCTCCATTCCATTCCCTGTCCTCCACACACCTCCACTCCACTCCATCCTCTCACTCCTCGTCGCCCTCCATCCGCACTCGTCGTCGACTTTCCTTTTTTGGACATTTGCATTTCGCTCGTTCATTCCTTGCCTTTACCTTCTCCACGACGCTGACTTCCTCTCCCCCTCTCACCAGGCGACCTATCAATACCAAACCCCACCACACTACCCTCGCGCCCTCATACGCCTTGCCCCCCGCCGTCCTGAAAGGGAAGAAGAGCGCAGGGAGGAGAATGGAAAGAGGGAGCGGAGGGTGGACTTTTTGACCCAGCTGGCGCGGACTTTCACTTTTGGTGTACATTATTTCTGATTCTTATTTCCTTTTTGTTACCTCGCTACCCTCTCTTCCTCATCGTCTCATCGCTGTCTTACATATCCCCTTGGTCCTCTTAGTATGTATGAAGTACGTTACCTCTTGTCGGCGAGTGGCGCAGCGCGGCGCACGGTGGAGGAATCTGATTCAATCAGTGGCGGGAGTGAGGAGTCAATGACGCGGCTTGGTGGGAGCGCTCATGTCAGGCTGGGGTGTGGGGCGAGTGAAGCGCTCAGCGTCAGGTGGAGGCGGGCGTTCGCACGGCCTTCCGAGCTCTTGACGTCCATTTTGCTCCTATGGCGCACTGGTCTTTCAAGTCGCCAGTGACGGCGTCAGGGCGGATGTCGTATTCCTGGACTATGAGGCTGTGGTTCTTGCTCCAAATCGGCGGCGTCATCAGCCTTGGGACTGCTATGGCTTTCTTTCTCAGCTCTCTTTTCTTCCTCTCTCTTGACAACCTCCGCGCTTCCTCTTTGTTTCTGCTCCTGGCGTTATCTTTCTCGCATCGGATGTCGGTATCCAAGGCTATGCTTTGCGTCTCGGGCGCTTCCTTGCGCGCAGGTTCGTCGGCCTCATTCTGGTGGCCCGCACGTCGTGGCAGGCGTTTGGCTTCACTTTCCACTAAGCTGCACTCGGCACAAATTCGGGACAATACATCTTGGTATATCTTTAAATTATAAATTTCACCGTTCTTCAAAAGCTCTTGGTGGGTGTCTTGGTCAAGTCGGGGAAGGGTACTACCACTAGCGCTTTCTCAACACCACTCGAATTGAAAAACGCGCGATCTGGTATTTGGTTTTCCGCTCCACGACGGGTCTGCTGCTCTGCCTCTTGCACCGATTGCCTCGAGTTCTTGACATCGTGCTCCGGGATCCGACTCAGCGCTCCACTGTTATTGTTGGCGTCCCACTGCGGTCAACGACTCGGCGGGCCGGTGCTTTCCTTATACAATGAATCCTTGAATTTCTTTCTTTCTTTGAAGACGAGATTGATTCTGGCGGGACCTGATTCAGCGTCTTGCTATCATTGTTGGCGCCTCAATGTCGGCGGTCGATAACTCGGCAGAGGGCGGCGGGCACGGCTGGCGTTTTCCTCCAATTAATTTCAGGATTTTATCGTGGCATGCTTTTCTTCAAGTTGTAGATGTCGAACCTCGGGTAAAGCAAGGGTGTTGGCGCCCTTCGCCTCTCTATCTCAGTATCACCCCCGCAATTGACGGCGTCTTGCTATTATTCTGGGCTTCGGACCGTAGCGGCGCTCCTCCAGCAGCCGCCACCGGTATTTCTGGCATTTTCCGCCTCGGGGGGACGCTCTTTCGCTCCTCTCTACCGCAGCCCCGGCGTCTGAGTCTTGCTATCATTATCATTGTGGGCTTCTCACTGCGGCACTTTCTGAATCGAATTCAAAACACCAGCTTTGGGACTGTGGCCGTTTCATTGTGGCAGGGGCGGAGACGCTTGTGCTTCCCCTTCATAATTATTACTCGCCATTCCTATTCCTGTGGGCCTCTGGCGCTGTTTTCTTGCTCTCTCAACTCAGAATGTGTGTTCCTCTTCTTTTATCGCTGTTAATCTTGGAAATCGGCGTCACCTTTCATAGTGCTCCTCGCAATATCTGACTGACTGTGATATGCTGATGAAAACCCGAGATAAACGAGTGGCATTGATGAATGAGGTTGGCCTCTTGGTCTCCGGCTTAACTTCCCATTCATTATATCCGTGTTTTTGTTTCGTACAGGTTCTGGGCGGCATTCGTGTGCTGAAAGGCATCTATTTCTTTTCATCCCGTCTGGCATCGCACAATTAACGAGGCCCTGGTAGTTCAAACGAAGCTTCGGGACGCGGATCATGAAAATTCGGGCCAAGGAACTCAAATATCAGCGCCTCAATTATATTATCGAGGTGAGGCCATCAGCATCATGATACGGAGGTTGAATTCCTTTGGGGATCACTTAAATTTCGCCAGGCTCTATTGTCTGGACTTTGGTATGTTTTCATATTCTTCGCTGAACCCGACATTATCCGAATGAAGGAGTTATTTGACGCCGATCATAGTGACCCTAAGGCCCAAGACAGTCCCAAGGGCCGGTGACCCGTCTTACAGTTTACTATTCTTAGCCGCAGCATATGTATGCTCGCGTTTTGTCCTAGTTCATCGCGACTTGCATGTTCAACCCACTTTAACACCATTGTAGACAAAGCCCTTAAATAACATTGAACTGGTGTTCATCTGACTAGCGTATATGAGGGACAGAAATCCAGCTCGGATAAGGCCTAGAGATCATTGTCATTATAAGTAGCGTGACAGACGGAAACTTGGCAAAGCTCCACTGGTTCGCGCTACACGAGTAAGGGAAGCAGCAGCCGTTACTTGTCTTCCGCGATGTGTCCGCACTATTTTTTCAAGAGAGGAGGTCGGAGAACGCCTCAAGACTGTATCTTTACACCGGTGCTCTTTTCCAGTGAGAAGTAGACGAATATCTGGTCGGAGGGGTTGGTGCGCGAAGTTGCGCTAAAGCTCAGCTGATCGCGACTACATAGGCGGCTTGGGTAAACCAACGCCGCACGAGTGGAAGGCTGACTTACTCAACACCGCCGTTGCTGACAAATTTTTCGCAGAAGGTGTTGAGGTCCATAGATATGTCCTCGTCAGAACCCTAGCTCCGTGGTGGGAACAGTGAAGAGAAAGCTGGACTGCAAGCGTGGCTGACTCTGTCTTTGACCAGCTCATGTATAGTTCGGTTTGCCTTCCATAGTTTTGCTGTCTCGTCTGGGTCGGTCATGGAAGACGCAAAGGCCCCACGCAGGAATGATTCAGACTATCAGGTTCTCGGAAAAAACCTCGCCGAATCGGGTATCCGTCACTAATGCGGCGACAGGTTGTCTAATTGAATGTCAGGGTTTAGATCTCTCGGTGCTAGTGTAATTCGAACAGTCCGAAACAACTCTCGAACAAATATACACTCGCAGGTGCAAGTTCGGGCCTGGAAAATATCCAAAGGCGCAGAAACTGAAACTTCTCTTGAGGTTCTATTTTTGGTCTACCTGGCCCTAAAGGCTGTGCAGCAGTACTTCTAGTTGAGCAGTATAATCGGCATGTCGGCTGTAAAGATTGAACAATCCGAGTGTTTCCAAGGACGAACCATGAATGGGGTTCCAATACAAAAAACACATATTTCCAATACAACCGAGTAAAAACGAACATAACCAAGGCAACTATGACAGTCAAGCCGTGAGGACTTCTGAGCAAGATACGTGAGCATTAGTCTCTCCCGGACAGACGCTACAACCGTTGAAGCTCGTACCTCGCATGTTGTAGGTGAGCATCGTGACAGGGTGAGAGGTCCCTGTCAGCCAACCGCCCGTTGCACCCAAAGGACTTCAGATTTGGAGTCGTGCGATGCGAATACACAATTGACGACCTTATCGAGAATAGCCACTGCGGGGGTATGACTCGTCGTCTGGCCTACGTCCTCGTGGTCCAACCACTTTCCGCTGCTGGGGTCAAAAAAAGTGGCAAACACCTGTCCTTTCCCGTTATTGGACTGGAATGCTGCGACGACTGTGTTTCCAGACGCCGTCGCGCTGACTCCATAAGCCGTTTCATCATCGGGTCCAGGTGTAATACGATGCCAAGTGGAATTGACACCGGACGCTGACATCTGCAGTATATCACGGTTGTTGTTATTAGCCGCAAAGAGAACGGATATTTGTGAACCGAAGGAATAGAGCGCAGGTGTTCCCCAACTAGTTCCGCCCAGCGAATTGGATGTTTTCCATCCTCCCCCCGTGAACACCGCCGCCCGAAGACGGTTGTCGTCCCTGGTGTCGACATAAACGAGTACTAACTCGCTAGAGAAGCAAGTCATAGTCACCTGCACTTCGCTGAGAAAACCTGTGTCAACTCGTTGGCCCCACGTCGCGGAGGCGTCATTGTATTGGTAGTGAATAATGTTTAGGTGATTGGAAGGACAAACAAGGTGTAGAACACCGTTGCAGTCGGCGAGCGCCGGGCCGTCGTTCAGATCTTCATTATTTCCAATGGTGGTGGGCGGGGTTGAAAATGCTTGATTATTGCCGGAAGCATACCAGAGAGGAACATCCGAAGCAGATCCGGCAACAAATAGGGATCCTGCATGAGTGGCAATCGCCGGCGCATATACTGAGTTTGTCAACTTGTCGGGTTTGCGAGTCCAGATGGCCGCAAAAGTCGCGTAGTTGTCATTGTGCGCGAAAAAGAGATCCTGGTCCCAGTTCAGGTCTGCAGACAAATTGGATGAGTTTTATTATTGGAATGGACGCAATAGTGGAATCTATGAACTTATTTGAATGGCACTCATAGTGCTATTTTCCGCTACCGGACTTGGGATTTCTTTGATACCTTGCGGGAATTAGGAATGAGCTACGATACCGAAAAAAGCAACATGAAGCACAAACCAACGACGTATGAGATCGGCTCCTTCACTCCAGACGCTCCAAAATCACGCCCAAAAGTGCAATTCTGGCAGTGGTAGATCCAGTTCCAATGAGTCGCATTGATGGTGTGTGCAATAGTTGAAATATTTGCAAACTCATAGGGTGTGGGTGATGGGACGAAGCCTCCCTTGGTGCTGTTCCTGTTGGGCATGCATCAGTGGCCGAAAATAAAATTATTTCGGTCAGCCTCTACCCGAGGATGCGCGGAGACCCTAAAATATGCGTTGCGTTGGGGAATGCCACCACGCCTAAACCGTTTTGACCACTGAATGCAACCCCAACCTGCAGATTCAAGTCTTCAGTCTGAATGTAAACACTGAGAGACATGATTACTTACCCACTTGTCGGCAATTGGAGCAATAATATTACCAATAAACTCGCCACGGATAGTCGCTGAGCTGAACGGAGGCAGGGAAAATCCGATGCTCACACTATGGGTCGTGTCGCGGATACCCGTGAAAGGGATGTTCGCCACATTATAAACTATCTCGCTGAATACCGTCTGGGCTGGTAATGGAGTAAGAACGAATATTGTTTCCAGTAACAAAATATTCACCGAAGCCCATTGTGGCTGCTGTAGCTACGAAAAGAAGGCGCGCAATGACCATGGTCGAATGTCGTGGGGCATCATAAGGCAACTAGACCAGCCTTTATAACGGGGGTTAGTATGGTAGCGGTTAATGGCTCCAATCGGCAAAGAGACTAGAAGTAAATACATAAGCTGATGCCTTGATAGATCGCCCTGGTACTTCTGGGAATACAGGTGGTGAGAAGAAGCCAGTGGCTTGATAGATCGCCCTGGTACTTCTGTGAATACAGTTAGTGAGAAGAAGAAATCCAGTAACCGGGACGTAGAAAGTCACTAAATGGGCTGCCGAAGTGAGAACCCTAATCAGACGCCGTGGTGAGAGATGGGACTGTTCAGTTCGTCCTTGCAAGTCAGGCCGGGAAGTGACCGAATCCAGGAAACTGTTTGGCTATTTGACATGATGATGTTTAGAGATGCAACCCCATAAAAAGAACATAAACGAACCGGCCGCAGCGTGAAACAAACCACCGTCAGGCCCCCAAGGGCCGAATAGAAGAATTAAAACTCAATAGACTTGTCAGACTCGTTTAGGTGAGACGTGCCCACTGGCCATTCAATGCAATGCTGACAATCAGCCCAGTCTGGCGCTGAATGAGGCCACTGGCATCAGGTGATATCCTGCGGAACTTCACAGATCTACTTACTTGGATCTTGTCTGTTGTGGCAGTCTGCAGATGAGCGGAAGTACGGGCCTGAGCCGGAGTATCTCCATCTAAGGTCGTTTCGCATGGCAGCAACCTACCAGCGCCGTAATGCCGTTTTAACTGCAGGCGGCCATTGGGCACTATATGGACCGGAGCAAGCAGCGAATCGGGAAAAGAAGGACCCACCAACACAGCCAAATAAACATTCGCTCCGAACTGACCCGAAAAGGAGATGTGGTTGAATCTGACTATTGTCGAGCCCCGCCAAGTACATAACAAGAAAACAATGCCACAACTTAATTCTTCGTTCAAACGGATAAATATACATTTGCGTATTCTACAGGTGCCGTTACATTTATGATTGGGAAGGATTGTTCTCTGCGAAGTACTCGTGGCTGTCAGCGTTGAATATCGCATGGGCGGAGTTGCTTTTGGCGAGCGCCTTGGCGGCGGTCTGGCCGTAGGCGTAGTCGTCGGTCCCCGCGAGACGGGTGAAGTGTGACGACTCGTGGATGAGAGTTCCTGCCCTAGAATCGGTGCCGGTGGTGGTGGTATCCCAGAAGACACCGCACAGGTAGATGGTACCGAAGCTTCAAATAGAGGGTGCTGTCAGAATTTATTGAAGCGGAAAAATTAGCAGTAGCCTCACTCATCAGGGAAGACATAGGCGTCTGGAAGGAGTTGGTGTCAATAACAAGCGAGTGGGAACATAATCAAAGCGGCTCACAGGTGTCGGAATCGGTGCATGTGCACTATGTAGAAGCGAGGATGAGCAAGATGAAATAGCCAGTCAAATACGATGAGTCTTACATCGTAGGTGTAGGAATTGTATCCTTGGTTCGCCATGTTGGTGTAATGGCTGAGGACCGTAGAGCGGTGGGCACTGGTGAAGGTGCCGAACCAGGTCGTAAAGCGGGTGGAGGTGGTCGTGTGCGAGTTGAGGTAACTGTTGAGTAGATTGGTGAGAAAGACAGCTATGCAAATAGCTGGCGGCACATACCTCACCGCACCTGCAGCATAGGTGTTTGCCCCAGAAGCCGCGGAAACAAGCAGCGACTGCTCGCTCGAGGAGCAGCTCTGGTAGGCAATGCGCTTGGTGAGGTTGGAGTTGGAACGGCGGGCGACGGCGAGCTCGCCAGAAACGGCGGCAGTGTGAGAGTCCGCGAGGTCGGCATAGATGGTCTTGAGCTCGTTCGTCTCAGCGTCAACGTACTGCAGCTTGGTTGAGGGGGCGATGTCGTAAGTGCCGGCGCCCGAGGTGGTGAAGTTGTAGGCCTTAGAGACTATCAAGGAAATCAGTTGGCAGTGTCAGATCCAAGAAGGGAACTTGCGGTCGTGTGTGATGGTCACGGACGCGCCGGGGGCGAGGACGGTGAACGAGCTAGGGTCGTTCTTGGTGAGAACCCGCTCCGGGGAGTATTTCACGAGCGCTCCGCTGAAAGAGGGGGAGTTTCCGGCAGCGTCGCTGATGGCGAAAGTGTCCGTCTCGAATGTGCGCAAGATGGTCCTCGGGTCATTGAGGAGCTTCAACTCGACATCTCCAGTGTTCTCCAGGGTGGCGGAAACGAGGAGACCGCTGACGCTAGTGATAGACTTGGGTCCTTCGGGACAGTCAGCTCTGCTCGATGGGAAAGACGGAGAACACAAACCGGTGAGGGACATGGACAGGCCAGGTCCAGCGGAGACCGCGGCGGCGGCGACGAATAAGGCAACCAGAGCAGAGCGGACTGTAGTGGAGAACATTGTGGAAGTACCAAGCGGTTCGATTTTTCAAAACCGCAAAAGCTACCTTTATATGAGCGGCCATCCGGGGACCATGGATAAGGACAGCCTTTTCATCGTTGCTAACAATTACGAGCGCCCAGCAATACACACGAACCACACAACTCGTCCGTATCAGGTGGTGCAGATAACGGAGAGAAGCTCTCCAAGAACGTGCAACATCTTCCGAGAATGGCAAGCCCTGACAACCAATGGATATTGCCGTCAAGAAGCAGATGGAAACCTGCGGGAACCATGCGGTAGGATAGGTTGCATTTCGGATTTATTCCGAGTACACTAGTACTGTACTCACCTCAGTACTGACAACAGCTCACAAGATATCAGTATGAGAGCGATAGCGGCGAAGAGCAGTAGGCGGTGTCTCGGCCCGCCATATTTGGCGGCGGAATTCAAAACCACGCGCAGATCATGATGTATGACGGTTGCTTAGTCTTCCTTCCCCATCAAAAGTACGGTAGTGTCCGTTGGCGGGAATCGTAGTCTATCGTAGTGCGATTCCCGCCAACGGAGACCATGACGCGAAAAGGCAAGTTGCTCGAGATAATATGCGCCAGCAATAGGGAAGCAATTCGTGTGAGCGAAGATAGGCTCGAATCCAGTCTGTACATGAGAGCGAGCTCGTCGATGTATAGGCTGGTCAATCTGAGCTTGACAAGTGGCTTGTCCAAAAAAGGCTATTCGCCTCATGTATTCTGCCAAAAAGCTTATCTTTTGGCAGGTTTTCGGCTTGAAAAAGCTTACACGGATTTTGCGGTGCCGAGATGCTGATTCAATTGCCGATCACGCCGCTTACATACTCAGTCTTACCTTGTCGTCCACCTCGTTGTATCGCTCGCTCGTCGTCAAATGATACCTTTAGTGTTGTCTATCTGGCCGACAGTCTCACAGGATCGTCCCGATATTAACTAAAATTTTCTCGCCCTGTGGGGTGCAAAATTGGGCCTGAAAAAGCTTATGACCGGACAAGGTTTGGCGATTTTTGGACCTAAAAAAGCTTATCTGCAATCGCAAAATTTTGGACTGAAAAGCTTATTCTCCGAACAACCCTTGGCGGGAGCTTCCCAGGGCCTGTTCACATGCATGTAAGTAGCCCCAGAAACAAAGAGTCCATCCCAGTCAAAGCAGACGAGCGCTGTCCAAGACAGACCACAATAACTCGTCCCTCGGCGCTAGTCCAAGACAATCATACAGATCGATCTTGAGAAATCTATTCTTTGTTTTAGCAGCAAAGAAGAACAGAGGAAGTTGATCCTGAAGTCACTGGGGTAAGTTAATATCGTCTCTGCACCGAGATCACGAAACTCTTTGAAGTCTTATACTATAGAAGATGAACAGATTCAACAGAAGGATTCGGTGATCAATGATAATCCCCGGCCCGCTAAGTCCCGACCGATCAGCCCGTCGGGAATAGCCGTCCAGATGTGTGAAGTTTTGCGCCCATCCCGCTCAAGCTGTACTTGCCGCCTCGCATCCTACAGACATCATTTCACGATGACTAGAAATTCAATATCACCCATACTGCCTGGGGCATTTCTTCGAGACTAGAACTCTTCTCTGCCCTTGTCTTGCCCACATCAAGATGCTATTCAACTTGATCATTACATGAAGTTCTTGAGTTAACCCTCGATATACAGGCACTTACAGACCTTCGGTAGAAACTAAGAACTTATCCTCAGATCTGATTCTGTAATTACCACTATGCAGCAGCTAGTAGTATGCTCGATCCTAAGGCTCTAACCGTTTCTGTTTATAAACGTTTATACACGGTTTAAATGGTTGATCAATTTCTATCACTCACAGTGGATTTCCTGGTGTGAATATGAGGAATTCTTGCTGTCAGAAATGTCTCTGGGGTCACATATGGTCCCCCAGTCCACTCACCTGATGCTACTGGCGCTGGAGCTCTCGACCGGCCCAATGCGGTAATTGTTCATATGTCGAGCAGGATTGATGCGCCCGCGCCCTCATCCTCACCTTCAGTCTTCAGCAACCTGAACCCGAAAATCATCCCAACAGCCATCTTTCCACCGTCCTCATCTCTGATAGTACCGTTGATTAACTTATTACTTCATAAGTTGCATCAACGCCGGCACCATTGAAGGTGAACCGTTACTCCAGGGCACTCCAAATCTTCGAGATCTTTCAATACAACCTCCCCTTCGATCCGGCCAGCATTCAAGCCGTGTGATCTCAAGTTACCGTGAGCTGTTCTTGCAAGTGTACCCTTTTTTCAACCCAAATTCCTTCATGCCGTCAGCTGAAATGACAGAAAGCAAACTAAAGCAGAATAAAGGCCTAGTCACCCAATATGTGCATGAATTTGGATACCCCTAGAAAAAATACCGTTTGTAAATAGTTTTAAACGGTTTTAAACAGTTTAGATACCGTTTCCGCTTAACTTACCCGCCTCCGTAAACGAAAACTAAGTGGTTGGAGCCTTACTCGATCCATGTGCCAATCTCAATACCATATTCATTCGCCCTTTGATTTCGAAGGTTTATCTGGGGCAGGTAACTACACCCATTGGACAGAGGATCAACATTCGGGAGGCAGCGGATCGTCCACCCATTGCAACTTACAGCGGCTAGCTCCTGTTTCCCCCATGCGGCTACACGTAACATCGGTACGAAGTCATCGCCGGTATTGAAATATTCAGCATGTAGGCCAATTTGGGTACCGCCAATTGTCAACTGCCCTCGAAGAACAATGGAAAGAAGAAATCCCGCGACCGGAGACTCCACATTATTGCCGGAATGGCAAGGATTCTCCTGCCATTTACGCTGTCGCTTCGACGACAACTATAAGTCGTCGTTCATGCTTGTTGGAATGAAGACGCGCGGTACAGCGGCCAGTGGAAAGCAAGTTGAACTCAGGTCAAGCAACAACTTATTTTCATTCACCAGGCAAGGCATGGAGGGAAAACCATTCTGTGCCCGTACCACTCTCCCTCTAAACCTTGCATAGGATAAGGTCGGTGACAAACAAGATGCTCTTGCGAACCGTTGGTCCTGTCAGCTGCTGGTTGACTTTTCCGGGCTCAGCGGCAGTTGGCATATTTATTTAGTTTTTTTTCTGGGGCTGTATAAAAGGGAGACTTTTCCGATTGGCTTGCCAAATCGGCTTGCCCCTATATCGGAGTTTGAATTTGGCTGTGATGGCATTTTTGGCGTACGCATATCGGCTTGCTTGGCGAGCGTGGCTTGTCCTCAAATACAGCCAGTCGTTCCACTGTACTCCATTCCATTCTTACATGGCCGATATCAATCCAAGTGTGTCTACCACTAGCATGCACCGAGAACCACATACACAGCTCGACATCAAACATCCTAAACCGCTTTTGCTGCCGCACTCCTTGCTACGCTACCTTTGAAAATGATGTTCTTTGCACATCCTGAAGCTGCAACTAGATCAAAACCATTAATGTCTGTACCATCAAGCTGATCACTGCAAAAGCCGGTCGGCGGTGAGTGAGTTCAGCCTGCGTTTCTAAACCCTTTCTATTATACACAAAGTAATGTATAATGCAAATAATTCCGCACAGGTGATTAATATTACTTCGCCAGCACTGTAGGCCGTGTACCACAGCACAGTGTTAATGCATCATCATTTCTGGGCTCTGCCGTTGAACCTTAGCCGAACATTGGTGGCGATGCTAGTGCATCCTCAAGTGCACACTAGATGGCAGACCAAGAAGTCGCCCATTCAATTCAATTTCGCTTGGGTTGCTCATCACCCATTCCAGAACGGACAACAGTTTCGTTGCAAGGTAGTTGATTTCAGGACTAAAAACAAAATCCTCTGCGATAATTTCAAGATGTGTAATAATACTTACCACTTATTTGCCTGCCGCCCACGTGGAAATCAAAGGAAAACATAATTCACTTGCTTACAAGTCAGTTCGCCACTAGAAACACATGTTTTATTGGACTCTGTCTGTCAGAAGCGAATTATATACGAAAGAATTGGGTTGGGAATGCTCCGCACTCAAAACTCTTCCCAGAGAGTTGTTGGGTAAGGCCACCGCCCAGCTTACTTCCATATGATCTAGATCTTTTTGCATCGGAGAAAGGTTAAAAGCAGGAAAAGCCTCTCGTTCGAGCTCGCTTGAGGCTCTGGTGTCCTGAGTTCTAATCAAAGTAATCAGTTACTACACATCGAGCCCCACCAGATGTGTGCAGGGGGCTTGGGACCTTCGTCACTAGTTATATAATTATGTATTGGAAGTGATGTGGCGGGGCAAGACGACGAAGTGGCGTGGGCTTTGCTGTGTCTGAGAAAATTGGCTTGTCTCACCAAAAGCTCATGCTCGCACCCAAAAGCCATGAGCGCGGTATCACAAGCCAAAGAGTTGACTCTCCCAGCTCAAGCCAAAGAGTTAACTCTCCCAGGTCAAACACCCGTTTCCTAACTGCCTGACGCACACACGTGCTACCGCACCCTTCTGGGTGTGAGAAAACAGGCTTGTCCTACCAATTGCCCACGCTCACGCCCATGCCAAACATCCAGGTGCACGCGCACCCGTCGCGGGTTTTGCAAGCTAAAAAGTGAAGTCTGAAAATAGGCTCAAAACCGCGGAAAAGATGATACCAGTCGCCTAATGTGCACAAGAGGTATTAATACAGGCACCCGAGAAGGCCACATAGAATTGGGGAGCATGGTAGCTTCTTACACTCATGAAATACTTGAAATTGACATTGGTGGACCCAGGCGACAAATTGGCGTGGGCTTTGATGCCATCAGGACAAAATGGCTTGCGTACTTCGGAGTTTGAATTGAGTTTGAAATCCATGCCAAGCGCCCTAAGAGCAAAGTAGGGAACATTCTGCGGGATAAAGCATGCCAACACATTCATCTGGGTTACTTTGAATGGCACCTCAGATGATATTCTAATTTCTCACCGAATGGAGCGGCATGTTGCCAATTACAGCTCGCGCGACGGCATTTTTCACCATAGCCCGAACAATTCCGGTGCTTTTGTTTCCTCCGTGTATATAAATCCTCCTGAATATCTCTACTTTTCCATATAATAAGACAAGCCAGGGGTTTTGCAGATTCTGAGCTGCCTGGTTGTCAACTTCGGGACAAAGGTGCACATTACCATAGAAGCAGTGATTACAGCCTCTCCATCTTTCAGTGGTAGGATGCTACGAACCTGTGAAGAGTTCTCCCATATTTAGAATCTTATATAGGCCCTTTTATGTCAGTATTTCGTCGAATTTCATTTGGCGGACCAAGGCAAATCGGCGTGGGCTTTGATGGGCGTGAGCAAATCGGCTTGTCCCACCAAACGCCCACGCCCACGCCAAAAAAGCCAATTGGCGCGGGCGCAAGCCGTTTTTGCAAGCCAAAAAGTTAACTCTCGTGAGCGGTTGCCTCCTTCCCGACAGATGCAACACTAACTGCCCCGCTTTCTCAGCTGACTTTCGTTGCGCTCGCACTCATGGTCGCGCCCAGCTTGGGCCAACTCAACACCCAATGCAACCTCTCTGGCGTGGTGGGCGACTGCTCCCGGTTCGTCGCCAACTTCTGCGCCACTGTTGACCCCCTCTCGGTAATCCCCACATAATCTCATGCCGAATACTACTGCCGCTGATCTAGGATTCCCGCAGATCTCCCCGTTCGACTCCATCTCCAGGTGTTACAACGGCCCTGCAAATGGGTTCAAATGTCTGACGGTTTCTCTTGCGCTTGGTAGTTGCGCTGATATATTATAATTGCGCAGGCGACTTCACCGTCCTCAACACGCTGAACATCACAATAACCCCGGATGGGACCAACTGCAACATTGCGCTCACCCCCGCCTCCCGCAGCTGCTCCATGGTAATATCTCCTGCGCGCGGGTTTGTTGGTAACTCAATCATACTCAACAGGGTGGTCAAGGCATATTCACCGGAGGAACCTTCCTCTTCGCTGTTGACTCTAACAACGGTACCTGCGGACTGCCGTGCGGCGACTAATGTGTTCTGACAGAATCTCTCGCGACGAGCGAAGAAGAAAGTGAAGGAGGGCCTGGACAACGGAAAAATATACTCAGAATATATATATATATGCAAGGATGCTCCTTCAACTAAGATAAATGATGCGGTGTGGAGGTGGGTTTAAAATATTTGAGAAGTACCTGAGTGCTCAGCGCGTTACAGTTGATCGGGACCCACATCCCCACTGCACAAAACACAACCATTTCGTTTCCAGGACTCCCTCCATATAGCACATGTGTATGTAGTACGTACAAGCCAAGAAAAAAAGAGCGACACTATACAGATTTGTATTGACATTGATGAATAGATGTCAACAGAAGTGGGAGAAATCAAAGGAATGACATGTGGAAAATAGATCTGCGCCAGGTAGAATCAAAATGAAAGAGACACAGAAGGATGTTCTAGTCTACCAGAAATAAGGAAGGATGCTAGTCTACAAAAAATGCGGTTGACAAATGAATGGATGAAGGAAGGAAAGATGAAGCAAATATGAAAGATGAAGCAAATATTTGATCCAGAGTACATATTTACATAAATTCGGCGTGCTTGAGGTGCTCGCGGATGATACCGTCGCGGACTGCATTCACGTCGATCGGTCGACGCACGCGACAGAAGAGAAGAAGGCATAACGCACCAATATTTAGCGTCGACGCGGTGGCTTTTGTGTCCTGCGGCACATAAACAAACACATCAATTGAGCGGAGGCGCGGATGTAATGGAGAATGAATCGGCAGCTTACAGTGACAGATGTAGCATACAGGTAGGTCGTCTTCCTTTCATTGGAGTTGGCGCGCAGGATGTCCTTCAGCTTGTCCTTCAGGTCTGATTAGAACGTCAGTAAGCCATGCCAGTCAACCGCGCGTATCAGAACGGGAAGATGTACGTACACCGGACGACGACGCCGACCTCGTTGTCGCGCTTGCCGAAGCTGGGTAGGTATCTATTTACCATGATCCCGCTCTGGAGCTTCCTGTTTAAAAAAAAGTCAGCAAAAGTAAAGTGAGTGGATTGGCAGGACGCACCGTTTCAGCAAATCGCACTTGTTGAGGAACACAATAAGTGTCGTTTTGGTCAATAGCTTGGAGCTGACGATAGCGGTCCAGAGAAGGAGGGTGTCTTCCAGGCGATTCACCGAGGGATCCTCCGTCAGGCGTTCGTCGAAGCATGAGATCGCTGTCGAAGCACAAGTCCGCGGAGTGAGAAACACCCCGCATTATGACAGCCGCCAGGTCGTAAGGGCGGTCACTCACGGGCAACTGTTGTTAGCAAACATCAGCGTGAATACATAGATTCAGGGCTAATTGCTCACGGAATATTATGGCGTTGACGGCATCGAAATACGGTAACCACGCGTGTCGCTAGAGGCCAGTATAATTAGTACGGAGGGCGGGAGAGCGCAGTGCAGGATGGAAGCCATACCACGGAGCGCGCACCACCGACATCGTAGATCACCCATTCTGAGCCGAAGGTCTCACCTGAGAAAAATTAGCGGGATCAGCGGATCATTCGAAGGACACAGTATTTGAACTACATCCGCCCTCATGTGGCCTGGACGAGGGGCAAAATGAAAGAAGCAGAGGTAGTTCGCGACAGTTTGTGTCTCATCCGCTGATCGGCGTCTCCACGTATAAAAATCGAACTAACTTGACTCACCCTCCAGGACAATCCGCCATTCCTGGACACCAAGGGTTCGCAATCGGGCGCGTACGACGTCGTTATCTGAGGGCACGTAGTTCCTAGTGGCGACACGGGCGGTATCAGACAGGAAGCTAGAGCGAATGTGGAAATTAGTTGCAAGGCATTTACAGAAATAAAAAAAAGGGGCGGACAAGCCGGGTTGGTCTTCGACACGAACGCCTCGACGGGTAAGCAGATCACGGATGTCAAGGTCTTCCCAAAGGGCGGCAATGTCCCCGCCCAGCGTTGACAATATTTCAGTCGGCTCGTCGTCTTCGTCGTCTTTCGGAGACTCAGCTGACGCGCGGGTCGAATTTACCGGAAGCCCCAGCGCGCCGATCCACCCGCGCACACCAAACTCCCGGACGGACTTGCGTCGACCGACACCGTTCATCGTGCTGTCGTTACCGTTTGCGAACGTGAATTCCGGGTCATCGGCACCGAGCCGGCGGCGGAGATCGCGCTCAACTTGCCTCAGAGGCGACAGACGCATGTTGAGCAGGCGGTGTTTGGGGTTGAGCACGACGGGCTCGAAGGTGGTGTCGTCACTGAATGTTGAGTCGAGCGATACGCGACCGTCATCGGCAGGCGATGGGGCGGAAAGGGAGGGCGCGGCAGACTGGTCGTCCAAGACGTCGAGGATGGTGAGAACGTTCTGGATCAGATTGAGCTGAATAACAGCACGCCATGAGCGCAACTCCGCCTTCCATTGCGCCGGCGCATACTTGAGTCGAAAATCTGGAAACGACGATGAAAACGACGGTGGAATGCGCTCGTACGGGACGTACTTTTCAAGACTGTGCTCTTCCCGCTCTCGCTTTGGCCCAGCAAAAGAACCTTGACCTCGCGCTTCGATTTCCTCTTGAGTTCGCTTCGCTCCTTGCGCAGGTCCTCGTCGATCTGATCGCTGACGCGTTTCTCCTCTTGCTCTGACAGCAATCGCTTCTGACGCTCGGGGGGTGTTTCACCCTCTGGCGGGGCCAGGACGAGCGCAAAAGGATCGGAATGCTGGGGATTGTGTGTTCGCGTCCGAGCCACCATGGTAGACGATGAGAGTTCGAGACAAGCGGGGGAGAAATAGATGTGACGCGAATAGGGGCCAGCAAGTCACTCGGATGCGGGGAACGCGCTGAGCTACTGCGGCCGAAGAAATAGGCGCAGCAGAGACAAGAGTGGCGGCCAGGGAGGGAAGTAAATGTACACGAAGGCAAGAGAAAGGGAAGAGAAGGAATGAACGTAAACGTCAAAAAGGATGTTTGGCCTTATTCCATTTGGATGCCGCATCATTCCGGGATCAATCAGCTGTCAAGAAGCTGGTAAGCAAATTCCTACAAATTCAACAGGAGCGTGCTTGATCTTATTGTGAGAATAGAGAGAAACGCAAATAATGTTGATCGCTAGAGGAGACGAGTTTTCAATCGCAAGCAGGAAGCGATTCGGCAACGAGCTGAAGCCCAGTCTATGGGCACCTGGCAAGCGACATCATAGGATTCGTGTTAGCCGAACGGCAGAACGTTGCGGTCCGACTTGCGGAGGGGATCTCGGCGGAAAGGAGGCCACAAGCGCCGAAATTTTTCGCAATGGAGTTAAGGATAATTTTTCTGCGGGACAACGGTATTGGCATGGCGGGAGAAATGCGGGGATCAACAGTAGCAGCAACAGGATCGCCACAGGTGATCATGAAGCACCGTTGGATTAGCCCGTGATATTTCACGAATATCAGGTCGCAACCAATCTCCTGCGCAAAATAGGATTTTGTGGCGTATACTATGTGCGACCCTGCGCCAGGGCCGTGAGACAGAGTTTTACTGAAAGGGGATTATATGTGGCTCGTGAGCTGAGTCAGTGTGCGCTGGCGAGGGGGCTTTGGGGATTCGATCTTGTATGACGAGAAGTTGAGCTATCAGAGGTGAAAACCTATGGCGAAAGATGATGATTATCGGACTCGGATTACAGATCGCGCACTGTGTGGCGCATATTGAAGGCTAGAGCAACGTCGAATTAACGAACCCGCCCCTGCAGTATCGTATTCAGTCTTAAAAAAAACCGGAACCGGAGACATTGAGCCAAACGCGGCAGCAGTTGAAGGCTTCAACGGGTTTCAAGGCGCCCTTAAGGTCAAATTGAGTTAGGGATTAGGCTGTCGGTACTTGGTCGGTCCCGCACGCACCCTTAGAGTTATGTATGCACCGAGTCTCCGGGTCCGTCGCAAGTTAAACTGAGAAGAGGTCTAGGGGAGCCGATTAACTTGGTAGCGCTAGCAACTCGATTCCTCAAGAAATAGAAAAAAATCGGATGACGGCGGCGCGTATTTGTAGAAGTAGGAGGAAGTGGGTGAGACCATGGGGACATTCGAGCAACATTCGGGCTGGCAGAACCCCGCCTTCAGGAGTATTCAGACGGGACCCAGACGTGGACAAGAGCAAGCGGTGTTGTTGTGGCGTGTGATGAGCAGTGATCGGAGATGGGAGATATGTGACCTTGGTGTGACCTGTACCTGGCTTTGACATTTAGGGGCATATCGATCAAAGATTTCAATTTCTGAGAAAGGTCGAATGCTTCAAGCATTCTGCTAGTGCCAAAAAGCAGAGAAACAAAACGTAAGACAGCCCTGGCCACATGCAAGATTCTAATCAAGGGTTTTTTATGTTGGAGTACCGAAATTGATGAAACCTGAGGGCGATTTGGGATGCGAGATCTTGTTTTTAGAGGGGGGGTTGCCATTCATCGGCAATGGATAATTGGAAAAACGGTGTATGTGTAAATATAGAACATGGAAGATCAGGCACGGAGCCGAAAAATGCGTAATATTGAAATCCAAAATGCCCTATCTGGGCGGAATGAGAGGTACGTTTCAATAGCGAGAACAGAAAAAACCGCCCCTTCACACATCCTCAGGACCAGTCGCACCGCCAATGATCCGAGACGACGGATATCGTGCAGCTAAATCAACATATTCCAACTGTCGATGAAAACAGTCAAGGAATACGGTCGTTAGAGTTGAGTTGGAGGATGATAAGTGCCTCATCCATTTATGGGAAACCGAAAGGCTAGAATTAGAAGGCGAGAGGACCGGAAATTAAATCAACAAATTTTGTTTAAGCTCCAAGCTAGATGTCCGGGGCGATCAAATCCGGTACATAATCAATTTGCCAAACTTGACCAAGCCAGACCAAAGTAGCCTTTGTCCAGACTTCCCTTTCACTAATCATGGCCACTTCGTGGATGTATGCCAGCGGACTGGTTCTCAATGTATCTGGGAATGACTGGTTTGTGACGCGGTTCAGGTTTTGTTATAGGTATCTAATATCCGTACAGAGCGCCTGCCCATTTGCCACGTATTGGCTCGACGACTCTCGACGACCACTCTGCTATGCCACAGCCCATAGTGGATACACGTTCCATGCGGGCGGTATTACTGGTCTCATTGTGCCTTGCGAATCAAATGGAACCTTGCCTTCACCCTTGACGTAGGCGGCCCCGAGAAGGTGAGAAATTTCGTACTGTCCTAATTTCGGCTTATTACCGGGTCGGATCCGACATAGCCATACACAAAAAGTTTATGCCGCAAAAGCCGGAGGCCACGGATTTCACTGGCTTTCACCTGAAGTTCGAAATTCGCCCTGTTCTTTACAGGATTTCCTCTAAAGACTTCGCTATGTTTTTCCCTGTTCTATAATGCAAATGTGTTGTAATGAGCCATCCTGATAAGTAGGCCCAGGCGTTTATTCCTCATTGGAGGATGCTGATTTTGAACTTACCACCTCAATCTAGTGCTAGATGGCGGTGGAGTCGGGGAACCTCGTCAGCGGGATTCTGCTCTGAAACACATTTCTCGGTCGACGACGTATCTAGAAGATTATCCATTTTTTCGTCAAACCCATTGATCCGCCCCGCCCGAGTGCGGGTCAATAATGTTTGGATCCAGCACCAAGCACTACGCGTCGCCACGGATGTGATGCGTCTTAATTGTACTCCGCCCTACTAGGACTGAACGTACCGCCCTCCATCGGCTCACTGGTTCCTCCGATGGCTGGGTAGCGCGCGCTTTTGGTTCCCCAGCTGGTGATCTTGCTGGCACACGTCGCAAATTGCGCTTCATTTTTCTCTCCTTCTTTACTTATGATGCTTTTTCAGAATACCCACTCGCCCTGCGAAAAGCGTTGTCGTCGATCCCAAAATTTATTGCCGTGATGCCGGGCACGCACGAAGTCTCCTTCTCACGCGCCCTGTCAACATTCGGTGCTGCTGGCACACTGAGCCTTATCAGTCAGGCAGAAGTGCGCCCTTAACCAGTTTTCGGAGGGACCGACTCAGATATATCCCAATTTAGGTAACCCTTTTCAGACTCGCTCGACGAGTGACGCCTTCAAAGTTCATTCAGCGGGGTGGCCGAGAACTATCCGCGATCTCTTACTCCGTGCCCGGAACCGAACTGTCTCTCACCTATCTGTGAACGCAGTAAATATTCGAGACGCTAACGACGCCTATCCTAAAAAAGGCGCGTCTACCTTCGTGACGTCGGTGTTCCGAGTTGGTTTCGAGAGATTTTAGTGAGAAGTACCCATTTTGGTCAGTCTGCTGTATTGCGCCGTAGGCGACGGTAATCCATGTGCTGTCCACAGGGTCCCACCGCAATAGAACCTTCGTAGGAGAACATCTCTGAAACAATTCAGTGAAAATTCTTGTCTTCGTGTTTTACGTCCCGCTCCTGCCTGGACTGCAAGTTCGCCATTAGGAGCACATCCAGGTACTTCTAGATTGCTGCTGTCGTGAATAGTTGAAACGTTGATGCCAGCCACGTCTCTGCCGCTCTATCATCGAATACCTTCTGTTATTCTTTCAGACGAGAATTAGATGAACGCTACGGCCTTCTGCAACTGGGTGATATCTCAATCGCACTGAAGCCCGTCAGATATAATGGGGGTTGCACGACCACAGTTCTCAAGACAACATCGTCGTTCATACCTGGTATGCCTTAATCTGCGTGGATATTCTTCTTCGTGTTCAGCCGGGGCCAATCCGACTGTTTCCGAACACTGACAAAGATGACCTAAATAAGACGGAGAGCTCTATTTTTTATCGCCGTTGGCTTCGGCAGGCTTCTGACGGACTTCTTGATGAATGCCGGACCCCACGGTTATCAGACTCTCTACAGCTTGCTATGTGGGCCAAACTTGGACGCCGCTCGAATCTCGAATTCACCGGTTTACGCAAGTCGAGGGATTAACTGGCGACTTGACGCAATACATTACGATGAGGCCTCAAGTCCATAAAGTAGCGGACAACTGGGGTAGTCTGGAATATGAAGTTCATGGCCCAATTTTGCCACGAGCTCTGGTCGATTCAGTGGCAGGGAGACTGCCGCTGGGTTGCAGAGAGCATAGGGGTATAATAATTTCGTGGAGCCCGCAGACCACTTAAACTACGATCAGAACTTACGCGGGACCAAGGCTGTGCTTTGCCGCCCAATAATTGCTCATTATCCCACGTCTTACGCGTCGCGTCGGTTAATAACGTCATCCGAGGGCTATAAGTAGGGGACCTCCGCTCTATGTTCCGTGATATAACCAATATGGCTGACCCAGATTCAGTAGGCACCTCTGCGTCAGAATCGTCTGCACCACTCCAACGGGGGAAAGCTTGCACCAATTGCAGGTAATGGCTTCTCTCAGTATCGCAATTCTGCTTTCTTCTTATCCGCTCTATTGCAGACGTCGTAAAATCGCACGTCCACATATTTCAATCTTCGCCCCTTGTCATTGACCATAATTTCCCAGAAATGCGACAGTGCTCGACCGATTTGCGACCAGTGTCGTCTCCGACCGCCGAAGTCCCAGGAACCGTGCCAATACTCGCGATCACATTCTCCTGATTCAGAGACAATCCAACATATGTTTTCCACAATCGAGGCTCTGCATAGTCGGATAGAGGAGCTGGAGCTCCGGAACCCTCCGCTTGTCTTTCTAGACCAGCCGTACAATTGCCCAAGAATGATTCACATGCCCAACAATTCAGGTGCAGTAACGCCTGAACTCCTGGACCTGGAGGTGTGCACTGTGAATTATTCTGTAGCGACATAACATCTGATTTGTGTCTTAGGAACCGCCACGCGATTTGATCACTGGATTGTACGTTATCTTAGTTTCTATATCTCGCGGTACACTAACCAATCCCTGAAAGCGTTGATATGTTCCTCGCAAGATTCGCGCAGACCACCTATTTCTTTCTCGATCCTGTCCGTTTCCGCGACGCGGTCCTTCCCCCCGAGTTGCAGTTTTGTAATCACCAACGCCCATCTTCTGCACTGCTCAGTGTGGTCTACCTATGGGGCTGCGTGCTGTCGCCAATATTGCCTAATCCGCCCTACACGGAGGAAGGGTTCCTTTCCTGTGTCCTCCGACATCTTCCTCGGGACCTGTCCGAGATAGAGCTTCGCCCACGGATCACGCTCGAAACAATCCAGTGCCAAATCTTGTTATCATGTTATTACCTCCATGTCGCGCTCCCCGTTCAGGGCCGCCACCATTCTGCCGCTGCCGTTTCACTTGCTTTCACGGCGGGCCTGCATTTGAGACCACCTCACTTGTATCATGTGCCCGGTTTCTATGTCTTTTCCCACCCGGTGTTACCTCCCGCGGTCGACGAGGTGGAGGAGGCGGAACGCACCGATGCGTTTTGGGCTGCTGTAATATTGAACAACTACTGGGTTGCCGCACAAGGCGCTGCCTCAGCCATTCCATACGGCATCAATATCGACACACCCTGGCCTTCTGGAACACAGGTATATTAGCTCGCCCTCAAAGTTGTTGTTGTTCTTTAACTACTCCCAGGGAGGAGCCACTATAGCGAAATTCCTGACTGGGCATGAGCTGGATGGGTATTCACCGACTGCCCTCCTGGCTAAGGCATCGATCCTGTTTGAACGCATGGTTGCATTCTCTCAGCGCGCTGCAGGTACAAAACACACATACCAACTTGCATCCTGCTGATATCCAAAATATAGCCCAGGATGATTCTATCGGCTTCTCGAATCTTGACCATCGCCTGCATGAATTTTACTCCTTCCTCCCTTCTCTCCCTGGAAACCAGACGTTATTGATCACACACGTCCTCGTGAACCTTGCTATCGTGCACCTACATGCAGTATACTTCACCACTTCCGACATCTCGCGCGCTAAAGCCTGGTCCGCGGCGGCCCGTATTGCGGATGGTGTCGCGAACTTCGATTTTATCACAGATGCCTACAAGGTGGATCCAATCCTCGGGGTGTGTATTCTCTGTATGAAATGAACTGTAGACTTATACCTTCGATTACAGCCCCTCTTCTCCTCCCTGTGTTCGATCTGGATATCCGCGTCGGGGTGCCACCATGTCGACATGCGCGCTCAAAACGACGTGATCGAGGTGTATTTGGGGACAGTAATGAGTGTACTGGCTTCACTTTCAGCTTACAGCCCCATTATCGGTCAGTGTCACATTCAGCATGGAAGATATCCCCACGCACTCAATACTATTCTTTGAGGCAGAGAAGTCCTTCACGATTACTCGTGATGCCCGTGCCGCCATCTCACGGCCGGTGTAAATTTATTTAGCCGCCAGAATTCGGATTTGGTATTACGAGCATATTTATCTCTACTTTATATCCTTTGTATATCCTCCGGTCCAACAGCATTCGAAATCATATTCTAGTTTACGATGCTCATGATCATGCTTGAACGATCTGAAACACCCAGTGTCACCCCGCCAAAATAGCTCTTCTTTTGGAATCTGATTCAAGCCATTCCGCAGTAATAATGCGCTGCCAGTATCATCCATTCCCTTCTCACTATGCAGCTTTAATTTAATGCTTCGAGATCTTCCTCTCTCAAAACGCAGAATCGAACAAGTAAGCACCTAGAATATTAATACCAGGATATCCAGGTTCGATATATGCATGGCAGCCGTACTTAGTTTGCTTTCTGAGTCGCACAACGTTAGACGTAAATCATATGTTGCCGGAAGAGCCGCACCCTGGCAGGCAACTTATAAGGGATGCGTCCTGTGAGTGGTGGCGCTGACCTATGGAGGATCCAAATATCCTCGGACGGCCGTAACGCGGACCATGGGGACATGCCGAAAGGGAGTATACATAGATTACGTTGCCGGTGGCACCATAGGAAACCAAATTGGGAAGTCTTCGCCTGGCTCTTACGCTCGCAGGGATAGAGACGACAGCGAGGGACACTGAGTTGCCTTTCAAAGGACATGTACATCAGTTATTTCGATGAGAAAGAAAATACAATTAATCAGACATCAGTCTATTGCCGCTTACGGACACGTTCTTAAAGCTAGTCGCTACATCTACTCATGTGAGGTTACCTGTAATCTGAGGTGACGGTTTAACTAGGGTCCATGGAAAATTTAAATTCGGCGCAACTCACAAGAGCGGCGCGAAGCGATGGGATCATCGACCTCGGTCGGTTTGGGGGTCTGATCTAGTTTGGACATTCTACGAGTTGGAACTGTACAGCGGGCCGGAGTAGCGCGCTCCGAAACCGCACCCGTCTCGTCTGAAGACTCCATCCCAGCATCCGATACGGGCGAGTCACTCCTGACAGACTGAGGAGAAGGTATAAGCAGATGAAAAAGTCGAGACGGACGAGCGCGGACATACAAGAGCTTCCTTCAACTTGCGCACCTGCGCGCAACGGTCGCGGTGCTTCTGCCACAGCCCTGGGTAGTAGCGAGAGCGGCGGTCTAGCCTGATGGTCTTGTGACAGCCGCGGCAGACGACCTGGTTAAGCTCGACACTAAGGGTCCACGGGTCGAACTCTAGTGTTCGTTTGCGCTCCTCTTCCGTGAACGCGGACTTTTTCCCCTCTTTGCGGCGCTCGGTACGGGCGGACAGAGTGGTTTTGGTTTTGCGCGCCTGTAGTGCTGGTGGGATGTTGCTTGCTCTCTTCGATGCGGACCTCAGACCTGCCAGTCGAACGGCGCTAGGGGCAGGCGTGGAATTTGTTTCAGATGGAGTGGCACTGCGGCTCCCCTCTGTCGCTGACGGGTCCCATCGGTACGGTTCGTGGTCTAGATCCGTCTCATCTGATAGCTGGATGCTCGGAGGCGCTGGCGGAGAGTGAGAACAATAATTCTGAGCGGAACTGCAATGTCTCAGGTGAGTGGCATGCGTATGCAAAGTCAAGAAGCGGAAAACGAACGTGGTGGTGAGGCCCAGACAGTGCGGCATGTGCGACTTGACAAGGGAGGAAATGGCGTCCAGGGGCTTAGAGCCTTGATACTCAAGTATGTATCCACATCCTCGACGCCCGCATTTGCTTCGAAAAAAGGGGAAGCCGCCGTCGGAGACGGAGGAGGTGGTCGCGGAGGACAAGGACATGCTTGCGTACCGGTGCGTGTGGGCGCTTTATTCCTGTGGGTCGTTCGTGAGCGGTGGGCTCAAAAAGACGACCTCATGAAGTTGGCAGGAGGAGGCTTTGTGACGGTTTGGGCCGAAAATGATGGTGTTTATTTGTCCGACCCCTGTCGATCGTTTTCTGCAGCTTGTCCAGCCTCAAGGCCTCAAGTATTGTTCTTTTTGTCCGTTTACCTGGTACTCTGCCTCCAGCTGACAGAATCGTCGATCTCCAATCCAGGTGAAAATTTCCGAATCCCAGATACCTGGTGGAGGAAAAAAAAATCGCCTCGGTTTGCCGTTCTTCATACAGCCCCTAAAAACATGCTAGGTGCAAATTTTTACAATGCCTCTCAGGACCGCAGATCATGCCCAGCAACTCTCGAATTCTGCCAATGGTTGTCCTTTCATGAAGCGCGCGCGATGGGACTCGGAGAACCGACTATATATTGACCTACCGTCATGGGTGATGTAGGATTTGGCTCCAGATCAGGGATAGTCCCGTCCATTTAGGTCCTCCTTTATTCAGACACACATGTATTACCTATACCAAAATTCAGTGGCCGCTGGAAAATTGGCTGCAGAGAAGATTTCACCCCATTCACAACCCCAAATGATAGTATTTCTTGTAAGTAAATCCTGGTAAAGAAATTTCAACCTCATCCAGTTTCGATTTGAATAGTTGGCGCAATGAAACTGGAGCACCATCGATCGATATCCAGACAATTTCAGTAAGAGGTGATGTGCTCCATTATCATATGATATTCCCTCAAATTAAACTTGACTTTGCGTGGGAATTACCATGGTTCAGGATCACCGAGCACAACGGATCGGATGCATTTGGCTGATTCCGTCGTCCGAAAGATTTCCACAAGTCAACAACTAGACCTAACTAGACTCCGTTGGCAAGGTGAGGCCCCCGGACACTCACCCATAACTACGTCCGCCGAATTTCGAAATTTTTCGTTGATTTACCTTATGAATTTTGGGCTCCAGGTCGTTGATTTACCTTACATCGGACCGTATATATATAATAAAATTTCCCACGCTATTTTTTCGTCGTTTTCTCGCGTTTAGAGCCTCCCCGGACCTTCCCTTGCACTCCCCGCGTTAGTGCACGCGACTTGACAGTCTTCTGTTTCTTTACCGCACCATGAGGATCCTTTGGCCTCCTTTTTTTGCCCCCTTCTTCCGGCTCGTCATATTCTTCGTCGTCTTCAACAGGATTCAATATTGTTCACAATTCACTTCTGTTGAGGACTTGCCAGCGTTCCCATTCATTATCACCACCTGACATGGTGAAAGTCTCTGTGGTCTGCTTCCTGCACAATTGAAGCTTGGTGCAAAAATAAAAATAAAAGACAAGACTTGGGAGTCAATCTCACAACATACAACCAATTTAAAGAAGCACGGTGCATCCAACTGAGCCATGGCAAACAATGACTTTTTCCTCCTCGAGAGACTACTACCCCAAAAAAAAAAATCTCGGGCGGCGCCCGATTTACCTTACCACAGACCTGGCCTGGCTCACCAGGCACTGATTTACCTTATAAAACGGACCGGAAAACCCCCAAAATGGATGGTTGATTTACCTTATGGCGGAAGTAGTGTTAGGGGAGTGTCCGGGGGCCTGCAAGGTGGCAAGACCGAGGAGATTTGGATTATTTTGCCAAGACTTTGATCGAGTCTTTTTTGACCTAACCGTGTCATCATGATGACATCTCCAAACCGACTTCTGTTCAATTATAAGTTACGCTCACAGGCCAGTACCAGGCCAGTACGTCCAACAACAGAATGTCACTCGGAGTTTACATACAAATATCGGCTAAGTCTTGGCTTCTTCCAAGTTTGTGCTATGGCAATTATCTTCTGCGAAAAGTTACATGTAACTTTCTTGCGACAGCTTACAATTAGTGAATATTGAGGTGAGTGATTGTAGAGTGTCCAGTAGTGTCTATAATATTTCCTTCGATTCATAATTTTTCGTTTTTGAATCAACTTTGTCTCTTCGGCCTGTTGGGAATTCTCCAGTCCCGGGAAGCGAAACTCAGGTCTGAGGAGGAGGAAGGGAAAGAAGAATTACCGTGATGCGCGTGGTCCCATTGAGAAACATAAACATAAAAAACCTGAGGTTCAAATATTGGAGCGGGTCGGCTGTACGTTTGCCGTAAAAGCTCTCCTATATGTGATGGCTCTACCCGTATTCTCCCGCCGTATCTCGGGCGCTCTCAAATAACACAATGGATTTATTTACCTGCCGCCACCGGCACGAATGTAAAGTGCTGATAATAAGTACTAGAGATACAAGGCTCTTGAAATCGAGAACCTTGACAGGGTAATGAAACATGCTTATTGACGGAAAGAAATGTGCTCAGGACGTGGGTTAGACTCACGCAGACCATCTTAATTGAGGCTAAAGGGGGAGACGCGTCGGAAACGGTGAGCGCGTGCCCGTATACATTGTTTGCCAGCAGAAGCCTCAACCACTTCCACCATCGTTTTTTGTTCTCTTTCGCTAAGGATTGTTCTTTCCACCATCAGCCTGATGGATGGCTCTCAAAACGTCTCTGAATTGATCCCAGCAGGCCCCCGGTCACTCGCCTATAACTACGTCCGCCCCGTAAGGTAAATCAACGGTCGTTTTGGAGGATCTATTTCGCGAACTAGCCAGCTGCTGAAGATTTCAACCAGCTACACCGATACGCAGCGCCAAAATAAGGTGATTCCAGGACTTAGAGAAAAAAAAACTGTAATTTTGCGGTCACCAGAGCCGTGGGAAAGTGATTTTATAAGGTAAATCAACGAAAATTCCCGAAATTGGGCGGACGTAGTTATAGGCGAGTGTCCGGGGGCCTATCCCAGCGGATTTGACGTCCTCCGAAGCCTATAGCGCAGACGGAGATAAATGGCCGTTTTTGGTACGTATCATATTGCAATAAAGCATTTTGGAGCCTATCAAAGTTGTGCGCAGTACTTACGGCTGCCTAAGCTTCCAGGCCCGGTCGACTTCTGTTTTAGGCAATTTTGTGATGCCATCGGGGGCGTGCTACCTCGCACTCGGAGAGTGGTCTCGAGCTCGCTGACGGCGCATTTCCCCCGCATCATTCCCATTAAAGAATATTACATACGAGGAAAATATGAGCCGACACTTGGCCATGGAGGGGAGATATATTATACTGACACGGTCCCACAATTGGAACAGTCCTGAGTCTACACATATTCAGGCATCCAGATCCGTGCATAGAGGACATCTCTAGCTGCGGCATTGAAATCCTATAGTACGTGTGAGGCTAAGACCTGTTTTCAAAACCATACCGAAATATCTGGGTGAACTTGTCGAGAGTTGTCGAGTGGCCATAAAATGTAATGAAAGTCAATGAGAGAAATGCACCCAGGGTGCTCAGCAATAGGGAAAGCCCGCAATTATTTTAGGGAGGGGCCGTTGTCCTTCCAAGAAAGCCTTGATAGTTTTAAAATTCAAGGAAGAGGATTCCAATTTTTTGAAGACGCAATTAGACCAATTAATGAGAATGCTGAAGGAGCATCGGTAAGTTGACTTATTAATATTCCACATCCTCGCCCTGGTGGCACCACAAGATAAGGAAGAGCCGACGCGACATGTCATGTGACGGCGTCGCCAAGGACCCCAACATTGAAGTCAGAAGCAACCACAGGCAACCACTTATCTAGCTGAGTAGCTACGCGGATGGTTTCACTGTGGGCCTGGTTTCCTTCGAGGCCATCATTCCACAGTAATTCTGACGTCGCAAATTTATCCTACACAGTCGACAGTTCTTATTCGTAGTATCTTATTTTGGGCACGGTCGAATTGTGGAACCGATTGGCCGTAGGGTCAGCAGGCTTCAAACTATCCACCGGATATTCACAGGTCTTGACAGTATCGTAAAAGGACCCGCGTTAATCTTCCGCGTTAATATCCGAGGGGCCCGGTTTCGTCGGGGACCCAAAGACGAACAAATTCGCAGATAGTTTATTCCAAGAAACATTTTTGCTTTGTCCGTTTTCGCACCATCTTCAATACAGATATGAAGCGAAGAACTGTTTCGTCTGTGTTTTGTGCGACGTACGCAGAAGCGGTGTATGAACACCGGTGATGAGATTGTCGAAACTGATGGGATGGTATGGAATTTTCAACCTTGGTGACTTAAGAAAGGAGTCTAGTCCCACTTTGTCGTGATTTCCCTTAGGCTTTAGCACTCTTTGGCGGCCCAGACCTCCCTGTGTCCTGTTTGATGTAATGGAGCGCACACGTTCCATAGAATCCAGCAGACAACGCGGTTGAATAAAATCTTTGTTCCATGTCGAGACTGGGGCTCCCGTTCTCGTCCTTATATCCTTCCGCGCGTTGAAACTTGGATACTCAACGATTTAGCCATTGACCATCATTCTATACCATTGACTATGGTTAAGCGTTAAGCAGGCATCCTCTCCTCCTATACTCAATATTTTCAACCTGATGGACGACTGAAGGTATTATTTTCCCGCAAAATTCGTAGAGATATCTTTACAATTAGGGTAACATGCGATTATATACAGTTCATATTCTACATTTTTTTTTCGGCCAAAGAATGAACAATACATACTATAAATGAAGCTATACCGGCTGCGCGATGGTGGCATATGCATCGCGCGTAATCATGAAGCACCGTTCTACATTTGAGGAGTGAGGACCCAGTATTAACATCGAATGTCTGGATGAACACACCAATAACAGGGCTGTAAGCTGCCAATGACGCCATTAGGCCCATTAGGATCCCCAGTTGCATTTCGATATCGCAGTGCACCGGGTTGATGACGTGCCCGACGTAGACTGAAGTCACCCCGGATATGGAGATGGAGCAGAGGGACGCGAAGAGCGGCTGGTGAGGAAATAAACACGGCGCGGATGAGTGTGTGTGTGGTCAATTAAATATGAATGCGTACCCCCAGGATTGGGTCGACGTGGTGGGCATTTATCATGAAGTCGAATTTACCTACGCCGTCGACGACGCGGCGCACGGCGTCCATGCCCTTGCTGCGTGAAATTTTGGAGGTAGAGAGGTACGCTGCATGGAGATGCACGATGGCGAGGTTCGTGAGGACATGTGTAACCAGCAGCATCTGAGTACCGGGCAGTGGTGGCAGGGAAGAGAGAAAGTCGTGCGCGCGCTTGTCGAGCGTGGGGAGAGCCGCAGAATCATCGAGCGCTAAACACCGATAGTCAGCTCAATATTCCAAACTATTGATTTCATGCTACCTGGTGTCTGTTGAGAGAATGCGATGATGTGTTCGAGTAAAATTGAGGCCTTCGCTAGAAGCGCAAAAGGCGAAAATCCGTCAAGCTCGATCCCGTTCAGGAACTTGGCCACCGTCACACCGACCTAAAAGCGACAAGGTGTGTCTATATCGACATGTGGGATGGAGGGTGGTCGAAACGCACCTCAGAGCCAGATGGCCATGGTGTGTCGATATTTATGCCGTACGGAACCGCCGAAGGGCCGCCGTGGGCGGCAACCCAGTAATTGTTCAGTATCACGGTGGCCCAGAAGGCACCTGTGCGCTCGGCCTCGGTCGTATCAGGAGATGAGAGGCGCACCGGATGCGCGAGTGCAAATTGGGTACGGATATCGTGCTCGTTCCGTCGGTGTAAATGCAACCCTGCTGTCAAAGCGAGAGACATGGCGGCGGTGGAGTGATATCGACCGTGTACTGGGAGCGCGACGTGGAGATAATAATATGAGAGCAGCACCTCGCACTGGATCGTCTCGATGATGATGCGTGGGTGAAATTCAATCTGAGTGAGGTCCTGAGGGAGGTTTTGGAGGACACACGAGAGGAATCCCTCTTCCGTATATGGCGGATTGGGTGATATATGCGATAGAACGCAGCCCCACAAGTAGACTGCGCTGAGCAGTGCTGGAGATGGGCGTTGGTGATTTCCAAACGGTAAATCAAGCAGGGCCGCGCAGCGAAACCCGACAGGATCGAGGAAGAAATAGCCACTGTCCGCGAATCTCGTGAGGAAAATATCCACACTGAAGGGATGAACTCGTTAGTGTACGCGCTATCAGGGGGAACGAATCGACGTACAGTCCGATAACCATATCCAGTGGTGGTTCCTGAGGATGAGTCAGACCACAGACTGAAAATAGCGATGAGGTGATTCATACTGTCATATCACTTGGGGGAAGCTCCGGTGTTGTCGAACCTACAGAATGTATGTGGATGAGTTATTTTCTGAGGTCGAGAGGGATGGTTGGTTACCGGAACTGTTTGATAATTGGATCGATCCTTGCTCATTGTAAGGCTGGGTCAAGAAAACTCGCGAAGGGTCCCGGAACTCGAGTTCTTCTATTCGAGCCCGTAAAATTTCGATCGTCGCCAACATCTGCTGGGGCGTTTCGTAGACGGGAGAATTCGCGCGGGGATATTGGCATGGCTCTCGGGATCGTGGCGGTCGGAGATGACACTGGTCGCAAGTGGGGCGAGCACTGTTGCATTTCTGGGGGAAAATCAGCGAGAGCCACAGAAGTGGGACGGAAACGTGCAATTTTTCGGCGTCTGCAAGTCCTTGTCAGTGAAGCACACAGACTGGTGATTGTAGGCTACTCACCTGCAATTGGTACACGCTTTCCCCCGCTGAAGTTTTAATGAGGAGTCCGACGCAGAAAAGCCTGAAGAATCTGACTCTGGCATAATAAGTGCGAGCGAGCGAGGTGTGGTTAAGCGCAAATTGGAGGCATTCGCTCTTTATATTGATCGCTCGATCTCCATGCCGAATCTCATCGGCCATGACATACCGGATTCAGAGGAGGCCGTCGATTGTCGGAGCATAGCACAGCCATGGAAACGTGCCAGATCCGATCGCAGAGCCGACGGAAAGCGTTCGGAATGATCGAATGTTCGGAACGGTTCCGACTTCCCCACAATCGCACAAAGCTCGGGGTTATAAATAAATTATCTTGAGCCTTATCCTGAAACAAGAGGTTAGAGGCGACATCAGGGCAAAATTGGCCTCCTGAGGAGCCGCGGCCACGCGGCTCTTATTCTCGACAATCCTGTTCGTCTGCATTTGAGGATTCACGTAAGTGTTCACTCCCTCGTGCAACGAAGTGCACGCATTGTGCGTCCACGCGGCACCAGGAAAGAAAAGAAAAAATCTGTTGAGAAAAGCGAGTCGCCCTGTGGAGCGATGACATTATTGAGCAACGTCAAAGTCCGTCAAAGTCTAAATCTCGAGCCACCTCAGCCAAGGGATCTTACCGGTGATCTCGGTCCACCAGGCAAGATCGACTTTGATCGTTGAGATCATCTTCCTCCTCAAGTTTCACACAAATCTCAGTGTCTAGAGACAAGCTCCAGCTATAATTAGTTGGGAACAGGATCATAATATATTCAAACTTGTCCTAACTTGAGTCTTGGTCTTCGTAGAATAATCGTGCAGGTGCAGCACAATTACCAAATCCCTGACACATGCGCGCCAAAAAAAAAAATGGGTAGATTCCAGAACGCGCGTCTAAATTCTAGACTGGTCGCGTATCAGGTATGAACATTGTGCATCAAAGATCGAAGATGAGATGAAGAGAAGTTCGTTTTTGCTGGTCCCATTTAGGTCTCCGCAGTAAGCGTTGTTGTCGGTCGCGTGGACAATCGAAACTCAGTGTGATTGGTGATTGGTTGAGCATGAGCCACGAAGGCCTTGAACAACATATCACAATATATACAGCGGGAAAAGAAAATATGAAAAGCCGAAGAGTTCCAAAGTACTTCTACCAATACGCATTAATTAGTATTACATGAAATTGCGGTGAAACGGGCCACATAACCGACATCAAATTCGGCTCAGTTGAGGCCACCCTGGCCCACCCATAAGCAAGCGAGATCGTTACTTGACTGCATGAGGGTGATCAGATCCAACGAGGTTTACCGCGCGTCGCACAGACCGACCCACGCGAAACTTAGAAAACTCGCGGCTCTTTTGCTTTTGGTCATCGAGATTGGGTCCCGGAGAAATCACCACCCTCGCGAGCCAAAAGCGGTGAGCCGAGGGTGGTGGCAAATTGGCCAGCGAGATCCGCGAGTTCAAAATGGCGAGCATTGTGTTCGAGTAGCTAAGTAAGAAAGACGCGTAAATTGCGGAATAGCTACTACGGACGTGAGCGTTCTAGTCTCTGTCATTGTGATCGATATTATGAGTCAGCTTCACCTATGTACGCCCAGAGCCGAAATTTCCGACATGCAGTTTCGAGCATGTCTCAAGGAATGTGCCTTGCGGAAGAGTTAGCGCACATCGTCAGCATTCATGACGCGACTCAGACGCGACGGGAGCAGTTATAATCATCTGTAGGTGTCCTTGTCAACTACACCTTTCAATCATTGAAGTTAATTTCAAAATCAGACGCACGGTTATGGGCACATCTGCGGTCTGCCAGGCCCGAAGCTTTGAGGCATAGTACTGCTTCACGTTGTCAGTGCAGTACAGGTGGCATGAGTCATAGGCGGGTAGTCGCCCGGTCCTGCTTACAAGGGCAAGAAATTCAGATTTCGCGGTCATTGTTATTGGGTAATTAAGGGAATAGAGTCACTGTGTTCCGGCTCACGGTAGACAACCCGTAGACAGACTTCTGTCGCTGTTCGCCTACGGCGTTGTACGCAGGTACACAGAGCGATAGACAAACGTAGACACAGGTCGAAGGAGGCACGGACAGAATTCCCTGCCATGTCTACCCGGGTACAACGCCGTAGCTGAGCGACGACGGAGTTCTGACTACAGGGGCCCCAACGCGGTGAGTCTAAACAGTGTAATACTTCCCATAGGGGCAGTGAAGTCTGGAAACAAAAGAAAATGAACAATAAATTTTCATTTATCACTGAACGGCGCGAGCATACCATGCATATATTAATGGGAATCACAACGGTCCCCTGCAGAGGGTCGCCAAGAAAAGAAAAACTACTGGAAAGTGCCAGGGTTTCCGAATCCCGATCAGATGAGTCAGGTACCACCGAGTCCGGTTATCAGGGAGAATGGCAAAAGCCTCCAGGTTACCGTGGAGAGGCACAGAGCATCAAGATCCACCCAGCACTGCAAACAGATTCAGGCAGTGATGGTGGCAAAGACGAAGCCGAGTGGGGTTTGGAATCTGGCTGGCATGACTGGTAGAACACACCCCACTAATTATATTGAACGCGGGATCACGGACCGTGAGCCGAAGGCGTTTGAATGCCGTGGCTACAGCCTACATGGAAACAGACGATTAGGTATGAATTTCGCAGCTAGCTGCGGGCGGGAAGAGCTCACTGAAAAGGTGAAAGGTGAAATATCAATTATGTACTGGCAAGATGGTCGCGCTGAGGGCACCGTACATCCAAAAATTGAAAATCTATAATTTATAAATGGTGTGGCGCGAAATGCGTGCTCACCGTAGCGCCATGTTACTCGGAATGCCTGGAAACGGTGTCATGAATGTGCAAAGCAAAAAGCAACAGCCGACATGCCTTGATCGTGAGTGCCCGTAGAGTCCAGACAGAGAAGTATTTGATAGATGGATAGCGATTCAAGTCAGAAATTGGCGCTGTCGATGTGGAGAGTCGAGACCATTTGCTTGAAAAGTCGATTTTATGGCGCGATATCGATATCGAGATGAAATACTATCCACAAACGACGAACGCCCGCGACTGCCAATATCTTTAATGGATGGGTGGCTCCTGAAGTGGTTGTACTTGCCGATACGAATCATGGGTAATTGCATACAAAGACGGCGGTGCGATTTGTTCGGATGTCTTTTGAGGAGCCTATCAGACCTCAGAACGGAGGATATATATCTGTTCGCACGGCCCCGCAGCTCCAGTACATGTGGAGAAGAGCTCGCTCTGGTCGACGTTGTCAAGATCAATATGGATCCGCCAAGGTGTGGGGTGCTCGCTTCGGATCAGAACGGCAACTACCGGGCATCAAAGCTGAAGCTACCTCGCATGTTGTAGAGCTGATATAAGCCTTCCCAATTAGGACCGATTTATTTAATATTTCGTCGAGTCGACCGCAATTCCATAGCTGTTCGGCACCATTCGAACAGCGTAATAAAAGCCATTCTAATGATGAAACCTCGTCATGATACCTCCAAAACTGAATGTGGGGCTTTCTAGTTGTTCAGTCCCTTTCCTGTCTATCTGAAAACTTCCCCAGTATTCGCAAATGGAAAAGAACCACCACAATCTCTGCGGACATGGTTAAGGCAAGAGACAAACGACTGACGACTGATGGCATCAGATGGCGACGATGATTGGCGCTGTTTTTGTTGACCCTGATTGCGATTGTAATAAATTTGTGCTGGTCCGAGAGCTCTATCTCGGTAAGGCGGACTTAACAATTGAAGACTTGTGTTGAAAATATGAGCGAAGAACAAAATTAGAGACCCGATAGAGACCTGTCTGAGACTCTGAGTACAGCTGAAGGCGGGGTGGTGAATTAGGATGGGCGGGTCAACATAATTGAGACTGACCTTGAAAAAGGATAATTATCCATGCTCTCCTTACGTACTACGTTGTAGGCTTCTCTGAATAAATGCTTATGTATTTCTGAATTCGACATATATATGAAAATCCTCGAATACAATCTCCCGACACAAAAAGGACGAGCGTTCAAGGCTGCGAGCATGTACTATCCTCACACAATGTCAATTGACAGTAAATAATCCGTAGCATGGGGCAAATTAAACCTTCACCTAGCACATAATTACTTACAAGCGTAATGGGCTTGTAAGGATACTGGGCGTATAAGGATAGGCGTGATCGCAATCCGCATAGGTTCAAACTCTCCAAGCAAGAAAAAAGTGGATGCGCGACACAACTGTTGGACGGTGGACACATAAACCCAGACCTGCGATCGCGCGATTACAGAGAGTTTTTTTATTAGAGTGGTTAGGCGCCGTACTAGTCCTGATTTCGCTAGAACATCTTGAATTTGTTGTGACAAAAATTATTTCCTCCTCCACTGATGTTACTTGAACTCCTGAGCGTCTGAAAACGTAGGTCGAGGTCTTCTGATTCCTTCTGAACCCCTGAATCGTCGCTGGCAACAGCGTTCAACCACAGTTCCACATTCGTCCCAACACTGAACCTATCAGATAGCAGTTCCGCGAATTTCGGCATAGTGATCTTCGTTCTGGCCGGATGGAGCGGCATGATCTATTCTTAAGAATAACGACCGAGCTACTGCCAACCAGAGTAGACCGAGCTACTGATGTCGTGGCCCGGCAGCAATAGACAGCCGGCGGCAACCAACGGGCTTTACTTAGAAGTTAGTGTCACATCCGGATCACAAGTGACAACCAGTGGCCGGCGCGGTGGCGCAGTCTTTGACCTTGCTTGCATCTGCTTTGATAATAAACAACATCTCCATGGCGCTCTGCCACGGCGAACAATCTGATGTCACTTTCCCTTTGTCGGTGTGCAGCCACTTGCACTGTCACTTGCACAAAACAAAAGACGAAACAAAAAGAACAAAGGGCCTCCTTGGTTTCTTGCAAGTGACGTGCACAAGACAAACGGTATGTGACATCCAATTGTCCGCCGTGTGCTGCAACTCTCTGCTGCGCTACTTCTTGGACCATCGGCATCACTAGCGCTTCTCTCGTGCCAGGCCAGGTGTCGACTTCGTTCGTCCTCTCCACCCAATCTCCACCGGCACCATTCCACAGCGCCTGGGTCACCCTATCTGTCTTCTATTCAGTCATTTTTAGACAAGATGCGAAGGCCTTCTAAGTGTGGAAAGCGGTGATTGGCTAATCATTGAGGCATCTCTTCATCGCAGCATTCGGAACGGTTGCATTAGGGTTCATTTATTTCAAGCCCCGCCTGTGGGTGCAGCACTTATCACTTCAGGAGCACACTCTTTGCGCGAGGGTTACGAGCCCCCCTGTCGGACGTCGTTAGTTTGAATTTATGGAAACCGATCGCCCCTGCTAAGCCAATGGTAAGCGTCGAGCAGATGGCCATGGGACCATTCTTTCTACATGACTGCATACAGAGCTATGGTAGGTTTGCCTGCGGTAACAGCGGAGTGGTTCAACTCAAGTACTACAGACACGGTTACCCTGAGAGATCAAGGCGGTCGCCCGATGTACATATGTGCCACTCGGTGGCACATGGGATTTGATATTGCAGCACTCAATGGTTGTGGCGTGCACTCGTGAGGTCCCTTGGGCCTAAAACTTTCAGGCTGAGAGACGCGTGAAATGAGTAGAGCCTGAGGCTGGCAAGTGTCAGTGGGGAAGAAGAACGATGATCACACAGCCACTGATCTGATCTGGCATCTCGAATTATTGAATAAGTGACGGTCATCCAACTCTTCTTCGAAATATCCCCTTGGCCTGGAAACAAAACTGGTAGTGAGCAGACTTGAAGGTTATAGATTGAGCAAAAGTTTTACCAATGGCGTGCTCTGCAAGTCGAGCATCCTGGGGCCCCGTAACTCTATCACAACCTCTCAGCTTCCAAAAGTTCGTCCGCTTTAGCATAGCATCCACTAAGCTTGTCCTTGCAGTCCCGTCCCATCTCTGCAAAAATAGCAGCTTTTTTTTTCACATACGCGGCATGCCCCGGCGCATGATCCTTTGCCGTTGAGCTCCAAATATTGTTCTCGCGCTCGAAGCTTAGGATTGTCCTTCTGAATTCTGCCAGCTTCTACTCGTATTGCTCCTGTTGGCGTTCCATTTCGGCCTTAGCCGCCGGGCCTATTGGAGATGGTCACCTGTGTGTCGGCATTCAGTTATTTCGGCGCAATGAAGTTTTTGTGATGTACCTTCTTCACTCCATCCCTTCATTTCCTCCTCGTTGAGGTTTCCATATCAAGCTGTCGGTTCGCTTTGTGTCGGGGACTTCTGGAGCCGCTTTCGCTTTTGGTTAGGCCTGGCTGATTTGGCCGCGCGGGGACCCAAATATTTGTGAGTATGATTTTATCCTTTACGACGTCGAACTGATATTGACATTCAAATCTTCAGACCTTTATTGAGGATCCAGATACGGGAACACGTGACACAACTGGCGGTCAAATAAATATTTTCACGTTAAAGAACAAACTATTCGCTCTATTAATCCAACGAAAAACAGTAGCTTTACAATTCCGTCCAGTTTAGCGAATCTCGCGAGCATTCATGCGTTAAAATAATGTCCTTGTACTAATGAAACATTCCTTCAGAACCTCCAACGGTTTCAGTAGCCCGTATAATGCGCCCATTGAGTTGAACTTTTTTGAATGAATGAATCAGGAGGAAGAGGAGGATGTATTATTACGGGAGTGACCCAACTTTCATCCGCGACCACATTGATGCTGCTTCGGTTGAATTAATGTGGACTGGTGGCCCCCCCTCTCGTAATTCCTGAGATGAGGAGAGTGGAGGATGATTGAATAAGATACACACTGGGTTCGGAAATCAGCATGTAGTGAAACCCATGACAGCGGGGTAGTGTGATTTACAGCTGTTGCGGAAAATTATGAGACAGATCAGTTTTTTTTTGGCTGGTTCCCAATTCGGAAGACCGAAACCGGAGGTCAAAAGTTCAATCCCCGCTACGAACATTTTTTTAATTTTACTAGCTATGACCCCAAGAAAACATTCACCAAGGTGATATCTTCCAGATCTATCAGTAAGAAGGCTAGCTGCATAGTATAGGCTCTTTGAATCACTGGACATCAACACAACCGAAATATTGTGCTGTTTCAACAGAGTCTTGAATAAATTGTCTAGGCTATATGAAGACTGCACAAGTGTCTGGGGTAGATATTGGTCATTTTTGATTACTCTCCTTCAGCGGACCTTTCATCCTGTGCCTGCAAGAAGAAATTTAGTGCTATTTAAAAAAAATGTTCCTAGCGGTGATTAAACTTCTGACCGCCGGTTTTGGTCTTGCAGCCAAAAAAAAAAACTGACCAGTCTCATTATTCCGGAACAGCTGTAACTAGTGGGTGGCTTTCCATAACGATAAATAGTCCTGTGCAATATATCCAAGCTTGTTCGAGAGTCCCATTGATGTGTCAAACCAGTTGACTGTAATAGTCATGTGGGAAACACTGTGTATGCATTTAAAATATTATTTGGTGTTATCCTTTCACAACGAACAGTATTGTTGTCTCGCTGTTTGGTGCCTATGGTATCCACACTAATCGTCTCCTTGTTAAATGTCACATGCTAATACAACGTACTGAGATCTTTGAGCTTGATTAACGTGGTGGCGCGGTGCGGACGGTGATTGTTTGGTGCACAGTTCCTTGCAGCGAAAAAGGGCATTTTTTTCCAGAATTCTTTCGCATGGAAGAGGCCATCCGGAAGATACGGAATGCAACTAGTGCCTCATCACGCGCGTAGACCCATTGGATTCATTTCAACCACTTTTTTCACTGAAAGACGGTTTCCACTGCCTTCCTGTCTCCACAGCATAGGTTTCCACGACTTCAGGCACCGCCCAAGCGTCGCTCGCTACTGTGCCACCCTATCCTCGACAAGTGGCATCGAGGATTTTTCACCTCTTGGTGTAAGTGGGGCTTTCACTTCTGTATTCTGTCATTAATTTGAGATACCTGTTAGTGTTTCGGGCCTCCATTTGCGTTTCCTTGGGGTGACTTCGACAATACACTTGGTGGCGGAGTATTAGGTATTCTTGGCGAGCTATTTTGTTTCCCTGTGGATGTAACTCTAACATCTACGTCTGATATCCAGCGATGTGATAAAATCTACGCCCATCGATATACACAGGTGATGTTTCCCTTTCGATTTTAGATCATTAAGGATTTGAACGCCTTTATATAATGTGAGTGTTTAACACGGCGGACAATTGTATGTCACTTTCCTTTTGTCCTGTGCACGTCACTTGCAAGAAACAAAGGAAGCTCTTTGTTCTCTTTGTTTCGTCCTTCGTTTCGTGCAAGTGACGGTACAAGTGACTGCGCATCGACAAAGGGAAAGTGGCACGACAATGTCCGCCATGTAAACATTCATTTAAATGGTGAGTCTAATTAAATAGTCCGTTTAAAGCAAGATGTTGGATCAGTTCCCGCCTTATACCTAGATCTTTGTATCGTCTCTCAACATGCGATGTGCCGTAGACGCCTTAAAATCGGTGAGTCTATTTCAATAGCCCGTTTAAGGTGATGTGTTTAAACAGTTACGACCTTCAGCTCGCATTGTATCACACACCGAGTCTATTTAAATAGCCTGTTTAAAGTGACCGGTTTAAACAGCCGCCATCATCGTCATTGTCCGCTGTGCCATAGATGTCTTTACGGCTGTTTCCGAAAACCTTGACACATGGATTTTTATTCGCTGTCTAAGTAACTTTTGATGCAAGGCTAACCCGTTCGGGAAGAAGCTGAAGATCTTCCACTCAAAAAAGTTGCCCTTGGACTGAAAACGGTCGCAGCCATCCAAAATTCTCTGGCCATTATTGTTCATAAAAACAACCCTGAGGATGTGAAGATGAATATTTGGGAGAAGATTTACCTCAGCTCGTCTCAGCTTGGCGCCGCTCGGCTGCGCTCGGTTAACCCAAAACAGTAATCCTTAGCACACCGTCAAAAGTTCGTTGTGAACAGAAGTTCTTCACCAATGTCGAGGTTTTCGGAAACAGCAGTAAATGGGTGAGTCTATTTTAATTTACAGCCGTTGGCAGTACCGAAGTCGCGGCGAGAAAATTTCCATTTGGGGCTGTTTTTGATTACATTCAAAGAATTGTCTGTATCTCAGCAAGTTCTTATTGGATTGACCTAAAACTAGCTAGAATTAATAGGCTAATCTATGCGCAATTAATTATAGAGACATAACTGCGAAATAAATTTATTCTCTGACCGGGCAATTGGGCCTCTCTGGGCAACATTCTGCCCAGCTTGCTCAGTTCGGGTCAAATCGGGCTGATAATTTGGGACAAGGAACTTGTGGAGATTAAAACACATCTCATAGAGCTATAAGTATTTTCCTGTCTTTTGGTAGCACACTCACCACATTTCTGAACAGAAATAAAGAAATCAGTGTATCTGCCTCTGTTTTCATCCAGAAATGCTGTGGAAGTGGAAAGGGCTCGCACCAACGCAATTGTCCATTCAAGACAACTATCCAGTTAGTTGAAACAGCAAGGGAGTGGTGTTGCAACATAGCAGTATGGGTGCATGCAGCAGTAATGCGATCATGGTACTGTGATATGGTCTAATTAATATCCACGGACGTGTTTTTCATCCAGGTATATGAATAATCATATTGGGTGGACACGTACATTGGTGTGAGAATTTCCACTGTCTTTCTGGATGACAACTCAGCAAGATTACAAGTGTGTCAGACTGAATTACCAATGGCAGCAAAGGTATACGGGTATGTATGGCGCCATGAGACATGTTATAGTACCCCCAAGTCTCTTGTCCCCAAATATTAGCCCGATTGTACATGGATGGACTGACCATTCTAATAGGGTTCTGCCCTGGACAAGCCAAATCGCCTGATCATCGAGAATAAAATTATTTCGCCGTTCCATCTTTATCAATAATTGAAAATGGATTAGCCCATCAATTCTAGCTAGTTTTCAGATCAATCCAATAAGAACTCGCTGAGATACAGACAATTCTCTGAAAGTAATCACAATCTGCCCAAAACGGAAATCATTTGGTCGCGCATTCGATACTGCCAACGGCTGTAAGGCGACCTGTTGAAATACCCGACCCCGTCATTAACCGAATAGTCTGAACCGATGTGCTTCAAATGTGTGAGTCTGTTTTATTTAAATATCCCGTTTAAAACAACCAGTTTAAACCATCCTTGCAGGTCTGAGTCATTGGTGCCCAATGCCGCAGACATCTTTAAATAGGTGAGTCCATTTAAATGGCCTGTTTAAACCCCCACTTATTTAAATCTATAGGTCATTCTGTGGTCCGGACATATTTAAACAGTGTTATAAGCTGTTTAAATTAACGCCCGCTTAAACCGTCTTTAAATACTTGGATCTCAACTACGGTTTCTCACAAGCTTGACTGGGCCAATAGGTTGTTTAAATATCTAAATAGCTAATTAATTGCCTGGTCCATCTCAACATAGATCATTTAAAGAATTCTTATCCTGCGAAGGTTGCAGCCTAGAGGAGACTCATATAGGTTCCAGACTCATGTCTCGGTGCAAATAAAATGCCTAGATGGAACAATTAGAACGAGGCCATGGCCCATCGAAGAAGCGAGATCTGGAGGACACATGTCGGGGCTAAGTCCCTACTACTTCCGAATTAAACGCACCATGCATATAATTGTCGGTATGATGCTCAAACCCTGTAGTTACCAAATTCTCTAGCAAAAGAACCGAACGAGTGACGCTACTAAAGACAAGCAGAGCATCAGTCCTTTTTAAACAGAAGAACGCGCAAAACGAACCGAATCTAGGAAGTAACGGCAGAATTGTCCAGGTCCACGTTACTCTCGCGAACCGCTATAAGGAATTGAAATCTCCCCAGCCTCCACCAAAAATATTCCAAATGGTGAGAACGGTAATGAGAGGTGGCGAGAACACACTTCCCACTGTGCTGCACTGAGCAAAAGAAAGATCAATGCTGCACGGATCGCGTACGACGGACCATGAGCCACAAGGAGTCGTGAGGATACCGCTGATTATAAAGCACTAGTAAAAGGGCCTCAGATTCATCCAAGTTCTCTTTGTTGGCTCATTGACCGAACTGGAAGCATAACACACCAAGGCATGCATGCATACGGAAAGAGAGACCCGAGCAGCTGGGGGGTGAGAAGGTCGATTACGATGTTATTAGTGGCTCTTGGCGGGTGGTCCAGTCCTAATTTTACTCAGTGCGATAGGCATCTGCTCTATGGATGAGCAATGGATGAGGATTGTCTACTCACAACAGAATAATGTTCGCGAGCACTCCAGGCAGAGGTGATATGGGTGAGGTAAAAGAAAAGGGCAAAGAAATGACACATCGGGTGTCTGCAACCGAAACAGAGTTGCTTTCCTGCAACGTCAAGAATTGGCGCTGACAAGGATGCGGTGAAGGCTATTTCTGTCTCCATCTGGATAACACTGAGATGAGGAGTCTGTCCGCTGCTGGACAATATCCTGGAATCAACGTCGATCAATTCAAATTTGAGCCTCATCCCACAGTCCGCAGAGGCGTTCGACGTATACCATAGTATACGCAAGACTGAATACGTGAAATCGACGCGGTGCGTTGCAGAACTTGAACTATATAAACGGTGATTACGAGCGGGTTCATGTGGATTATGTTAGGTTATTTCGGAGTATAATTAGAAATACTGTCATATGGTGTCAGCACATAGAGTAAATCGTAGCCGAGATGAATTCGCCTTGATTAAGTTTTAGACTTCGCGAAACACAAACCGGGAAGTTTCGGCACAGAGTGTTGGCGCGGATGAAATGAAGACGGAGAATTTACATTCTGAATCGCGATGAAGCCGTGGTAGTTCTAGCGCACTTACTCGTGTAATCTTCCTTCCTTCCTTCCGTCGTTATATATGTGTTCAAGATTTGAGGACGGTTTTACGGCTCTTTAGGCAGTCCGGTTTGTGCGTAGGCCAATGCGCCTTTTGGCACGCCGGGCTGCAATATGCCGTCTGTTTGCACGCCCCACACGACTTCGGTTTCGAACCCCATCTATCCAATCTCTCTTCAACGGCCGGATCTCGCACACCCCGGACGCGCTTCTTCCGCAATTCGAACAACGCAGCTTGCTCAGGGCAGTTATCCGCATCGCAGCCGAAGAACTCGATGCAGTCCCATTTGCCGGAGATGGTGTAGTTGGCCCAAATATATCGCTGCTCGATGCTGTGGGGGAGATTGATGTATTCGAGAAGAAGTTTCCGCCAGTCCGCTCTGCTTCGCATCTGGAGACCGTCGCGTTTGATGTGATGTTCAACGTAGTAGAAGACTACAGGGTCTCTGAAGGTTTCGCACTTGGCGGCTTTACGGAACGGTGCCAGGCCGTACAGTTTGTATATATTGTAGCAAGCGTTGACGAAGATAGGGGAGCTCTGCGCATGTGAATTAGCGAGTGGCGTTTGGGAGGAAATTCGACGCACAGCAACTTCAGATGATTCGTGGTTGAGTTTGAATTGTAGCTCGTGAGTGACAGCGAGGAGCGACGCGGGGGTTTGGTTTTCCCAGGCAGCGTCGGGAAGCGTGCGCAGAACATCTGCGCACAAGTCGGTGCACGAGCTATTCACCTGCGATGTCCATGAACAAATGTGGACGTTCGAGAGAATAAAAGACATACCCAATCTCCGAATAATGCGCCTAAACCTCCGGCTTGCCCGAATTTCGTCAGGACTGGCATAGACCAGTAAATTGGTCGCATTGCATCCGTGAGCGGATCACCTAGTGCCAGTCGCATAGTGGCACTTGTTGACCAGTGGACTAGACGCTTGAGGGCCTTGCGCGCCCATCGCTTTTCGGCCGCATCGCTGTCGGGTTTCTCATTCAAAATGAAGGCTACGGAAATATCGCCGTAGAACCAAGACAAAATATGCGCTGCCAGATCTTTTTGCGCCGCGTCGTCAATATCGCCAGCTATCTCTCGATCCTCGTCCTCCGCCTCCACATCCGCGGCAACTTTCTCTTCGATGGCGATCGCCGTTGCGCGAAATTCGCCGACATCCAGGGTGTCTTCAAGAAGAAAAGTCTCGAGTTCCTTCCCTCCTTCGGCCATTGCTGCGCGAAGCCTGGAGGGATCCAACTGCAAGCAGAGGCCAACTCGGTGGAGGGTGATTCCGACGTCAAACATTTTTTCCCAGTCGCAGAATACAAGATCCCGGTGAGGCCGTTTGGCAACGACGAAATCATAGTAGACGCGTATAAGGTGGCGTATGCGTTTCAAAAGATATGCGAGCTATAACGGGGGGAGGAAAAAACGTCGGTACTTTCAAGTTCATGTGGTGCCAAATTTGAATTCACCTGAGAAAATCCAGACTTTTGGCCGTGCTTGTAATCTCTGAGAACAATTTTCTCGATGAGGTCAACGCAGTGCATCATGCCGTTCGAGATGGGTGGATGCCTTCGAGGAGCGAGCCCAGGTTGCATAAGAGGTGAACCTGTAATGGCTGCTAGTGTCAGCCCCATCCGCGCGAATTCACACCGCTGCTCGATCCTGTCTTCCAGAGACCCAGACTGTCCAGATTGTCGCGACGCCTTCGTAACATCGGGCATCACAAGGTCTCCCATTGCCTTCAACGCATTCAGGTCACTCCAGAACTTTTCGTCGAGCTCCGGTAGCGGTCGGGGCATTGTCGTGGGCGAAAGGGAGAGGAACCTTAACCCTGTTTTCCATCACGGCGGAGTTTGAATATGCTGTCTCCGCCGCCACTCCGCCACCACTCCAAATGTTGTCTGCCTTCGGAACACACACAGAAGGCCGTTGGATAACTCCTTCCCAACCGACGGCTGCGGGTGGACCAAACTCTGGACGCATCGAGATCTCGTTTTCGATCGTGGCCTTTCTCGCGTTCTCTCATGCAGGTCACGATCCCGAGCGATCCCGTCGGTCAAAGGTCTCGTGCTACACGAAGACTTTGTCTTTGACATATCTTGGACCGGACCGACACCCGGAGACTCTGTGCTCTTCTCAACATGCCCGACTATTTCCCACAAGTTGAGTCGCATCCGGACCTTGAGACAGTAACAATGCGATTCAAGCCATGGCTTCTGATCCGCGCAATCGACTCGTGTATATTGTGAGCACGGTTAAGCGCTCATAATAGACGGTATCTCATTCACTCAAGTTGGCTTTCAGGAGTACCATACCCGCGAAGCTTAGGAGGATTTACCAAATGGCAATATCTACTGGCGACTTATTGTGCGCCGGGACCGAAGTACTGTCAGCTGGATGCTCATGCCTCTCCATTGATGGCGACCTTCGGAGGTGACAGGTCTCCCCTCTGCTTCCGTAATGATTCTTTGGGTCTTGAATCCACGCCCATCAAAGAGGAAATACGTAACTGGCGAGACAAACCTGTAGGAAACATCTCAACTCTGTTCGTACCGAACAATGCGGACGTTTATATTTTCACGGACCACGTTCAACTTTTGCGCCAGCTTCTCGGATGGCGATCGTTATTTCCTCCGTCTTGACAAAATGGCCGTCTTAGCGCAATAAGGACTAGAAGGAATTCGAGGATCCCTCGTTCCTCGGCCTTTTCCCAATGTAGTGGGCCTACTTGCTGCTGCCTTCGCCAATGGTCCACCATTAGCAGTAAGTATTACGAGCTGATGTCGAGGGGACGCATGCTGTTGCCGTCCCCCCCATACCAAGTCACTCCTATAGCACTTACCCAAGATCTTCTCTGTGCTGCCGGTTCCTTTGCCATCCCGCAGGAGAAATTACCTACAGCACTTATTTCTGCAATTTTGTTCACGCCGATAGTACCGCCGATTCAGTGGCACCAGGATTCTCCGGAAAAATTAAAATATTGTCAATGAAGACGAACAGCGGCGACGTGTCAAGAAGTGGCAGCCACTGTTCTCAGCCTGTTTCGCGGAGATAAACCCCACATGAGGCCTCCATTATCTTGCGCGATACAATGTATGTTCCGGTGCCCAGTCGACCGGATCTCGTATCAATTCAACTGAGTAGCGATACACCAGTATCCACCAGTGAATTGTTTCGCTGATTAAGATTCAATAAAGGTGTAGCGACGTACAGTAACATAATGGATTTGTGGTTCTGCGATCAAAATGTAAATACAAGATGGCCGCGCCCCCCTGGCACACCACCTGATATTGCCGCTAGTGGCGGCGGAGTCGAGTGATTCGGAAACCCGGACAGGAGGCGATAGGGATCGAGACATCAGAGCGCCGAAGGGCTTCTCAATTGCACCTGGTTACATTGCTTCGAAGTCTGGCCAATGCGCAAGTTCAACCTCGGGACTATAGTTTGCCAGAGGAATCAATCCGCGTCGGATGGTGAAACACGAACTTGTGCCCGCCAGCTGTCGACATATACAAATATGGAAGTGGCCCAGACAGCGGCAGTCGATTGAGAGCAATTCCGATACATGTTAAGACATGTTACATGACAAGTAGAATTATACAATGGGAGTATACGTATAGGTGGATAACTATGGACAAGAACTGTGCGTTATGAATAGTACGAGATATATGTAGCGACGATGGGTGAGCGATTGCAAAGTATATACGAGAAAGCGAGGTCGACGATGAGCGAGATAATACACGAGATCGAGAGCAATGGATGTGATGCACATGATGGTGAGATAGGAAAACAAGAGGCCACGAGTGGTTCTAGATTATTGTGGCACCAGCGTCGATTCCAAGTTGGAGGCGGGGTGCTGCAGCTTCCACCCGTACTCGTTGAGATACTCGGTGGCGATGGGGGGCTGTGGCTGGGGGTGGTGGAGGTGGGCATACGGGGACTGCGTCGGCGCCGTGACGATCTGCGATGCGGCATACTGCTCGTAGCACGGGGTCTCGGGGTGGGCCTGAGGGTGCGCGTATGTGGCGACCTGCGGGTAGCTCTCGCGGCGCAGGGACGGCAACGCGGCGAGCAGGAGGGGGGGCGAGTACCCGGCATGATATTGTACCGCAGGGACCATCTGGGCGTCGTACGACTGAGGGTGGGTAACGATACGGCCCTGGGCGTCGTATACGTGATAAACCTCATGATGCTGCGCATATGCAGGCTCCTCGTGAAAGGTGGTGTACGGCGTCAGCGGGGACTGCTGCGACGACGGCGGAGGACTGGGCGAATCTTGGGGGGTGTAGGACTGCTGAGTGAGCATAGGCTCATGAGGGAGGTGGGCAATGGAATGTCCGGCGCTACGACTGCGGGCTACAGACACGATGGGCGGCGAAATGGAGGGTCGAGCGCTGAGAGAATGGGTGTACTGACCCACTACATTTTGAGGGTCCACATGCGCAGGCAGTGGATGGGGGGCATGAATGACACGGGGCTGCTCGTACACATAGGCCTCCGAACCCGCCAGCGACGAGTAAGAGGATGAGTTTAACGAGGAGTACGAGAACCGCGTCGATTCGATGATGGGCGATATTTGCGGGCTGGTGGCGGTCGAGTGCCCGTACTGGGCGGGAGACTGATAAGCGGAGACTGCACTGCTCTGGTTATCCGACACGGGCGAGGCGGTCCATCGCTGTGATCCCCAGTCCTCGTCAGGCGAGGAACGAGAAGACGGCCCATCCAGCACCACCGAGGTTTTGATATGCGGGAGCGTGCGGTGCGTCAGAACTGGGTAGCTGGCTTCCGCGAGCGGTGGCGGCGTGTTTGGAGGCGAATTACAGATGCCCTGCGCCGCGAGAAGATACGGCCGCGAGTCTTCCAGAGGCGGCGGCTCCAAGGGTGGCGAGTCTATACGATACGGCGGAGACTGTGAGGCGTCATCCGAAGCTGGAGACAGCGCAGGAGGGCTCGGTGCAGGGGTGCTTTCGCTCCGTAGCAACGTGCGGCCGGACTTCCGTCGTGAGCCAGGAGACAGGTGGATGCGATAACTGTGGGCGGCGGTCAGCATGGAAATTTACAGCCAGGCCATAGGATTTCACAGAGAAAACAGTGGCACAGACACTGCTGTGGGTGTCGTTGCGGCGCGGCAAGGTGATCGCTACACAGAGAAAAGGTGATAAGAAATGGCAACGTACTGCTGCTGGAGGTTGTCCTGTCTCGAGCACTTGGTCTCGCAACCGGGGAATGGGCATTTGTGGTTGCGTTCACCAGTATGTACGCGAGAGTGGCGCGCAAGGTGACCAGTGGTGCTGAAGCCACGAGAACAGACGACACAAACGTGGTTTTTCTTGAGCGCCGACGCCGGAGACTCAGTTTTCCTACGCTTGCTGGTAGTTGTAGTAGCGGACGATGAGGGCATGGGAGAAATTGAGAGCCGAAGCAAGGGTCGACGTAGAAATAGAGAAAGGAAAGCTAGACGCCGAGCTATAAAATAAAACGCCATGTGTCTATGTCTTTTCGGAGATCGATCTAGATCTGCGCAGATGATCTGGAGATTAGAGTTTCGCTAAGCGCTTTTAGTGCCATCAGGAATGTCGTTTGTGCAATTCTTAGGATGTGCCCTGGTCCTTCTTAGGGTGTGCCCTGGTCCTGTAATCTCTTTGTCTTCGACAAGGACAGCTCTCCGTGTCTGAGTCGTGGCGAAGTCGTGCATCTTCATTTTTTTGGTTTATTTTGAACGTGGGAAGCAACTGCCGAGTTTCTTCTGCCTGGCCGGAAAAGATCTGAAACACAGCCTTAGCGGAGAGTGAATTTAGTGACGATAGGTGACGATTTATGGCGACAAATTGAAATATTGGGGGGTACGCCACTGGTTCGGGCAAGTCACGAACGTTGAAAAGGATGAGGGCATCATCTTGCTTCGAATCGTGACAGCCGTCGAGGAGAATTTCTTCTTTTAACTTCTTACAGCATCCCTTGAGGCTTGAGACCTAAGTTGGGGACTGTTGGGGAACATCCCGTGAGAGGCCATCAAGCGAGCGTTTCAGGCTGATGTCAGACCCATTTGTCATTAGGCCCGTGTATCAAACTCACCCCCAATTTGCTGTGACTGCACTGGGCAGTAAAAGAAGGCAACCAGATCAGCACTTTCCCAAAAACAGACGCAGATCACATTTGAAAGTCGAGAGTCGGGCAAGGGAAGGAAAGAATGCGAGAGCGCGCTGGCCGCCAGTCCATATCTGGCCATAATCCGGAAATACTGTGCGTTACCATATGCCAAATATTTCTTGCATGCGTCTTACAGTATCCTCGAGACCAAGAAGGCGCATACGCGGTAGGAGGCGGTAAGGCGGATGTCGGAACTTGCGACAGCCACCACGCAAAAAAAAATAGAGATAAGGCAGAGAAGGTTTGCATTCTTTGGGGTTGGTCTTACTTGCGAATCATTGGGTTTGTCATACTTCCGGAAGCTTTTCGGGAGTATTGATGTTCTGAGAAGCTAGTAGTTGAGAAGAGGAAAACCTGGAGGTCGTGAAGGAAATCTGATATTGCTGATTGTCAATCACAAGGTATCACTTCATTGGAGAGCGATTAGACCAGTGCTGTTGGTAAGACTGAGAGCAGGAGAGACCAGGTCGCTGAGGGCTGATTTACGGAAAGGAAGCTGGCGATATTTGCCTCTGTCTGCCATCACTGCCCTCTTATCATCACAATTCACCTCACTTCGTCACGGTCGACGATCTTCAAGCGCAACAAAATCCTCCGCTCTCATACCTCCAGGCTCCTCAGGCTTCAGAGACACCCCGCTCCAATACCCCACACTTCGGAAGCAAACGAATGTGATATTTCCTATTTCATTTCGCATAACGGATCAAATGGTGCGGTTTGATAGTGGGCCTGGGCCTAACCCGGTGCGGCGGGGATTTTTTCCGGTGCCGGGTGCGGGGGTGCGCGGGAACGGGCAACACTCTATGATTTATTGCATTTTAATCTAAATCTACGCTAATGCACGTAGGTATTTATTTATTTTGTCTAGCAAAAAGCCATCCGCCTTTCCTGCCGGAACCACTTTTACCACTTTGTCCAGTGGCGGATCGTAAGCCCAACGCCGCAGCTCTGTTTCACTCTAGACATCGCAACGCCCGAACAAACATCACGGGCTTGGCGCTCTAAAAATGCCCCCGCTCAGTCGGTAGAGTTGTCGGTAGTAAGTAAATATAAAATTTGTGACGTTAAACGGAACTAGGCGCTTGTCACGACCAGGAGCTCCTGTCAATACAGCTTCCCCGAGAACCTAAACGCATCTAAAATACGCAATTCCCAACAACAGCTCGCTGCTGGGGGCGGCTGAGCATCCTCGGTTCGCCTGTCACATTTTCTGTCAATTTTCTGTTCTACTAATTTGAATCTCTATAAGCGCCACCAGGTCCGCACGTCAACCTCCCGGTTAGGCTACTGTAACTATGATACAATTATGATATTGACAGTTTACTTGCACTACTTGTGTCTCAGATGCGTGTCCGACCCGGAATGAACACTCGCTATACGGCCGCACGGTTTAACCATTACTACTGCAGCCACCAATAATTTAATCACGTACATGCAGCCTAGCTCCAGCGGAAAGTCCCCGCGCGGGCGGGTGTAAATGTACACAGCATCATTCCTGATGCGACCGGTAGGATAATTGGTCAAACTCGTACTTATTGGACTGCGACACCGTTGTACATGTACGCATATTCCTGTATGCATGCATCGGGGAGCCACGGAGTGTTTCCTGTTCTCGGTGTTGATGTTTTTGTATTTTGGGTGCGCTTGGTGGAGTACTGTCCAATGCCCGATTCAGCTAATATCGACAATCGATTGATGAGTTGAACGTAGGATTTTGAGGAGACGCAGGTTCCGAAATAATTGTTTCACTGTTCCCTTCTACTCCTTCTGCATTTTCTTCTCAATTTTTGCACATACATATCAATCTCCCGCTCTGCGAGTCAGAGTCTGCAGAACCACGTCGGGCGAGCACGGCACATCCAACTATTATAATTTATTGCACAACTCTGTTTTAAAGCGCATCACCAATAAACTCCACATAATCAAATTCAACACAGATGGATACCGACGGAGTCGCTGGTGCACGTCGGCGGCTGAGGACACAATCATTGAATTATGATCCACCATGATCCGGCGGCCAGTCAGTCCGGAGCGTGAGATGATTGCAGTTTTCGTCTAGGGTTCTGTTTCGTTTGAATTGATTGTTCTGGGGCATGCAGGCGCATACCGCGCGGAGGGAGCGAGGCAAGGTCAAGGCAAGCTTCGGACAAAGACTGGGTGGCTGGCGTGATGAACGCAAGTGCATGATTTCTAGATGTGGGTACCTGGAATGTATGTATATACGATCGTCAGCGAGATACATATATAGAAGAAGCTGTAAGGAAGTAAGTGAAATTAGTCTAGCGCCGGCACGCAGGACCTATCTAATATCCATCAATCCATCTAGCAAATAAAAGGAAATGTGAAAGAGATCATGAGTAGGTATGCGCTGAAACAGAAGAGACAAAGAGCCTGCCCACTCAGAACAAGCCACAGTAACGGCAACCCACAGAGCGTGTTTTCGACGGGAAGGTGGAATTGGTGATTGAGTTCAGCTCCACCCCACTAATCAGTGGATTGCAACACGGGGTGCAAAGAAGCGTTCGGATTAACCGGATTAGATTGTGCTGTTGAACTGCATGCATGCATGCATGCCAGCGCCCAGGATTATAACTGTCCCCACACGACACCACCTCAGTCTCCTCACATCGCCTGCCTCCTGGTTTGCACAGTGCACCTTCAAGTCCGAGGAGCACGGCGGCATCCCACGGTGCCCATCCAATGCTGGGAATAGAAAAGGATAAAGATAAGATTGACAGCGGACCCGGATAAGCACCCAGATAACCGGGTGCCGAATACTCCCGACGCTTAGCGCATGTGCGCCGAATATCCCGATGTTGCGAGGCGGAGGTGAAGGAAAGGCGCGGGGGTTGCGAAATTGGGTGGGAAGCGTGCGAGACCATTCGACTCAAGCCCAAGCCATACCACAGCGTGTTCCGTTTTTTTTTCTCGCGAAATGTTTTAATTTGACTTCATCACAGGTTAAAAGTTGGTGCACTAGGCATGTTGGGGAAAATCTCCGGCTGTTCGGTTTCTGGTATTGTGTGTATGAGAAATTCGCGTACCCCAGTCTAGGAGCGTTTGGATCCGAGATCGAAATCGCCGCTGCAATGTCATTTATCTTTTCTCTGCGGGACCGGAGACCTCGTGGAAAATTGAACATATTGCGAACAAGACTGAGAATAATCGCAAACAAACAAAAAAAGATATCTGGGATTACATTTTCTTCAATCAAACGAGTGCTGAGCCAACTACGGCGATTATTTTCCCACAGGGATGCGCCCACTTACAAATTGCAGAGGCTGCGAAGATAATCCCGCGAAGCTCCAATCGGGCGTTGACAGTGTTTCACCATTTCTCTCCCCAGTTCAATCCCTCTCAACTCGAAACAAAAATTCGGTCACCATAAAGTTATGACATGTAGTTTTCAAGGGGAGTGTATTACACGATTCGTTGAGTGTACGCGAAGTTTTGATCGAGCCCCTATCCAATTGGGGAAACAAGTATTGTTATGCGGTTCGGCTCTTTTCCTCCAACACGAATCGGTGTGAAGGACGCGGAGAAAGCGTGCTGTTGTAATCTGAGCAGCTCATAAAGGTCTCGGGCCACCAACGAAACACCCCAGCCGCGTGTCAGTCTTTCAGAATCAATATCTCAAGGTCTGGACTCCGTACTCCTCTGGAGCATCAAGCCGAGAGACACGACAACGTCGCGCTGGTGAATAGTCGGGAGAGCCAGATGGAAAAAGTGCTCCGTATATATGTGAGCTCCGCTTTTCAAGTTTATTTGCTACTTATCAACAACAGTAATATGTAAATAGCAACGCCGCCCCACGAAGGCTCCGCGCCTACCTTCCGGCTCGTCAAATTGGTGGTACGCTCTGCGTATGGAAGGCGCAGCTGAATGCGTCGGCTGACCAAAGGCCCGACTCCGCTCGCCCTCGTGAGGTCTGGTAACGGGAAGGAGTGGCCAATGTGGGGCGATTTCAAAGTTCTGCCGCCCAATTGGATGGTGCGATTTTAATTGGTGCCTGTGCGGTCATAGCATATTGTCGCCACCTCCACACCTGCGCCCTCATTCGCAACGTTCAGAGGCGCAATCCAAAGCTAACTTTGTCTCAGATCCGGGATAGTGGGACGTGGGTTTATTTGAAGCTAAATATTTTGAATTTGCCCACCGGCATCCACCGTCGTTAATATGTCCTATAGTGTTGGCCGTGGCTTGGCCCTCAAGCTATGATATAGATTCATCAATCCAGGACAGGGAAACCCACAGGCCGAGGTTGGGTCTTGCTTCTGGCTTCAGAATTTTCAGGTCAAGCCATGCCACCAGCCAAGCCATGGCCGTCTGGGCTGGGAACTTCGACAGGGTGAAATTTATTCATGTACTTCGAATATAATTCTCCGCCGATGTTGCGAGTCGCAGAACTCGCCGAGTATATTTTCAGCGTCATACGTAGCCGTTGTTGGAAGTATATGCTGATAGATGAAAGCGAGACATGATCAAACGACATGAAACTGCAGAGAGTACATTAAAAAAATCGTGCCCACACCATGGCTCAAGCCAAATCTGGCTTGGTCAACGCCGTGGTTTCAGGCCAGACCAGGCCACGGACAGCACTAGGCCGCTCTTAATTATCATGGCATGCATCTTTCTACAGTGCGCTGAATGATGCAGGACTCCAGAAATTTTTATTCCGCACAGCGGCATACTTACTTAATACGAATATCATTGGAGAGCTCTGCCAATTTAAATTGCTCGTCTACCTTCGAATTATTGGGACATCGCTGCACACGCCGAATCTGTATATTTACAGACCGACCCACAGCGAGGCCGGGCTGCCCGATCGACGCCCCATCGAACGCGTTGGTAGCACTAGTTCCTGCTTCTTGCCGTGCGAACGGTTGCAATTACATGCCCCCCGACTCCGACCGATAAGTCGTTCCCAAGAGAAAAATAAACATTCCATCCATCCGTCGATAGCGTCGAACAAGCGCCCCGCAAGGCGAGAAGCGGCGAGGAGCGCCACTGACGATCCTCCCGGATATGTAGGATCATTCCCCACAGATGTTGGCGACCACCACTAGCGAAGTCGAAGAAACTTAATATTAGCTTGTGTACGGCAGTGCAATTTGGATTAATGGAGTTGTGGTGGAGGAACAGAGCTGAGAAAAGTCATACGTCGGGTGCCAAGGTGACTCACCGACACAGAAATCGTAAATATTGGTGGCTGTTGTGAGGGCGTGTTCGGCGGCCCTTGAAGATATTGGAGTTACGTTAGAGAAGAGAATTATGCGTCATATAGTACAATCAAACCTACCATCATAATTCCGTTCAACCCGGCTGGACGCACGGAACTGCTGTTTGCACCCGACAGTACGCGCCAACTACGCGGATACAACTTATCGTTCTAGGCCTGCGTCATACTCCTCACAGCTTCGCCCAAAAAATCCAGCGCCACATGAGAGTGTTTTTCATTATACTTTCCAAAGCAGCGCGAAATCGAACATCAACATCCCGCCGGCCCCACTGGCAGTCGCGCTCCAGTAAACTGTCTATGATTACCTCTGTAAAATCGGCTTCCGAGACTTAAATTTTAGGGGAGCAGGATAAGCATCGCCCAGCTAGTACACTTTTCTACAATTTTCCCCCGAGTCGCCGGGCGCGAATCGAACACTGACATGCTGTCGTCCTCGAGTCGGCGACGCGCCGCCGTAATAACGCTGCTTCCTTCGAACTTTGCACCTCTGTTTCGTTAATTGAACCCGCCGCCGGCATTTCCCTTGTTCTTTGTTTATTCCTTTCTTCCTTTGCGACCCGAATCACCGTCCTCGAGTCGGCGCCGCAATAGTTCGTGCCGCCGAATAGCCTATTTGTGGGTAGTAGTTCCAGGGTTGCACATCCATGGTCTCCGCACCCGAATCACCGTCTCCGCACCCGAATATTAATCACCGTCCCCGACTCGGAGGCGCGCACGCGCCGTAACAGTTCCTGCCGTCGAATAGACTTCTTTTTCGGTTGGTCGCGCGCGCCGGTGTTCATTTCATTCGTGCTTGGACTCAGCGGCCAGTCGCGTGCGCACCCGATGCATTTCGTGTGTCGATGTCAGCCTCCACGCGATGTGGGTTAAATTCGGCGGGTTGTCGATTCGGATTCGGCCGAAGGTATGTGCTACAGCCGAAGATGAGCCAGCGCCCACAAACCTGTCTAGTGGGTATATACCTATGTCGGTGGGTGGGAAGCTGTCAAGTAGGTAGGAGAGGAGTAGTATCTAACGTCGCCGATTCAATAGCTAGTGTGTACAGTAACAGTCCTATAGCTCAGCTATCCCAATCCGATCTATCTAAGAGAAGAGCCTGCGCGCCATAAAAACTAAATAAAATAAAAATGATACCGGGGAATCTCACAGCGGACGCCACAAGCCCTATAGCGCACCAAGTCCGCTCACCTCACGGCATGGACGGCCGCCGGTTACTGCCTCAACACCGCCTCCACGGCCGCAGGCGGCTCAACGCCTCGAACGACCACGAGCTGCCATTTACCGCCTCGATGACCGCGAACGTGAGCTGCTCCGGCTATCGTGCCCCAGGCTCCGGCTCCGCGAGGAGCTGCCGCTGTTTCTTCCCGCTCTGCGACCCGAATATGCGTTGCAGCAGCGACCCGCGGTGCTCTTCGGGCGCGGCGGTATAGTGCGTGGTGTACTGCGGCGCCTCGGGGTACTGCAAAGAGATATAACAAGCCCAGTCAGAATACATTTATCCAATGCAAGAGGGACGACACTCACGACTATCTGAACGTGCTTCCCGCGGGGCACAATAACGTACGCCGGGGCGGGGGCAAACTGTTGCATGACGGGCGCGCTCTGCGGAACCACGTAGGTGGCGGGGGCGGTGGCGCGGTGCGTCGGGGAGCGGTAGTGGTGCGAGCTGCTGCGGTGGGGGCTGCTGCCGTGGCGCGAGGGCGAGTGTGAGGACGAGCGGTGGTGCGAGGAGCGGTGGGGCGGGGGGGTGAAGGAGCCGCCGCCGCCGCCCATCTGGGAGACGGAGTCGCGCGGAGAGACAAGGTCGTGCGAGCCGGAGCGCAGGGGCGAGCCGCCGAGCGACCGGCTGGCGTAGTCGTACGAATACGTGCGCTGGGGCGTCCGACGGGAGGAGTGCTGGGGTTGCGGCTGGTTATAAAAGGCGCTGTCGACGTCGGAGCGGGGGACGAAGGGGGATTTGAATTGGGGGGCATGCTGCTCTGTCTTGTCGACCCAGTTGGTGATGCGGTTCTGGGTCTGCTGGAAACGGCGGTACCCCTCCTCCGAGTAGTCGTATTCAGTCATGCTGAGTGCAGTAGTCTGCGGGCGGTGAAGCGAGGAGCGGGGAAGGTCGGCGGAATCGTACGATGTGACGTGGGGCCCTTTTATAAGGAAACTATGGGCTCTAGTAGGCTCTACAATAGGGCAGATTGGTTCGGGTGGGGCCGTGAGACAGAGCGTAAAAGTAGCTCTTAGTCGGAGAGGAGCCTAGGCAGCACCAGTGCTGGCGGAATTCGGGATGACGGGCTGGAGCGACGCAGACACAAAGGCGCAATGCCGCCGCTTTTGACAATGGCGAGATGGTAACCCACTGACCGCAACACAGCCGAAAACGGCAATCAATCAACAACGTAACAATCATCCATTTTTTTGTTCCTCCTTTTAGCTCCCGCCTTTGTTCCACCCAAAGTATTATTGAAGGTCAATCATCCCTTTGAAGTTTCAAGGCATGATTCATTTTCATTGCAGTTTCACACAAATAGTTGTCGTCGCGATACCCATCTTCTGGATGAGGCAAAAAAAAAAAGGAGGAATAATGACGCTGGAATGATGCATTTCGGATTCACACTTCCAGATTGCTTCCAAGACACGTTTGGGCACAGTCGCATTTTTTTTCACCAATTCGCCATGTGGGTTTTTCAACCTCCGCCATCTGCAGCGAGTGTTTGCATCTGCTCGCATCACCGAAAAATGATCGCCGTTATTAGCCTCGACGCGGAAGATAATAATCCCAGAGGTACCTAGCATGCGGTTTGGAGAGCCTGGGGCGCAACAAAAGATACGAATTTCAACAATGTCTCTCTCAAAAAAAAAAAGAGAAAGAAAAAGAAAAATCACCCACTGCTCCTTGACTGTTCCATCAAATTGCAACCAACACCAAACCAACACGGACAATTCAACCAGAGTTGGTGTTATTCTCCGCCTCTTGTCAATGCCAACCTGGGCAGACTGGAAAAACTCCAGATCTAGAGATTATTGTTGACACCCTCCTGATTGCTGGCCTAGCCATCGAGGTACGAGTTGGCATGGGTCTCGGTCCCGACTCCCGAAGGCACCAGGCCCGGGCTCGCGAGATTTGACATACGCGCCTCGATGCTGCCTCGACGTACGCGTCAAGGCAATTCGAATGGAGAAAAGCTACATTTTGTGATCGTGAGATCGTGAATGGCCAACGGCCGTTGTGGGTGTGCGGGCGGCCGTCCCGTAGGCGTGGGTGACCGTCGGGGCTTGTTGACTCTTCCGTCGGGGCTGGCTGGCTCTTCCGTTGGGGCTGGCTGGCTGCCGGTAGTACGGTACTGCGGCAGCCTGCCGGTGTTTATGATCGGTACCCCCGTTCCCCCAAGGGATAATTACTATTAACTTTGAGGCGAGGGAAAAACAAACGAAAAATTTCCGACGACGGATATCAATACTTAGTGTACAATCCCTACACGCTCCCCAAAGCCCAATAATGACATTTACTTATCCGGGCGATGACGAGATCCTGGCGCATTTGAACTGTGAGTGAACAGAGGCATCACTGTGAGCGGAGAGTGGGGGGTACCAATAAGCAGCAATCGATACGTCAGCGCCAAAAATGATAATCATAAAAATATACCGCTCACTACGCAATTGCAATCGCCAATTGGGCAGCGGTGGTATATTTATTTAGCTAATAGAGCGCCAGTTCTTCCCATGACGAGGAGGGCGCGGAGCTGGTGACGCATGGGGCGTTTTCCATACGCAGAACTTGATGTTGATCTTTACGAGATTCCGGGGAAGGCAGGCCGCGGAGGGCAGGCGCGGAGCCCTCGCGGTTGCAATGCAATTGCTTCAAGCTTGTGTGGAGGACGATGACGCGGTGTCGAATGACGAGGTGGGGATTCCGATCCCAATTCAGCGAGGATCTCTCCGCGGTTCACCATCGGTATTATTGTAATCGTCTGGTATCATCGTGGGATCGAATATGCGGTGATATGTAGGTTCCGCGCGAGCGTCTTGTAGGGAACAAGAACGGGAATACGGCGTTTGGGTTTGGTGCGATCCGGCCGAGTATCGGCGAGATGACCGAGAAAGGCGACGGCGATAAGCCAGGCGGGGAAGCTTATCACGAATATTACGAAATCCTGGGGATGTGGTGGCGCGTTGGGCGCTGATACTTGCATACTGTCGTGGTCGAATGAGGGGGCGGGGATTGGCTATTTGTCAATATGGCGACGTCGATCTCCGCCAGTGCTGATCACTATTAATCGCTGGGTCGGCGAAATGCCGCGCGTGGGCGTATCGACGTGCAGGAATAGCCAGAGAAATACCCATCAGCAAGTCGCGGAGAGCGCAAATAAATATTACCCACAGACGTCGCCTGGGCAACCTCGAAGCCTGGAGAAAGAGAGTACGACCAGAACGTGGGGAAAGAGAGCTCTGGGCCGTCCTGCCGGAGAGTCTCGAGGCTCTCAGTTGCACAGTGGTCTTCCAGGTGTATCTTTCAAACGCCAGAAAGCCAGTGCTAAAAGCTGACTAAGACAAAGACCCCTCTGCGCATCGATGAGACATTCTCTGTCTTTGGTCCAGACCGCCATCAGGAAATTTCGAGTGCGGCGCAAGAAAGGCTGCATGTGGTCTGGATTTCAATCGCAGCTTTCCCAACATGTGGTATTTGAGCCGCGGAAGGAAAGCAAGACTCCCCACGAAGCATTTCATGGCGCCCTGAGAGCACAAATCACAGAGTCCGAGGCACGTACGGCGTGGGTAGATAATGATGCCGACGGCGCAGCCTAAGTACGACAATTCACCGCGTTCATGAGACCAGTTTCCAAGCCTGAGCTATATTCGTCATTTTGGGATATTCCAACCTCGACGTTGGATGGAAAGGAGCCACGAGCAGATGAGGCTAAAAATGAGGATCGATGAGCGACATATTGTATGGTGCGCTCGTCAACGGAAATAAAGATGGAGACGAGGGACGGCGAATTGTGGAGCATCTGGGAGCTGTGTGGATCCCCAAGTCCCGGATACTGACGAGATACAGGCCCGCCGCAAGACTTTTCTATCTCCCACTGTGTCAAGTAGAGCCTTCGTAGGTCTTTGAGTCAAAGCTTAAGAACTAGTACGAGTTCGACTGTCAGATTTGAAGAGCCCAATGTCGAGGCCGATTGCGAGGCAGCAAGAGCGGATCCACGACTCTCAGAGAACGGGGAGTTTTCGTCAATGCTGGTATCCCACTGTCCTGTATTCAAGTTTGTCGTGGGCAATGGAGGGGTGGAGGAAAAGAGGCGGCCAAGCTGCTTAGCAATCGTTGATTTGTTTCCTCAAATGGATAGGGGCTTGATGAGAGAAATATGGTGACGAATGTGCTGAAGCATTTCTGGTCTCCGGTATTGAAGTAGAATCGCAGCATGAGATCACCAGATGTTCCAGAACCGCAAATAATATTTCAATTGTAATGTTCAACTTATTCGCGCCATACGAAGAGACCCAGACTTGTTGTACCTGGACCGCCTTTCGTATTCTTTTTTGGGATATTATTCTTGTGGTTTGATAACGATACAATGGTAAGATCTTCTCTCGAGTCAGTACTACGTCGTTGCCCCCTTCTTCTTAAGGAACGCGAGCAACTTGGGCTGTTTCTCGGCCAGGCACGCGTCAAGATCATTCTGGCCCACAAACCTGAGCTTTCCCATTGCTATTGCATCGTCAGATCCCGGCATATCGTACTTTGAGAGAAAAGCATGCTTGCCTTTGTCCGTGACCAACACGACCTGGTTGAACGGCTCACTCAACGGAGGAATGCCGACCTCAGGATTCGAGGCATCCTCTATCAGCACCCTTTGAGACGCCGCGAATGGGCCGGCCCCGGCAACGACGTCGACGGTCTTGAAATCCTCGAACGTCTTGAGGTTGACCGCGTTCAGCGCGTTCTTCGTCTGTTTCGCCTGCTCAATCTGTTCCGGGGTGGGCAAAGGAATCAGGGGCGCTTGAACGGCTGGGTTGTCATCGGCGCTGATGCCCTGGTCGGCTGGGGGTTCAGGCGCCAGGTTCTTCTTCAAGAATCTCTGGAAAGCTCCTCCGAGCCTTGCCTGATCTGCGCGGAACTGTATAGAGTGCGTGAGTTCATGGCCGTTCCATATGTAAAACAACGAGAAAAATATGTACCTTGTTTACGATCGCTTTGTTGGTGCCAACATCCTTGACCCTAAAGACAGCATCAACGTCGGACAGGTTCATATTGATATTTTATGGGACCTACTCTAGTCCGGAGGTGTCAAGAGAAAGCTCTGGAAACGACCGTCTATTAATATACGTGAGCATACGCGAACGAAATCCAGACATGCCTAAAACCACGACTCCGCCCTTATCCTTGCAGTTATTCGCCAGGAAAGTCGCACCGAAGAGCTGCGCGTTCTGTTCGTCGGGAGTGACATAGAATCCGCCTGTGTACGACAATATTGAATGAATATCCAACGCATGATTGACAAAATGGGGTTTAGGCTCACCAGACCAAGTAAACTCGTTCGGCCAAATCCTCTCAGGCTGCAAAGCAAACGTTCCAGCTTTAATTGCGCTCTCGATAGACGCAGCGAACGTCTTGCACGTCGCATGGAACTGCTTCGCGCCGACGGCCCGTGCTTTAACCGTGCGGAACTTGGCCGAGGTGGGTGTCTTCGCCTTCGTCGCTCCCTTGAACGCTGTGCAGGATTTCGCCTTCACGCGATATTATCATATTAGCGAGACCAACAAGTCCATTGGAACTGCTTGAACTGACGGATGGTTTTGCGGACGGGCTCGCCTTGGTGGCGGTGGCTACCTTTGAAGCGGGTTTCTGTGCTACAGGCTTCTTGGCGACGGGAGCCTTGGCGGCGGGCTTCTGCGCCACAGGAGCATTCGCTGCAGGTTTGTTCGCAACGGGAGCGGCAGCAGGTTTATTGGCCACAGGAGCTTTCGCGGCGGGGGCCTTTGCGGCAGGGACTTTCGCTGCAGGTATCTTTGCGGCAGGAGCAATAGCTGCAGGCTTCTTGGCCACCGGCATTTTTGCGACCGGTTTCTTGGCCACCGGCTTCTTCGCTTTGACTGCCCGGGTGTCAAGGTCCTGAGATATAAATATGTAAGCGCGTAGTTAATTCAGAATAAGGAGCAGTGCGCACGATAAGATCCTCGTGGTGAGCATCCTAGTGAAATGTGGTATAAATACACGTGAAGGGCAATGGTTGGAATCACTTGCGATCTCAGGTTCGAGGTGAGAGTCTGTGGCGTGCCGAACGTCAAGGTCCTATATAGTCGAATCATGCCCGTAAGAATCCATGTAACATTGAGATGCGTAAACCACGCACGGAATTATTCCCTTCGGCTCGATCGGTGGGCGCAGCGAGCGCGGGAAGGGCCAGGAAGAATCCGAGAAGCAGCGTTGCCGGAACACGCATAGTGGAGAATTAATCAAATCAAAGAAAGAAGGCGGCACCAGAAAAAAAAGGCAGACGAAAAGGAAAGAAAGAAGAATATGGGAACCAGCCAGAAGGAATGAAGAGGTGGACCCAGCACCGCCGTCCTTTTATACATGAGAACACAAGTCGGAGGTGGCGAATCAGGATTCAAAGCGTGTTGTCAGGGGGCTGAAGCAGCCAAGAAAAGGAGTCAAACCATATCTGTTTGGGAAAGAAAGCGATTTGAGTACAAATTCGGCGATCTCTGGAGTAGAAAGTACTGCTGAATCACTCAGGCTATGAAAATATCCGCCATCAGAGGATCAACGTGCGACCAATCGTCGTCTGAGAACCGAACAGAGCAGCGACCTCCACGGCCAATGACAGTAACAGAAAGCCCAGAAAATGCTGCGTTGAAGAGGGCCTGGGAGCGAGTCACGACGACTCGGAGGCTCGGAGCGTCAGCGCTGGGGGCGACACGAGAACCACAAATTGGATGGGGAGCTGGATCTTACTTCATGCAGGTGTTTGAGCTTGTAGCACAGGATTGGAGGGATGATTCAGCTAGCTTTCATAGATCACGCAAATCTTTCCGTTCTTCGCGCAAGAAAGCTAAGAAAAGCGCCACTGGCACCGCCTTCACTTCATAGTGCGAGGAGGGGAAGAACTCTGGAGCTGAGCCGCGACGTCGGAACTGCCCGAATCAAGTGGCGAGACGCTCAACATGCTTGAGACTCGAGGTTCAGCGACGTTCAAGTCGCAGTTGTGAGGGTTCGGGCAGGTTCGGGCAAAGGTACGGAAATACGATGTGATGTCCGGCTGATCGGGGGAGACTATGCCAAATAAGGCAACTTCCCCTTCCGAAACGGTGATGTGTACTCGGTCTTTTGCTCCTTACAACCATTCAGCCTCACAAAGGCTGTCCAAGCATCTTATGAGGTATCTCATTTCTTGCCCTTGCTATACGACCATAACTATGCCTCCCAGCGTCGCCGCCCCAGGGCCTCCAAAGTCCATATTTCCAGAGGATGTAGAACGGGCCATCAATGACGTGCTCCTCAGTGAGGCTAGAGATATGTGTGGTACGATGGCGCGAGTGGCTTCGCGATTTTATGCCTGGTGGGTCAGACAATCCTTCTGTTTTTCTTCGCAATAATATTTTGTACGACAGGACAAAACCGATCGCATTCCACACTGTCGTCGTCCGCCGGCACAATAACTGGACGAGGCGAATCAGCGATCTCCTGCTCCCGAACGTCCGTTTTATCCGAGTGCTCGCCATTGATCTACGTGGTACCCAAGAGGGCCTCTCGGACGAGGAACTATCGCACATCCGGCAGCTCCTTGAAGCCTCCGTCCAACACGTCAGACACCTCGCCGTCGTCTGGAGCATCTGGGCGCGCCTCCATCACGAATGTGCGGCGCTCCAGCTCGGTAGCCTTTATCTCATATGGGACGGAACCGCCCACATCCCTCTTCCGTCTTTGAAACACCTACAATATCCCACGGCACTGAAAGACCTCACGGTCTACGCTCCCGATAATATTCGGACCCCACGAGCCTTTCGACCGTGGGGTGAGCTGTACGTCCCGGCAACGGAACACTGCCCCAACCTCGCGTACGTGACCTACGCAGCGGACCGAACACCCATTCCGACGGTCGCGTCTCTCTGCGACGAAGCGCCGCACCTCAAGGGGACCATGTTCGTTCTTGTCAATATTTCCGAGCAATACGTGAATGAGGACACAGAAGACGCGCTGGTCAAGGACGACAAGGAGATGTATCCCAATTTCTCTACAACGTATCTACGTTTCTCCAGTCAGGTACTCGTACAGTGGCTGGAGAAAATGGAAGGAAGGCCGAGCGTATTGGAACATCCGCCTCCTCGTTCTGTAGACGACGGCGAATGAGCCATTATCGCATTTATGAGGCACATAACTCATTATTTTAGTTTTATTATTATTCGGAAATGCGCCGCAGAGGATCGAAACGCGACTTGAACGAAAAACCCAGCCGAGGTACAAGTTAGATCTGTCGAAGCTTTTGTCGAGGAGTGATTAAAACATTCGTCCCGTTTTCCAAAACCTCTGCGACTCGAGCTCGATCTTTTTGTGCGGAGATATTTTTGCGTATAGTCTATACCAGAATTTGTGGCAAGCACTTCGGTGTGTAAGTGTATTCAGCAATATTCAGACTGATAAAAAGTCTAATTTTTTGCGAACTAGCGAGCAGTCCCAACGTCAAGCGTGGGACTTGGAGAGCTTCCGGATTCGTTTATCACATTTATGTGGAGTGTACCGTTAGGCAAATTTCCCTGACTTTCATTCGACTCCATAACTCATTGCAAATGCGGATCAGATCTTTAGCACTCTCACGCACGATAAAGTTAGATCATCTTTCATTATCCGCACCTCCAATCACTGCATGCGTCCGGAGCCCGGTGAATACTTACATGGGCCAACGTCATACCAAGTTTTCCTGTGTCTAGACTACTCCTCCCCCTAAAATCTCAATTCGACAGACAATATACATTTGTCTCTGCGTCGACGTCATATTGCTCGCTGTGGGCTCGAGCATAATCTGCGGGACAGAATCAACGGGTATCGTCCAATCTTGATCCAACCTCTGCTTCCGGCCTCTCTGACTGCTCCCGGGCAGGTGTGCTCACAACGACCGTATGGACCGACCGTTCGCGAGCTTTGCACAGCGAAATCAGGCATGGCACAGCCCACTCTGTGGAATATTTAAGCATGGACACATCCCTTTCGTTTACTCGGTCTCTTTTACATTTCTTTCTCGTCCCACCCGCCTTCTCTCCCCCCTTCGTCCCACTTGGATTGACCTGGTGTCTCTCATTCATTTATCTCATCTCTACATTCAAGACCACATTCACACAATGCAGTACTCCCTTATCTCCCTCTTCGCTCTCGTGCTCGCCGCCTCCGTGTCCGCACGCCCCACTTTGCAGCTGGCCAACCGCCAGTTTAAAGCGGCCGGGAAGCCGATCGGCACCAAGTATGTACTGTCTACGGTGATGAACCTACTCACTCACGACGACTCCTTAATGCAGACTCGGGAAGTGCACTCTCCCAGAGAGCGAGGACATCTGCTTCGACGGCGACGTCGCGACCTGCCAGGACGGCCAGATCACCGTGACGCAGACGTGCTCAGACGGTGTTGTGTGAGTATATGATGGGCGATTCTCCATGAGCCCATGCTAATTGGGGTGTAAATAGATGCCTGTTGCTCCCCGTCGGCGGCAACTCTTCAAATACCATAAGTGCTTGCTCGACGGCAGCTGAACAGACTGCATTGTTTGCTATTGCCGTACGTCGCAAGATTCCATATTATATTTCTTGTGCCAGCTGATTAATCTTGAATTGCAGTTCGGTGGTATTGAGAACATTCCCACCGATCGTTAAGCGGTGGTATTGGACTCGAGCATCATGAAAATCTTCAATGCGTCTCGACTGAAATGTGAAATCAACGGGAAAAAGGCAACTTCAAATGAATGTTTCCAAAAGCGAAAAATAATAATACTGAACCTCCTGGGGTTCACATCTTCTTCTTTGTTTTCTCGCACGATCTTGAAAACGCTTGCTTTGACCGCACCGCCCTCGGCATTCTCCGAACACCGCCACCTCCGGACTTGAAGTTGATTCGATGGCCTCGGCCTGAGGCTCCTCCGTTACTGCCACTTCCGGAATCCAAGCCAGCTACATGAAACCTACGGTTTCAACTATGGGCGCCTGAGCGCGCGTTCTTCAGCTCGTGTCGATGCGGTGGACGCATTTAGAACGAGAAGCTGGTCCGCGTTCAGGCGCGTCCTCTTCGGCTTGCTTGGGGCCGAAGCTGAAAAGGACTGTCAGCTTCGACGGGGAAGTAGTGCTCTGAACGATGCGAACCGCCTGAGGCAAACCGCGCCGCCATCTCGGGAGGCAACACAGCCTGAGACGAATCGGATACGTGAATATCTGCGACAGGCAGGCATTATCTTGATTAACACTATGAAACGGGGTATTTAAATTGAAGACGTACTATGTATGCTTCGTGGAGGGATCGAACGTGGGGTGGTGTTCTCCGAATCTATGCGGAGTGGTAATATGCTTGTACATGAAGTGATTTCAATATGATCTCACCTTCAGGACGCGGTCGACGCTGGGAAACGGCCCTTTCCAAGGGAGCTGCATTTTTGCGTCCCTGCGGACGGCGCGTGATTACGACCTCTATTTTGCGAGAACCCGGCGGCCACGATGCTGCTGCTGATTTTGATTTACTGGAAGATGGTTTGAGCATCTTGGTCGGGGGTTCTTCGGCTTTGATAGCGCCGCCTTGGGAAAGACGGCGCTTCCGTGAGGTGACGAAGTTGCCTATGAATGGGTTCATTCAAATTTCATGGAACTGCTGAAGCGCCGACGCTCACTATTTGTAGGCTCTTCCATTTTCACTGTGGTAACTGCCGGTTCAGATTTGACAACCATGCTTGCTGCTAAGTACCGTGGATTAATTCTAGGACCACGACACGCTTCGCCCGACGCTCACCGGGTGGATCCCGCTGTTTGTCCGAGGAGTCAGCGACAGGTGCAGGAGCAGACTGTGTTGAAATGCGAAGGGCCTCGTCCAACCTGGATGCGAGCCCGTCGCGTTCACGTACGATCGCCGCCATCTCCGTGCGTAGACGTTCCTCCAAGTGCCTGGCCTCCTCCCGTTCCTGTCTCCGCAAAAGCTGCTCATTGGCCAAGAAGCCTGCCAAATTTGTACTTTCTGTACGCATCGCCTGGAGTTCGGCTCTTCTCGCGGCGCGTTCTTCATGAAGTGAACGCACCATCTCTGCCCGCTCGATACGCATCGTCTCCTGTTCCACTCTCCGCCCAGCCCGCTCTTTCTCTAGCGACTTGTCTAGCGCGAGCACCACCACTCTGAGTTGGTGTGCGAAGTCCCTGATGTTCGCCTGCTCGGCTTGTCTCGAGCTGCGCTCTTTCTCAAGAGACAATTTGAGTTCGATTATCTCTGCTCGGAGGGTATCCTCGGCAGAAGCAAGCTCAGAAAGCCGTTCAAAGACGGCGTCTCGTGCAAGTTGGAAGGCATTGACGGCGAGGTCCATTTCAGGAATAGCTCTGGCAGGAGCTGAGGGGAACGGGAAAGCAGCACCTGAATCTGAGTGGGGCCGCTCCGCTGGCGAAGTAATACCTGCAACCATGTCCATGTCGTGGGAGGATGAGAAACGGTGCTGGCATTTACCGTAATCGCCGAAGGCCAATAGGCTGATCGGCATCGTGCGGCACTGGTTGATGTCAGATTAATATTCCTGTGCCGAGTCATTGAATTCCACGAGTGGAAGCCCTTGCAAATAATATCCAGGATAAAGCCTTGTTCAAATTCACGAGGTTGCTGCGCTCTTGCCAGGTATTTTGCCGAATATGGGGATTACCAAGGTACGTCGATATGGCTCAGTCAACTTTTTCCGGTTATCGTGTCTCTTTGGTGGTCCAGTTCCTCTTCAGTTCATACATTTCAGTCCTAAATAGGCAAAATCCCGAGCACGAGCAATGGCACTTTTGAGATTGAAAACAATATACCTCATGGCTGTCACTGGACTACATTCTTCAAACACGGTGGCATTATTGTGAAGCGGCATAGTGTCAGCTTCACTAGAAGTCGGAACCAATTGCAAGTGGGAACCGATATACTGAAATCGGAATCCTCTGCCACCCCAAATTTGAACATGATCGATCACTCCACACTTCAGGTTTGGTCAGAATATTGAATGAGACGACTGGAACAATTTAATGACGCTTCTTGGTGAAACCCGGACGATCAGCACAGTTTCGCAGCTTATTGTGTCTAGTTGGCGGTGTTTACACCCGGCGGCTGGAAGTTGAACCAACGACGTAATTACCTTACGGAATGCGTTAGGAAGACAATGTTAACGGTGGTGGTAAATGTTGGCTCGTTTGTGTCGCGGCGATGTTTGCTGGTCGGTATTTCCCTCTTTTCTTCTCAACTGACTCCGCGCAATTTCGTCCCCACTGCGCTTTATTCTCGAAATGTGCCAGATAAAAATTACGTGCTGATCATTTCAAGCAGAGGTCGATTATAATTAACATGATCCGTGGTCGCCTTAAAACACTCCCTTCCCAATAAGTAAGTCGCCGGGGTGATTCGTTCCTCTCGATCTACATTTATTATAGACTCCATCAGCAAGGCTAGCATGATCCGGCAACAAAAACTCATACCTCTAGCAGCCGCAGACGAGCGTCCCGTCCGGTTTCTCCACGCACACCGTGCAATCCCTTTCGGCCAGCACCTCAGCGCGTGGCTTAGGGCATCCACAGACGAGCGTCCCGTCTGGTTTCTCAATGCAGATAGTGCAATCCCTCGAGTCGATGAGCGCCTCAGCACGGGGTGGCTTGGGGCACCCACAGACGAGAGTCCCGTCGGGTTGTTCAATGCAGATGGTGCAATCGCGCTCGGTGGGGAGGCTGGCAGCGGAGGCTCCGAGGGCCAGGACGGCGAGGATGAGGGAGACGAATGTGAAGCGCATTTGTACTGTGTGAACTTTCTTGGTGGGGGCAGAAAAGATTTTGCTGGGGAATAGAGAGCGCTTTCTGGCTCCATTTTATAGCCCAAACGTGGGATCCCGGGTTTTGCGGTGGCCGATGAGCGAGAATGCCATTGTTGAGATGTTGAACTCCATGGAGAACCCCCTAGTGCGGAGCGAATCTGCATTGGGTGGGATGTCGTATTCCTCCAAAATATTGATAGTCGGTGAATCTGCATCTTGAAAGACGGGCAATGTGAATTCCCGGTCCGAGTGGATCCTTTATTATTTATTTACCGCCTTCTCCTCTTTTCTTCTCCCAGGGTTGTTAACCATGGCACAATAAGTTATAAAATGAATGTTTAGACATGAGGCTATTTATTTTCGTCACAAATAAGTTTCTCCACCAGTCTGGGTTGTTTCAGTCGGGTAACGACTGTGCGTAAACCGAACGTAAAAGAAACGGCATTTGGTGCCAATTGGCTCAAGGTCGACACGGTGCGGCTCAGAACGACAAAGCATTTATAAGTTAGTAAATGTATGTGAGATTTATGGGAGACCTAGAACTTGCAACCACAGACCCACGATGATTACGCCTGGCTTTTGCCGCACCTAAATATTTCCGAAAGCGGACTGTAGTGACCGCAGTGCGAAGCCATCCCCATAACGGCAGCCAAGTTGATATCGGAACTTATTGGAACTCCGACTGCTGTGACAAAAGTAATGCCTGCCCTCATCTCCAAAACTCACATATGTCATCTATGTTACGGAATTCAGCGGGGAAAGTGTGTAGATTTACCATGGGGATGTATGCCATGTACTTTCTTCAAAAATTTCGGCCGATATGTCTCAATCTGACTTGACGACGCAAATAGGTTGTTGCATCATTTGTTTTAGGTTCGGATCAAGCCGCCGTTCTCACATGACTTCACGTGCTTCGTTAGGAGCTTGTTCCAAAGTCAGACAAATATGGGATGTGTTCGTCGCGTCCTCCCGTTACAACGAGCCCGTAGATCCTCCCAATTATCACAGACAATATGTTTAAAAGAACATAGAGAATAGTTTCGCCTCTTCACACTTTTGTCACAGGTCCGTATAATTCCTATAAACTAGCATTGATGTAGCCATCCGAAAAAATGTACCCGTTGAAAAACCAACCCGTAGAGTGTTGTCCACTTATCTTAAATGAAAACCGAAGAGAAGAAAATGTTCTCTAAGATGTTCGCATGGTCTAGGACGCTTATTCTGAATAATTAGGGCAAGAGACAAACTATCTGGAATTTTCGCAGAAAGACCTGTTTTGAGAAGATTTGTCAGCAATGCAGATCATCATAAAAAATTATTTCACCTTCGTCTGAGCTTCTTCCACAATGGAAAATGGACTTTTGAGCACCCCCCAATCATCTCAAACACCCCGTCGACTACCACCGCCGCGCCGTGTGACAGTGTCACTGATTAGACATGTCTCGTCACACTGTCCCGAAATGGATGCCAGAGGAAAAGCGTGTTTTGCGGACGCCAGTGGGTCTGAATCCCTTAACATTTGGTGTGCGATTTTATGCTACGATAAGTGCGGTTCTATCGAGCTTATAAAATCTGGGAAGCCCCTTCATAAAACTTTTTGTTTATCAGAAATTGATGGGGAGGAACCCTGACGGAAATTGTGATTTACAATGGCCCCAGGGTATCCAAAAATTCACATATTTACGTAGGGACCTTGGGATTGATCTAATTAACATATCAGTATCTTACAACGAAGAAAGCTACGAAGAAATGGGAGAGATATTCATCTTCAAACACATCCCACAATTTTCAGATCTTGTGGCAAGCCTCTCCGAGGTTGTCCGGCTTGTCCGGACCGAGGAAAGGCTTGATCCGAATCTACATTTGTTTGTGCTTGGCTTGTATTGTCGCGTTCAGATACCACGTGACATTAATTTTAGCGAAATCATTGCGTTTCAGCGCGAGGTTCCCCATTTATACCCTCTCTGCGTCGTTTGGTGCCCTCAGATTTCTAATAGAATCCAAGAACACTGGGAAATCTCAATGTACACCGCCATTTGTCCCACACGTGCCCACCACCTGCACGCGAGGTATGTGCCGCATGTCACGGTAGACTGGCCTCCAGCTGCCGTCAGGTTGATTCCAGGTTTAGGAGCCTATGGCTGCAGAGTGTGGCCAGGTCCGTCTGGCAGCCAGCCGTACCGGAGAGCTTGGAATCAGCTGTGATACCAAGATACATTTTACCTGGGTTCTTCAGGTGACTCGCACATTGCTCATCCAGTCCATCCAGTCATTCTAAATTCAATCAAAGCAGCAGGATCATATTCAGGAGACATCTAAGTAAAGCGCAAGATATTTAGTATTGTGTGAAATTTACTCGACAGAGGCATCGGTGTGAGCGGAGGTCGCAGCGTCGATCACTCCAACATCAATGACATCGTCGACAGTCTGCTGGAAGTCGTCGACGGCCTTCTCGTCAAGATCGTAGTCCTTGATGCCGTGGGTGTTCTGATCATGCGTCAAGACGTGGCGAAAAGCCCTGAACAAGACATGAGTATAAATACAGCATCAGATGATGCAGAAAAACGTACTTGGTGAGCTTCACCGCATCCCCTTTCGCTTCCTGGCGAATCTTGGCAAGGCGTTCATCCAACTTGTCCCAGAATTTCAAGCCAGGGTGCTTGAGATAGACCGAACGCTATACAAATAATGAGACCGCGTCTTGAGTAACAATAACGACGATACCATTAGAGCAACCCGTGCACAGAGCACCACATTGACAGTGCACTGTGTCCCTTTGACGACAGCTTGCGTGAGCTCAAAGATGTTCTGGTGGTTCACGTCGGGTGCGTATGAGGTGTCAGTTTTGTGAATTTTGAGGCTGCAGTTAATCTGTAACGCCTTCGTAAGATTAGGGTGAATAAATAGATGATGTACCACTTACAGCCTTCTTGATCTTGGAGCGCCTCTGGGTCAGGGCCGCCTGCACCGCGACGACGATCTTGGCCCAGTCGGCCTGGTTGTTCTCCAGGCCGAGAGGGATATCGAAACGATATTTCTTGAGGATTGCCTTGAGTACGAATGAAGGTCAGCACATTTGACTGCCAAACGAATGGAAAACATACGAGGAGAATGTTGGTTGCAACCTCGCCCTTGTAAACATTGATTTTGCTGGAAAGTAAAACGGCGGGGGCATATTTTTGAATATTGGTCTGCATGTGTAGTTCATCCTCGGCTCACGAAGCATACTAAAGAACGACAGTACCTCGAGATCGGAGGATACCTCGTACGCGGGCTGCGAGGAGACGACTTGAGCGACTTGATTGCCGACAGAAAAGATGTTCGCGAGAAGCTTGGCATCGCGGAGAAGGGCCGGATCCTGTGAAGAAAGAATGGGGGTGAGGTCTGGCGAGGAAGATCAACACAATCCAGGCACGACCTACGTTCAAGAAGACATCGAGTTCGGTGAGCTGTTCAGCACGAAGGCGCTTCCTCTGTCCATAAGTCCTAGCCGCGACCGCCATGTTTTGATTCGTGACAACGGGAAGAATACCAGGGTTTTCGTTGTCCGAGGTCCCATCGTTGGCGTCGTCGCCGGACACGGCTCCGTGGCGACGCTTGGAAGCAGTGGCAGGGCCGGGCTGGATGGGGGAGCTCTGCGCCATGGCATCCAGCATGGCACGCAGGTCGTCGTCGTCGTCGTGGAGAGTAGCAGTGCTTGAACGAGAAGACATGCTGAGTTCGGAGTTGCGAAGGAGAGTTGCGAAGGAGAGTTGGGAAAGAAAGAGCGTCCACTTGCGAGCATTTATACATTTTTCGGCTTCCTATTTGTAATCCAGGCGCGAGCGTCTCCACAGGCTTAATTTCGACGTTGAGCGGTGTCAGGCGGGCAATTCGGCCTCGGTTCTTGTTTTCTGGCAACCGATTGAGCCCCAAAGACGTATTTCTTTCACCCCAGTCGAATAAGCTCTGGCAACATAGCTCGGCGTCAGCGCTTGCAGGATGGATACCAGTCGAGACCCTGAGTACTTTATTCTATTCTTGACTCTTGACCCATGCCGCCGAAAGGAAGTGGAAAGCTGCTCGACGAGAGTAAGGTGTTCGCCGTGGACAGACCCAGAACAATATTGAGGTGATAGTAGACTTCAGATACAACCAGGATCGTACCCAGGTCCTCTGTAAAGTTTGCATGGCCGGGGTTCCACCGGAGCGCGAGAAGTGGATGTCAGTCAAGAATGCCGCACGCCACTTGGAGCATCCGCAACACTTGCAGGCATTAGAATTGGCCGAAAACGCGGGACGGATCGTCGAGAGACTTCGGAAAGAGCAGGAGGCCGAGTCTGCGACGAACAACCTCCAAGATATCCAGTTAACCGTGCAGCACTTTGATGGTCCCGTTGCGGGTGCATCTTCGAGAGTGATGAGTGACGCAGAGGCCAAGATGTGGGACGAATATCGGGCTAATGGAGCAGATTTTAGTGCTGGTGACGAGCCTGAAGGGCCAGCTGCGCGGCATCGACAGTTGCACGATGAAGCTGAGATCTTTGGCCTTTGGAATCCGGAGTCGATGGCGAGGAAATTGGGCTTCGGAAATCCAGAGATAGTGTCAGGCGACGAGGAAGACAAGGAGGATGATTTTCTGGCAGAGATTATGGGCAACATCGGTGAGTTCCACCCTGTTCCATCCATTCGTCGTCGCGGTCAAGACTTGGCCGACGATGGTTTGGTTCGATCACATGATCCATTCCCACGGCTGACAGTCGCGTCGAGGCTGACGCGTCGAGGCTTCGTTGCACCGCGCTGCTGTGGAGAATGCTGCTGATGCTGCGAATTGAAATATAATCAAGGCTCACCTCATCTGCTCTCCCCAACCGTCAGATCTCCAACCACCAGAACCGGCTGAAATTCAAAATGCGGGGGCCAGTCCCGACGTGTCCAATGAGTGGTATCCATACCCAACAAAATTGGTAGAGCGAAAGTTTTGTGTGTTTCTACTGATAGCTGACCTCCACGACAGATGTTTCTCCTTGATTTACTGGACAACTTTCCCAGAATGCGGGTTTCAAGCTCCTTGATGCGAGTATTTTTGTGGATCTTAAAGGAAGCTCAGTGCAAAGATGTTCCTTCTTTCGACCATTTACGTCGCATTCAAAAAGGACTGCGCACTCAGTGTGGAATTCCGAGTATTCCCTGCAAATCTGTGCAGGGCAATGTTTTCTTCATGAATGACCCTGCAGCAATTATTGCAAAGGTATTCCGCTATTTATGCTTTGTGCTGGGAGACCAACTGATTTACACTTAAAGGACTGGGCTAATCCCACAACGCGGAAGCTCATTCATGTTTATCCAGAAATCCCAGAAGACGGCATCATTCGCGAGATTTGGCACGCACAAAAATGGCGCAAAGACATGGATCTTGAAATCCTCAGCCCAATGTTTGCGGCCGGGGTTTCACATTATTACGTGAATGAAGTCGCTCGGGTACGCGATGGCAACCTCGTTATTCCAATGCGCTGGGTGAAATTCAGAGACAAGATTTATGCCGACACATTTTCGGTCATATTCAATGAACAGGTTTGCATATTTCTGCATGAACATTGCTGGACATCTGACAATTTCTTGAGGGCGAGGCCACTATTGTCGATACGGAGACGAAACTCGTCTGCACGGATACTCTAACAGACAATTACTACGATCTCCAACAGGCGGACAAGATTCCCAAGTGGGCAGGTGTGTCGGCTGCTTTAATCTGTCAACCGAGTTTCATCTCTCTCAGCGTCGACTGTGGATGCCGGATATCCTGCTCGCATGCCCAACCCCAAACGCGTCATCGCTGCAGGTCGCCCGATGTATTGCAGCTTTGTCAACTATTTCGGTGACGACGTATCGGGTAATCGAACGAAGTCCTGGAATAAGCATTGGAACGCATATATGACCCACCAGAATCTGCCTCGCAAGCTCCTTCAGCAGGAATTCCATGTCCATTTCGTGTCGACATCCCCGAATGCAAGTGTCTCTGAACAGTTCTACGAGTTCAAGGCCGCTGTGGAGTAAGAACTGTCTATCTTTCCTCCTCGAGTGATTGGGCTAATAATGTATACAGAGTGACCCATACAGATCCAGTGGAGGTACATGACGAGAATGGAGATGCAACTTGTCTCTGCATCCATGTAAATGCCGGCCCGTCTGACAATCCCATGCAAAGTGAAGTTTCTGCCCATATTGGCGGAAAAGGTAATTGCTTCTGTCGAAAGTGTCAGGTCGGCGGAACCCAGAAGGAGAAAGCCACCGACGAGGGGTATCATAAACTGTTTGAGGTAATATTGTTGTGCCTATTAATCGATAACTGACGAATCACATTGCCAGGCCGGGGCTCCTCGCACAAAAGAGTTGATTCTTGAAGAACTCGAGAAACAAGTCAAGCTCGCATGTTCCGGTGTCATCAAACATGTCAAAGATTCTCAAACGAACACCGGGGTCAAGGATGCGTTTACACAGTTCTGGATTGACGACATTATTTCTCGCTTCAAAGAAATGAGAAAAGCTGAACCGGATCGTTCTGTCCAAGATATTCAAAAGGAACTCATTCAGTGGACCCTCGACAATCGCGACAAGATTTACAGTCCATTTTTGACAACAGCAGGTGGGCTTTGAGCTCCGCATCCGAAACTGGCTCAATTTTTTCCAGGGTTCGATCCGACCAAAGACACGCCCATCGAAATTCTGCACACCATATTGCTCGGGGTCATCAAGTATATTTGGCATGTCACCCACACACCGTGGTCGCCAGAGCAGAAGCAGACATATGCTATTCGTCTTCAGTCGACAAACACCGATGGTCTCTCAATTCACGCCATCAGATCAAACTACATCATGCAATATGCTGGGTCGCTCATCGGGCGCCAGTTCAAAACAATTGCTCAAATAAATGTCTTTCATGTTCGAGATCTCGTTACAGACCACGAGTTCATGGCTTGGAAAGCCGCCGGAGAGCTTGCAGCACTCCTTTGGTTTCCTGAAATACGTAACCTTGAAGAGTATCGGGTATTTGCTTTGTGTTTTGAAAACCAATCAATTTTGCTGACATGCATCGTGAATAGCGAGATCTCAAAGTTGCCGTCGCAAATGTTCTTGACATCTTTGCGACCATAGATCCGTCCAAGATAATTGCCAAGATCAAGTACCATTTACTCGTTCATACTGATGAAGATGTGGTACAGTTCGGACCGCTCATCGGTGTTGCCACGGAGATTTTTGAGTCGTTCAATGGAGTATTCCGATATTGCTCTATCCTATCGAATCACCTTGCGCCAAGCCGAGACATCGCCTTACAACTCGGTGATCAAGAGGGGTTAAAACATCGAATCACAGGTGGACTGTGGCCCTCTGGCGAGCAGTATGGAAAATGGTGCCGAGCAGGTAGCGGTGTTCGAGGCTTCCTGGCGCAACATCCTATCCTTCAGAAACTTGTTGGCTGGACGGAAGAAAAATTGGTTAAACACGGTCTCGTCCCATCTATTCCTTCGAAATTCTGTTGCTGATAACCTTCCAAAAGGAGACTTCAAACTCGTCAGCATGAAGCGCGGTCAAAAAGAGAGAGACAGTGTTACTCTTCAATCCACGACCGCAGCCAAGGCAGTGAACTACGGGCTGTACGCACCGGATTCAACGTGGAAAAGGTGTACATTTGTTATCAGCGAGTCGTTGGACGAGTGCCGTGTCGACTCATGGGTGTTCGCGAAATCTCCGACCGCTGAAGTGAGTTCACACCATGTCATTAAAGACGATTTTATCTCATTGACTCGGCGCCACAGGACCCCTCCACAATACCCGGCCGAGTTTCGGACATCCTTGTAGATTCTCGCGGTGTTCTAGTTGTTCTAGAGCAGTTCCAGGTTCTTTCTTCTCGGGACGACATCTACGGCATGCCCATCTTGGTCCGCCCATACGACGAAGTCAAGTTTTCAATTGTTCCTGCAAAGGTGCTCAATGTATACTATTTGACTACCCGCATTTTCCACTGAACACATTACCAGAATCTCAAGTTTATATTCAACGTACAACACGACTGCTATTCGGCAAAATGTGAAGCCAGTGGTGTACGGCTGCGCATGCAGGAACGTGTAGAGTCCGATAAAACAGAGAACTACATCGTCCATGGAGCTCTTGACCGCTTCATCATCAATACTCACGCCTTTCACAATGCCCACCTCCTACGTGCGACACTTCCGAGGGCCCTGGTTGCTCCCATTCCCCTCTTCCCAGACCGGCAAGCAAAGCATTACAAGTTGGCGGCAGAGCTCCGAGAAAAACTTTCGAACCGAAAAGTTGCTGCCCGGTCCAAGAAACGCAAGCGGGGCGAGAAAGATGTGGACGAAGATGACGTAGGAGAGCCGCAGCGTAAGAAGAGTCGAAATGGGAGAAAGCAGCGAGGGAACGCAGCTTTGTCAGGTCCTCAGGCTTCGAGCACATCCATGGTAGCCGGACGACCGAAGCGAACAATTAAACGAACGGAGAGGGCGAGGGCGACACCGGAGCCAGACAGTGATGACGAGCCCGAAGATATTAACATATCAGAAGACTCAGACGAGGGTTATAACGACGAGGAGAGCGATGGCTCTGACTAGCTTCAACAAGTTGAATATTATTGTTGTTATTAAACCAATGTGGGACTCAGCTGTCCGAAATATGTGCTGGACAGATGAGAGGGTAGCTACAGGCCAGCTGTCTGACCACCTGAAAGGTGCAGCTGGCAGCCAGAGCCATACCACATGTGACCAGGTCCACTTCCAGATGGCGGCAACGTGATGTGGCCAGCTCCACACAAGGTGTCGGCACTTTGGCGGTGTAATGAGCTTCCTGTTTGTGTGCGCATGTCCCCATGACTGATGGCATGTCACCCCCCTCCGCCGGCCGGTCCATCGGTTACAGAGGTGACTTGCGTTCCGCCCACCTCTTGCGCTCCAGAGTCCAAGACTCGAGCAACAAATTCAATGGCCATCCCGCCAGGCATCCGCTATCTGTGCATGATGCTGCCCAGAGTCGTGACCCCGGCTTTGGTCGTCTACACGCTGGTCTGGTCGTCCCGGCGCTTCTTCGCGCTCACCGTACCCGCCTGGCTTACCGCAACGTGTTGTGCGCTCAGTCTCCCAGCCCTCGTCACCGTGTACGTCCAATACAAAGAATTCGTCGTCCGCCGCGCCGCCGCCGCTCATGGAGCGGTCGTCTGCCCCCCAATTCCGGGCTCAATTGGCGGAATCCACATGCTGTCCAGCGCAACAAAACGCACCCTTGCTGAGGCATATCCTGGTGAGAAATATTAGGGTGATAGAAAGTGATCTTGACCGCCTGCGTCAAGGCGAACCGATGGCCGTCCTGATGAAAAAGCTGGGCAACACCGTCAGCGTCAGTTTTCTGTGGAAGAAGCGGGTCAGTCGGTCGCTTATATTTGTACATAATCTGAACTCTGAGCCAGATATTGACTGTGGAGCCCGAAAGTATCAAAGCGAGCTATAATTCTTCCCGCAAAATCCATACATAATTAACGAGTTCTGCAGGCGATCCTGGCGACTGAATTTGCTCGCTTTGAAAAGGGCGCCGAGTTGCGATCCATAATGGAGCCTTTGTTGGGCGCAGGTGTCTTCGCGGCAGATGGTACAGTGTTGCTTGATAAAACTAAAACAACGCCGCTAACCTCATCCCAGGCGACATGTGGAAGTCAGCCAGTTTTTCTTTTTTTTGGTCGCAACACTGAGAATGATAGGTTCCACCGCACGATGACTCGCCCCTTTTTCCACCGCCAGCGAATCAGTGACTTTAACCTCTTCGACCGGCACGCAGAAAATGCGATTGGGCAGTTCAAGGCGCGATTGCGGGCTGGATATCCGGCTGATTTTCAGGTATGAAACGAGATTACGCGGCTCAACATCTGTTAACATTCCGCTACCTACCTACCTACCTACCTACCGCAGGACATGGTCTCGCGCTTCACCCTCGACACCGCCACGGCATTCCTCTTCGACAAGGACCTCCACAGCCTCTCCGCCGGGCTGCCTTACCCCTTCTCCGTCGCACCTTCCGGGACGGACACGGTCAGCCACCCCGCAAACGTGTTCGCCAAGGCCTTCGGAGACGCGCAGTTGATCACCGCGCACCGCACGCGCTTCGGCGTGCACTGGCCGCTCGCCGAGTTCTGGAAGGACAAACTCGTGGAGCCAATGCGTATCGTACACGATTTTCTGGACCCGGTGCTGAAGGAGGCCGTGGCGAAGAAGCGCGCGAAAGGCGGAACCGAGGAGGAGAAGAGTACTGCCGATGGGGGAGGCGAGCGCGAGGTGCAGGAGGGCGAGACACTCCTGGAACACTTGGTTAATTACACGGAAGGTAGGTTCTTTATTTTTTCTTGATCCCAGACTCGATAATGGATGGGGAATAGACCACACGGTTCTGCGGGACGAGATTCTCAACATCAGCGTTGCTGGTCGAGACACGGTGGGTCGCCTTAATTCGGTCTTGCTCAATATTGACACGCTCCCTCCGCTAGACGGCTAGCTTGCTGACATTCACGGTTTACATGCTCGCAGAGAACCCGAAGGTGCTGCACAAGCTCCGCGAGGAAATACTGAATGTGGTCGGCCCGCATCGTGCGCCCACGATGGAGGACTTCAAGGAGCTCAAGTACCTGCGGGTGAGAGATATTGCACAATTCACTCATACAAGACTCAATAATAATACTATGTGTATTCTTGCAGGCGGTCTTGAACGGTAAATACTCTCTAACGACATCCGCATCGCATGGCTGAATTCGCGCGACTAGAAACGCTCCGTCTCTACACTCCAGTGTAAGTCTGCACAAGGAAATATTTTATTTTTCGCCCAACTGACGCGCATTACCTTGCCCCGTAGCCCATTCAACCAACGGTGACCTTAATGTTTTATTTTGTCTGGCTGCATAATAATGTAAACATCAATACGGCAGCACTGCACAACAACCCACGATATTCCACTCCAGCGACGGTAGGCCCCCAATCTACATCCCCGCTGGTACGCGGTACGTCTCCCATTCCTCTTTCCCCCCCGATAGCTAATACCCCGTAACCTAGTCTGGTCTTCTCGACCCTCATAATGCACCGCCGCATCGACCTCTGGGGCCCCGACGCCCTGAAGTTCGATCCGGACCGTTTCCTCGACACGCGACTGCATAAATACTGTATGTTTTCACTCCCATTTTACATCAAATATTGCCTGTAGGATCCCATTGATTATTCATGGCCAGTGACGCCGAACCCGTTCATATTCCTGCCGTTCAACGCCGGTACGTGTATCTGCGATGTTGATAACGGTGTTGTAACCTACTACTCTATCCAGGCCCCCGAATTTGCCTTGGCCAACAGGTGTGTTTCTAGCCAACTCATCCGCGTACATAACATGGCAGCTTATTGAGTGGATATAGTTCGCCTACCACGAATCCTCCTTCTTCCTCGTCCGCCTCCTCCAAACCTTCGCCCACATCGCCCTCGCGCCCGACGCGCAACCACCTGACACGCGCCCGCCTGCGGCATGGGCGGCAGACGACACGCTTGGGTGGAAGGCGCATGAGAAGGTCCATCCCAAGTCGCATTTGACGATGTTTGTCCAGGTGAGCTTTTGGATCGTATAGGAGAAGGCAGGCTAATCAGCTCGCGCAGGGCGGGCTGTGGGTGCGGATGGAGGAGGCCAGTGGCGCTGGTGTTGGTGAGGCGGAGTGATTTGCGGAGTTTGTGTTCGGTGTGACCTTCCTCGGTTGTACTTCTAGGTCCTTGGGGAAATTATATGCATGATGAGATTCCTTTCTGTCACTTGAAAGACTTGCATACGTCTGCTAAAACCCTCACAGCTACCAAGTTCAAGCTCAATTATGATTGTTGAAAACAGTTTGAACATCATGAGGTGCGAAACTTCATACACAGTCGAGTTTTAGATTTTTAAAGGTATGTATAATGTCTGTCAGTAGCCACTGAGGTAAAATTCGGTACTCACTGAGAAATTTGACTCTTTTGCCCGAATCTAGGAGTCAGGTTCAAGGAGGTTCGGGCAGGTTCAGCCTTCCCCAAATTTTGAACTGGACCACGGCCCGGTTCAACAAATCTCACAGCCATCAAACTGATAGTAGTATGTAGTAGTAGTAGTAGTAGATTTATACACAGTATGGTCCAGTCTCTTAACACCGTGTTCCCAAGGGTATCCTAGTGCGCGCGAGCTCTTCACACCTTCGCCTTGGACGGTAGAGATCCCATCGGACACGAGTTACGATTAACCGGTTACGACTTATAAGTATGGATCTGTTGAAGCGTCAGTTTAGAAGAAAGGTAAGCATCAGATTGGCTCTCGTAAGATTCTTCGGTAGAAGTAAGTAGAGTAACTTGCGAGCGGGGAGGACTTGGCAAGAGAGAGAAATGCGCTAGACATCTGGCCTACTCGCATGCGGTTCCACTTGGACCGCTTTCCAAGTCCACGATTCATAGATCCATAAAGCATTCTGGCTTGGCCTAGGCAGCGAAGTGATGATCAAGGTTTCTCCATGGGTTTGAATACTTATCGCAACAAGCCATGGCTTATCAGATCTTAGAAGCCATCCTTGAGGCTTGAGGGCTGGAGCCATCCCCGGCTGAAGGCCGCCTGTGTAAGTTACTTTGTGAACCACCACGCGTTGGCTATAAAACCGCGCCGGAACAAAGCAGCTCCTCGCCCCAAAATACACTTTCTGCTACCCCCGATAAAGAAAGTCTCTCGCCCAGCAATTCACATATGCGCTTCTCATTTATCTCCCTCATCATCGCGGCTCTCGCCCTTGGCGCATCAGCCGCCAGCATTCCTGCCAAGAGGCAGTGCGCTGCAATCTGCATTACGCGCCCAGACGGAACTATCCTCTGCGCCTGTCCCCCTCTCGTTGAGGTATCCGTCGAGTAGAACCCATGCTCTTGGAAAGGCTGGACGGGACCGTCTGACGCTGCTAGAGGTGTGATTTTACTTGCACGTTGTCGATTCATGCTGATGCTACAAAAAATTCAGGTTTATAAGACTGGAAGTATAGGAGACACAGAGTTCAAGTGATACAATCGATTGAAGTTATGAATGAGTCCAATGTGTCGAGCATGAATGTGGCGAATTTTTGAGAGTAGGCCGGATTGGATTGCCAAGGAAAGAGGAGCACGTTGGACTCGGAATTTCGGAACTGAATTCGGAACAAGTCGAATCGATGTGACCCTCATTTTAGTGTTTTCACAGCCGCTTCGCCCGAACGCCTTTCTCTGCGTTCGTCACCTCAGATATCAAAGTTCGGTTTCACTGTCAGGGGTGACTTTGAAGTTTCATCTCTTCTGACTGCATTGTCAAAAATCGGAACACTGCTGAGACCTCGTTTGGACCTCGCCACCTCGCTCCTCATCATTTTGCAAGATTATTAATAAGCGCCTCCTTCTTCCTCAGCCTGCCATCATGTCGCAGGCCCAGTACCCAATCTTCGATGCTAAGCATATGCTCTATCGTAGGCTCGGGGCCAGTGGCCTCCGCGTTCCTATCTTGTCTCTCGGCGGATGTATGTAATGTCCTGCAATACCGACGATATCAATCTGACTTGAATCTAACCACTGTGTGAAAGGGTTAACACTTGGGGCATCTGTGGACGGAGAATCTGCGAAGGTCCGTGTTTCTGAGAAGTTAGTTACTCGACACAAACTTGAAGCTGAGCAGTGCTATCTCTAGGAAATAATCAAGGTTGCTTTCGAGAATGGGATCAACTTTTTTGACACAGCGGAGGTGTATGCGGAGGGAAAGTCCGAGATTGAGATGTAAATATGTGACTTTAGTTTTGCTCTTCCTCGGCTCATTTGGCAGGGGACGCGTATTCCAGGAGCTCGGATATAAGCGCTCAGACCTCGTTATTTCTACGAAGTTGTTCTGGGGTCCGGGCACGACGCCAAACGACACCGGCCTTTCTCGTAAACAGTGAGCATCTCGCTCGTCCTACCTATTTTAAACAGCTTCCCACCCCATACTTTCCGTGAAAGCGTCATCGAGGGCACACAAGCATGTCTGGAGCGGCTTCAGATGGCGTACGTCGATGTCATCTTTGCTCATCGCTACGATTGCACGGGTTTGGATATTTTCCATTTCATGGTTCTCCCAAATGTTAATAAAGCCTCCAACAGTTTCCATGGAGGAAGTTGTTCGCGCCTTCAACTATGTGATCGAGAAAGGCTGGGTATATTGCATGAGCGCTTGGAGAGTCGATTATTCACTAATTTGTTTGATGCACACATAGGCTTTCTACTGGGGCACTTCGGAGTGGACTGCCTGGCAGATCGAAGAAGCTCACCGTTGGCTTTTATTTTCTGGAGAAGCGGCTGTCTGTTAAAATATGCGATGTAGACATTGCGACCAAGTTGAACCTAATTGCTCCCATCGCGGAGCAGATGGAACACAAGTAAGTTCTCCCTCCCATCATTAAAAAAGTCTTGAATTCGACGATTCCAGCATGTTCGTTCGTGACCGCCCGGAGAAAGAATACGCGTCAGCTCTCTTATTTTATAACATATTCGTATATGTGACTCCGCCATCGACAGCGCTCTGTACAAGAAATACGGCTACGGTACTACGGTGTGGTCTCCGCTGGCGGCCGGCATGCTTACCGGAAAAGTGAAGAACAGCTACCATTTGATCTGCACATTTCATTCAACCTGGACAGTACAATGACGGTATTCCCGAGGGCTCCCGCTTCGCGACAGAGGAGATATACAGGTCAACCGCGGAAGGACTCACTTCAGGAGAGGGCCTCGACCAGATCAACAAGGTCAAGAAACTTAGCAAGATCGCTGAGAGTGGGTCACATTCCTCAAGGAATATTCCCGAATATGGCCATCTAATTATGCAAACTGCCGTACAGGCCTCGAATCCACCCCAACTGCACTCGCCTTGGCCTGGCTTGCCAAGAACCCAAACACGTCCACGATTATTCTCGGAGTGACGTCGACGACGCAATTGTTACAGAACCTCGAGGCGCTGAAGGTGCTGCCAAAAATTACTGACGACGTTTTGGTGGAGATTGAAGCCATTCTTGGTAATAAGCCGACAGCATTTGTGAGTTTTTTCTTCTTTCTGACTGAAAAGCTGGCGCATATTTCTGACCGAACGCACAGCCGACATATGGCAGGCCCGCATTGGATCCTCATGGAAGAATGTAAACAGTTCTAGTTCTCAACCTGTATGAGCAAATCGCTTTTGGGGCGGAAGCCGCTGCATTTCACTTTATGTCGATCACAGAACGACGCTTCAGCTGCTTCGTATTTTGTGTTGGCCGATTCATGTACTTCTGCGTTGAGGAAAATGACGAAAAGACGAAGTCACGGACTCAATTTATTCTGTTCTTCCTTGGTGATTGTATCCACGGAAGTGAGGGACAATGCGGTTCGGGAAATGGCGTCACAAGTGATAGTACTTATGCGTCTCTCCAATCCGTACCGTTAACTAATTAAAATCACAGGAATTAAGCTGACATTAATTCGGAGGTACGCCAGTGTGCCCTCGGTTAAATTTCACTGCTCAGGCACACATTATTTCATGGGCATCCTTTTAGTATCCCATGCTCTCCTCCTGTTTCTGCGCCATTCGTTTCCATGCTCGAAACTGAAACTCGGCCAAGATGAACAAATGTAGGTGCTCTGGTAGTCCTTCGATTGCCTCCAATTTTGGTGCTTGCGCAGACCTCCAGAAGGCAATAATTATAATGGACCTCATCCTGAAAGTTAACACAGAGGCCATATTCATTGGGAAGAATTAGCTGGGCCATCGGCGTCGCATTGAAAGCTCTTCAAGATGACCAGTTGAAAAACAACTGGCAATATCTAATCTGGCTTATCAGGCACGCACGTCATGTGTTCACTTTGGGATCAAACGGTCCGGTGGGCCCATATTGCTTATAAAGGGCTGAACTTAGTCTGGAACCCATCCTTGTCTCGCAATGTCGTCCCCATCTGCAACCTATACACGGCTCGGAAACGCTGGTCTGCGTGTTTCGGTTCCGATTGTGAGTCTCTGCCGTCACGTTTGTGTTTGCGATACAACTTCGTTAGATCGGATGTATGAGCTTTGGGTCTTCCAAATCAAGAGCAAGTTTTACTTCGGGCTGTTATTCCAAGTCTTCATTAATATTTGTTGAATCAAGTCCTGGGTTTTGGATGAAGAGCCCTCCCACGAAGTTCTAAAAGCCGCCTGGGATCGCGGACTCACGACATGGGACACCGCCAATGTCTATTGCAATGGGGTGTCCGAAAAAGTCATCGGGACATTTCTGAAGAAGGTGCGCGCTTATTTTCATTTATCCGTTCCCAGATCCGCCAATCCCGTCCCGATCTCCCAGTACAACATCCCCCGGCACAAAATCATCATAGCCACCAAAGTGCGGGGCCTCGTCACCGACGACATCGCTGCCTACGGCTTCCAGCACCCGGAGTTCCGCGAGCAGCGCGACTACGTGAACCAAGACGGGCTCTCCCGTGCCGCGATCTTCAACGGCGTTGACGCCTGCCTGCAGCGCCTCGACACGCCGTACATCGACCTCCTGCAGATTCACCGCTTCGACCCGTGGACCCCCATCGAGGAGACGATGAAGGCGCTGCACGACCTCATCCAGAGCGGCAAGGTGCGCTACATCGGCGCCAGTTCGATGCGCACGTGGCGCTTCGCGGAAATGAACCACATTGCGGAGAAGAACGGGTGGACCAAGTTTGTTAGCATGCAGTCGGAGTATTCACTCTTGTACCGAGAGGAGGTGCGTCTTAACTGCATAAGATGTTTATTTACTGAGACGTCTGATGAAGGAGCGAGAGATGATCCCGTACTGCCAGGAGCACGGTATCGCACTCATTCCGTGGGGCCCACTTGCCGCCGGAGCACTGGCGCGCCCACTCGGTGTAGAGACCGCACGCACTGCCGCGGCCAAGGGCACGCCGTTTGAGGACAAGTTCAGCGACGCGGACAAGGCAATCATCGGGCGCGTTGAGGAATTGGCAGAGAAGAAGGGGTGTGCGATGTCGCAGATTGCTTTGGCTGTACGCATTTACCTCCCAACTTCGGAAACACGGCTGATTTCGCTGTAGTGGGTCCAGCTGAAAGTCGACTCGCCGATTGTGGGCATATCTTCGATTCAGAGGCTCGAGGAGAGTGTCGTCAAGGACATCAAGCTGACCGCTGAGGAGGTGAAATATCTCGAGGAACCGTACGTCAGCCCATCCTTGTGATGTTACCCCCACTCACTGATTTATCCTCGCAGCTACGTACCCAAGGCCGTCCGTGGGCATACTCATTAGTGTTGAGTGTACGATGATGAGGCACAGGCCTCACATAGGTTCATTCGGGAACGTGAATGATCTAGGTGTATCATCAATTGTATTAGACCTTTGAACTTCCCTCTGCTAGCCCAACCACCAGTTAGTTTTATGCCAAGATAGTGGAAACACCTCGTAGCTATCATGGTCGTCCTTGTCAATATTTCTGAACAATACGTGAATGAGGTCACAGAAGACGCACTCGTCAAGGATGACAAGGAGGCGAATACGACCTATGTGTGTGTTCTGGAGAAAATGGAAGGAAGACCGAACGTATTGGAACATCCGCCTTCTCGTTCTGTGGATGTCGGCGAATGATCCATTCTCACATTTGCCAGGTACACGACCCATTTTTCTTTATTATTCAGCATTAAGAATTTAGACGGTTGTAAATGATTATTAAGGGCATCTTTAGTCGCGTGCTCTACCCGCGACAGTCCCCGTCTATTCCAGACATGATGGGGTGATTCTCCGGGAGTCGAGGCTAATTGGTGACAAATAGATGCCTTTTACTCTCCGTCGACGGCAGCTCGTCAAATGCCATAAGTGCTTTCTCTACGGCACCTGAACAGACTGCGATGTTGCCGTCGCAGTATGTCGCAGGATTCCATATTATATTTGTCTTGCGTGCTAATTAATCTCGAATTGCAGTTCGGTGGCATTGAGGACATTCCCCCACCGATGTTCAGCGGTGGTTTTGAGCTCGAGCATTATGGAAATCTTCAACGTGTCTTGTAGATATGTAACACAACTGAAATATGAAAACAACGGGACTTCAAATTTCACGTTTATGACGCGAGAAAAAATGAACTATGAACCCTCCTGGAGTTTCCAATGTCCATTTTTATCGTTTGAGTGAAGGCTGACCTGACTAATTTTTACTTCTTGGTATTCGTCTTAGTCTTACCCGGCGTGTGGAAACATAGCGACCGGGAGCTTTGGCTAGCAGGGTGCAAAGAGGTCCAGGGACGATAGTGTACTTAGTGCCTGTACGCCTGGAAACCGGCGTTCATGAGTTGGACCAAAGTTGGACCGTGCCGTGCAATGCTACCTGCCTAATCGGCTTGACCGCACCGCCCCCGGCACCCTCCGAACACCGCCACCTCTCGCTTGCTTTGATTTGGGGCTCCTCCGGTACTACCGCGGACATGCAACCATGGCCGTTCGAACTATGACTATGTGCTCCGGCTTTCACTAGCGGCGTAAAAGAAAGCTCCCGCTCAATGTTCCCGTACCACAACTCCAAGTTGTAAAATGTCACTGTATATCGGGCTCTTCGCCTCAAATCCCTTTGAGATCGCTAGCTTACTTCTATTTAGGACTTTGCTAAAGTTTCATCTCCCATCGACGGTTCTACGATCTAGAACCCACATCAATCTTCAAGGATAAGAAGCAGGATAAATTGTTAGCCCAGCTAGGTCCCCTTTCGGAACGTGCCAGACTGTAGGTAGAAATACATGCGGCCCAGCTATGTACTCTAACCTACACCGACACTCGTTTAATTTCGACGAGCTGACCACGTTTGAGGCTGTAGATCTAAGTACCTAAGTGCCAGCCAAAAGTCACTTTAGAGCATGAAATAACGCCACTCGAACATCAGCATAAAATGCTCCAGACCAGAAATTCTCAAAAGATTTCTTGCAGGCCGGCCAGCCCAGCTTTTGATAGGCAGGTCCTGGTACAAATCCTGACCATCCAGTTGTTCTGGCAAGGTTTCACAGCCGGATACAAATTTCACAGACCTTTCAGAGTAGGGTATCAATCGAGCGGATACAAGCCATCTTGCAGCTTAGTGAACAGCGTCGTGTGCAATAGAATAGTATGGGAGTAGTCCTAAGCATAGAGGTGCTCCGGATCATTAGCAGAATATAACATTTCATTCATAGCGTTGCGCCGGCAACGAGTTTAAACTTGCTGTGGCTTGAAATAAAGCCGAAAGTGAAGACAAGAATATATGTCAATGGTGACAATCTCATGATCGCGAAAGTGTAGATGCAGCACGATGTTTGGGCCTTAGCAGCAGCTAGCAGTACAAGCAGTTATGTAGGAGCCGTTGAGAAGTGATTCTGAAATTTATGGCAGTTTTGATCACTGGGACATCCCTTAACGGAATCGGGGTCAAGCAACGCGATAACGGGTACTTATGTAATGTCTCACCCCCCCTCCTGTGCCTTGATTTCACTGGGCTGAATTTGCAAGCTGTATCCATCTCCAACTCGTTAAAATCTACTGTTAAACACCGCTTCATGTTAAAGCCTACTAGAATGAGCTCAATGAACCTTCACATTTGGCGCCTGTTATCTCGGACCTGTTTGAGTTATTTTTTCATTTGTCAGTTGTGGGTAAGGGAGAACTGCGAGATGCGAAGAAGCGCACCAGTTGAACTGTCCGACACTGCCTGGTCCTGTTTAAATCTAACATTGTGATAGACCAATGGCGCTTGGACTCCAGTGAACTTTGAAGCCCAGTTTAAATTCGTTGCACCTGTACCGTGGGGCCGCAACAATCAACTTGCGAGCGACATGAGCGTTCTCTTACCTCTTAGTGGAACTTCTATAGCTAAGATTGTTGGTGGTCAACACAGTTGAAATGTTTGATGATAAGGAACTTAAAATAAATGAACCTGACATATCATTTATCCTTATCCAATAACTACCGTCTGGCAGGGTGGAGTAGTGCGGTGAATAGGCGCTTGCAGATGAAGCCGTGAACAAAAGAATTGGATGATCTGTCTGAGGATCAAGCTTTAAATATCGGTTGTGGCGCGGGTAAACGGTGGCCAGGCTGCGCTGTCTATCGAACATAATATTGCCGCGACTTGGACTCGAAGTCTCCAAGTCAACTTCGCGAAGTCGACTTGAGTCGAGTCGAGCCGAGTCGACTCAATTTACTTGAAGTCACTCAAGTAGACTTGAGTCAGGTCCCAAGGAGCTTTCGTTTTTTGCCAAAATCCGGCCGCAATAATTGCCCCTGCGAGCAGCATTCGAGTTGCACAAAAACAGACCTTGCCTGGTAGAGGCGTAGATTTCCACAACCACAAATTTGCTGAATTCTATGAATTCGGCGGCGATTAGTATCACCACATAAGCCGAATTCAAAGATGAAGCCAAATAAAAATACAAAATTTCAAGCACAGCACGTCTACACGTGATTTCCGAGACGCGACCAGAAGTGGCAAGCGATGGCAAAGCTGATCGCATCACGCCAACGACGACATTACAAAATGAAACCCAAATGAAATAGATCTAGATATCAACAATCACAACCACTCCCAAATTCCTGCAAACCTTCAACAAAGCTGTCCCAATTGGATTCTGAGACGATGGGAACCTGCGAATAGCGCTCAGCTCCACTCCGGTCCAGCCACTCATCTAAACAAGGCAGTGCTGCACAAATCGCCTCAGTCTCTGCTGCATCCTGGAGATCCCGCCCATATCCTAAATTCTCTGAATACCAAACGGAGTCGGCCTTGACTGTGGTGGCGAGATAAAGGGACGTCATCGTCGCGTCGAGTCCCGCATCAACTGCGGCGTCGTAGGCCATTCGATGACCAATTGCCCTCACGATACTTTCAGATTTGGGGAGGACCTGATGGTTGAAGTCGGCACTGCGATGACCATTAATCTTTGCCAGAATCGTGCGGTTTTCGTTGAGTAAGCCTTGTTCGTGAAGAGCAAGAAAGCTTTAGGATGGGTCGAGTTCGGGATATGATATCGCCCCTGTAAGAGCTCCGAGACAAGTCCTGGTGGGTCCTCAATATCAGCAATTCGATAAAACGACAGCAGAGCAAATTCCTTACGAATACATAAGCCGAGTGTATCGCCTTCGGCCGTGGAGAGTCCTAGAAGAGAGGCCTGCGAAACTAACGTGAGCGCTTGCTTCGCCTAATGCTCAGATAATAACTAACATGCAATGAACATATTTGGTTGTATGCAAAAAGACCCTGTGCACCGCAGCGTTCCGAGAGTACCAGAGTCGCGATCTTCGTGTGATCCACTAGAGTTGCCTTCACTATACAGGCCCATGCTTGTCGTACTCGAATATCAGTGCTTGTGTCGGAGAATTGTCGGACAGCGACCTTGAACAATTCCTTTGCCACGAAGGCTTGAGCCAATGTTGTCAAGATTGGAGCGTGCTGAGTGCGAAAAGAAAGAATAGCGACCCGAGATTGGTCCGGAAGGCCGACTGTGCGTCGCTGACTATAGCGACCCGCGATGAATGCCGAACGATCCAGAGCCGAGATACAACTTCCGCCTAGTGCAAGTGCGCCCACCGCCGTTCGCCAGATGGTGTTCATATGATGAGCACGCAGTGCCATTCTGTCCTCTAGCAGTACTCCCAGAGGGCCAAGTAAGGCACTCGGAGGGAGCTTAACTCGGTTAAAAACCGTGATTGAATGGTTGAGAGGCGGAGGCCCCTCTCTCGGAGGCAAAAGTCTAGGCAAAAGGTTTAGAAAAGGAACGCGTGCGAACTTTGAGTTCACTGACTTGGCACTTATGCCTGGCATCATAACATTCCCGTCATTCAAGGAGAGAATGAACGGACGTATGCCATAATCATCCCCTTTAACAATGAGCTTGGCGAAAACAATACCGACTGCAGGAATGCCGCATGGACTGGTTGGAGGCATGATTCTAACAAGGGATCAGCTTATCGTGGTGAGAGAGGAAAAGCGGCAGACGAACTTGGCGGCACCCATATGCGGAGTATGCAACTCAAAGCTTGCCGTCAGGGAGTAGAGTCGCAGTGGTTTCGATGTTAATTGCATCCAGTCCATGGCCCACTTCGGTTAAACAAAAATGTGACCTGCTTGATATTAAGCAAACCGCAGTCTAAGCGACCAAAATACGCACAGAACGTCGAAGGCGAGAATATCGTTCATTAACGCGTTCAGAGACGGGGAGTCCTTGAGGTACTTGACCAGAGTCCCCGCGACAAGGTTTAGTTGGATTGTGACGAACGTTCCAGCTGCGGTGTCCATTGCCATAGCAGGATCGACATGGAGGTCCCAAAACGGCTGTGTTAGGGTTTCGACGTCGACTGCCGTCAATGCTAACAGAAAAGTAATCAAGATTGGCGAACTTGTTCGGGATTGAAACATACCGTAGGCTCGAATAATGGCTTTGGCCCTTTTCAGAGAGACACGTACTCTTTCAGCGTAGGAGAGGTATCCATCGAATACCATTTCCGTCGAAAACAGTGGGTTTGCAAGGAGATTTAAATTCGCGTCGTGGTACCGAGTGGGTTGGTGCGGTGGCAAGGACCCCTTGTGTGGTATTGCTGAAGCGTCGATTGCCTCCATGGTATGATGGCCATTGGAGAGTGGCGAGCAACCATTTTGCATGATTTTGTGTTCCATATAGCGGCAATGGGAAACGAAGTTTCTCGCTTTATATCAGAGGCTGTTCAGTGCTCGGCAACCGAGCCAAGTAGCCATTATAGCCCCATCTGAAGCGACTCATACCGACTCGTGAGGGGCACCAGTGGGAATCTGCCACAAGGGGAGTCATCAGAAAATTTGCATCCAGCGACATCTGCCATCGTCTCGCCTGTTAAACATCTGCCACCGGCGTGGCTGTTCGTGGGCATCAAATTTCTCGATATAGCTCCGTCCAATTAACTCCAGCGGGGTAATTGGTTCTCCACAAATATGGAAGCAGTGAGCACAAGCCAAATCCCGCACTGTGTAAACGCTCTGCCCTTCCGGCCTGAGCCTTTACTTGCACAGCGGTCCGGTGCACGGAGAGAAAATAATGATTGCCGGTTGAATCTAGCATGTAATAACTTCTGGGCTTGCTCAATAGAAAAATCAAACTGTTTTATTCGTTGTACTGTAGAATTTTGCTAATTGAGCTGAAGGAGGAGAGGATGTATTACTGTGGTATGACCAATGACTGTAACAGCACCACTTGCTACATGCACCCCTGAGGCGCTCGGTATCAGATCTCTTCCACCAACACGGGGGCCGGCGGTACTTGCCGAATCAAGGTACGAGGTTCCACTAAACTCTTGCCGCCACATGTACAACGCACTGCTCCACCATGGAATCCTAAAAAAAAATCCCAACACGAGGGTGCAAATTCGTTGTCTTCATACCTAATCTCTTTGATGAACTTCATCGAGTTTCATTCGGCCCTGTATCAAACTAGTGCTTCATCACTAACTATGATACCGTTTCGCAGATACGTTCAGCCCGCCCGGCTCGATCAAGTTCGGATGGCAGTCATCGGATCTTGCTCAGGTACTGGCCGAACTTAACCTTCCGAGAGCTCGTTAATTAATTCAGGTTTTGTACGCTCAACATATTTGGTGTAGAGAAGGGACAGCAACTAATGATAACCTTTATGAATTCACTGGCCCTGTGCACAACTTCCACATCAGATTTAGAACCCATTCCCTCGGAAGCCATTTTAATATTGCAAAAACCATTGAGTTTGATCCTATATTTTTCAGATAGAGGGGCGGATTCGGAGCCAGAGATTTCTTGGCCACCACCTTGGCAAATTCCTCTGCCGATATCGACGAGGTGTCTTGGCTGGACCACATGCGTTTTATGATGTTGGGAAGATATTGTTGATACAGTGAGCTCGGCTGCAACTCGAAGTGAGTTGAGGCATTTTGGGCGACATTGCTCTTGATGCCACCGGGACAAACGAGCATGACCTTTATGTTGAAAGGTCTGCACTCCATCTGCATGACTTCGCTCGCACTGTGCAGAGCTGCCTTTGAGGATGCATAGACACCAGCCCAGGGGGTAGGACTAGAACTATGAAATCAATTTGAGAGAACAATTCGCGACAGCTCGAGACGCACATCTCGCCCATAACGGAACAAATATTGACGATGAGCCCCGACTTTCGCTCCGACATGTGCGCCACAACGGCACGAGAAACTCGCAGCATGGACAGCACATTGGTTTCGAAAACATTACTGATTTCTTGCATCGGAATCTCGAGAATGGGACCTATACATGGCATGATTAACGACGTGGAATGGGGAAAGCAGATCTTACCAAACCGGGCCATTCCAGCGTTGTTGACCACAATATCTATGTGTCCCTCCTTTTCGATGATCATCTTGACGATGTTACTCACTTTCGAGTCGTCGGTGATATCAAGCGCCATGAGTTCAATGTTGGGAATCCCTCCGAGAGGCTCCATTTTGGACATGCCGCGGGCAGTGGCATACACCTTGCCTGAACATTAATCAGAACAGGAAACCCATGAATTCAAAAATAGACATTACATCCCCGCTTGGCGAATTCGATACACCTATTGAAAAGACTCAGTTCACGTCGGATGTTGTGTTGAGTGAATTGACATTGCAAATCCAATGCCACCGACCGAACAGCCTGTTATGAGAACAACCTTGCCGGTCATTAAAGAAGCTTGCTACCGTCGTTTGATTTGAATCATGGAGGTCACCGCTCATATATGTAAGGCGGTACCAATGTCGTAATTAATTCCTCACATTCAATTTCACACGGCGCTGAGACTTCCGAGTCTCGGCTCCCGTTCTATGTGCGTTCAATTGGGAGAAGAGGCGCGGCATGCTTTACGGAGATCCTGAGCCGATGATGATACTTTAGCCACCACTTCGATCTGATCGTGACACGGAACAAACGAACTGAGTTGCGGTCGAGATGACTGTCAAGTAAAGAAATCTGGGCAGGGCTTATGATTGGTCGGAGATGCAAAGTGTTGAGAGTATTCGATATTCATAAAACCTGGGAATATATATATAAAGATATTCAACTACACTACAGCTTTCCTAGGAACAGCCTGAACATAGAAGGACTCGACAAAAGTAGTGGCTCGGCGATTTCTAACACCTTTCCAAAATTTGAGCTCGTCGAAGTCGTCAGCGGGTATGAAATCCAAATTCAAAACCAGCATGGCAGTGATAAGCCGGAGCTGCACATAGGCCAGTCTTGAACCAACACAGTTGAAGGGTCCTATGTGCAGGTGAGTCGGATTCGCTTTTAGTAACAAAAAAAAAATAACTCGCCAGCTCCGAATGTAAGCAGGGCTGGAGTAGGGGAGAATTCGCCATTCACAATCCATCTGCCGGGGTCGAATGTGTTGGCGTTGGGAAATACTTCCTCATCGACGTGGTAGGTCCAAATGGGCACGTTCACCTCGGTACCACCCGGAACATATTTACCATCGATCGCCATACCCGGGGATGGCACAAGTCGAGGAAGACCAGAGAAGGGCATGCCCAATCGGAACACTTCTTGTATGAAGGCATTGAGAATCACGAGTTTATCTAGAGGGTTGACAGGTTGGAGGGGCGTTTCGTTGGGGAATGTCTCGTCCAACTCATTGCGCAGCTTTTCGAGCCACTTCTTGTGCGTTATTAGGAAATATATGGTGAATATGGACATTGCTCCGACGGTCTCTGAGCCTGGGTGAATAAATAATGAGCTACATGGGACGGGGATGAACAAAACTCGTACCTCCAATGATAGCCGTCTCGACTTCAATTGCTAGATCATCATGACTCAATGCGGGCTGGCCCCCGTCACCATCAAGCTGCAAATCAGACTCGTCTGTGATTTGGGAGAGAGGCGCGCGTACCATGTAAGACATTCCGTCCTTGAATTTTGGTCCATTCTGGATACGCCGGGCAGCAGTTTGCGTGCAAAGAACTTCGAACTTGAGAAGCTTCGCAAGGGGAAGTTCGTTGAGCATGTGGAAGAACGGTTCAATGTGTGTCAAGCTAAGAAATCGATCAACATTAGAAAAGTAGGGAAGAGTGGGGAATCCACCTCTCAGATACACCAAACGACGTCGATCCTTCCTTCACAATATTCTCGTGGTCATCGGAATCTAGAAGACTCTATCTCGAAGTTAGTGCCACATCGATAAAGTCATTTGCGCCATACCGGACTGAACGCGTGTCCGCTGAGAAAAATAACATTCTGACAGATAAATCAGCACAGTCTTATACATGAGCGATTCAACTTACTGTCGAATCGTACGCGTACTGAGGAAGTATCCGAACCAAATCAACTTTGCCCTTTTCTTGAGTCCTCTTCAACAGTGCATCGATGAGGTGTTGTATCTCGGCCACCAGGGGATCGTGATACTGCGTGAGACTTGAGAATTGTAAGTGCGAGCTTTGAGTATGAAACACGCGTATTTACGCTTGGTTGGAAAAGGCTCGATTCCATATTTTTCGCCGGCGAGTGTGAGTTGCCTTGTCCTTGATGAAGAACAGCCCTTCTCCAGGTATAGGGTGCATATCATATGCGGTAGTCTTGTCTAATGCATTCGAGGATCCGTAAATTTGACTGATGGCAGGCACGGAAGAGAAAGAAACAGTATTGGGCCCTGCACGAGTGTTTTCAGAAATATATTCCAAGTCGGTCAGATGAAACTCAACCAGTTTGCACAATGGGGCCATATTGATCATGTAGGCCTTTGACAACCGTATGACGGATTCCCTGGGCGGCATAATAGAACATCGGCAATTCGGAGACCTTGTGTAGAATGGGTCCGGGGAAGCGATAGAGTGGATGCAGAGGCGAGAGACGGTAGAGAGGCATCAAGACGAAGGCCCCAACGAAAAGGGCTAACAGGGAATAATAAACCACTCGAAGGAAGTCGCCGGACCATATTCCTAGCGCGACGATGCAAGCAAGTGTATTTAAGATAATGCGTCCGCGAGTTTTCTACAAAGTGTCAGTGCGGAGCTATTGAATGAGCATACGAATTCCTACCGCCGTTTGCATGTCGATGACTGCGACCAGTGGCTGAGGGTTAGGGAGAGGTGTTATCAAGCCATCCTGGCGCTAGAGAGTAATATGTCAAAAAAAGCTCGTATCAATCAAGATCCTCAATGCCATCCCAATCAACGCCGGTTTCTCGGATCCCCGCACAACAAACGCAGGTAAAAATAGCTAGCTGTACCCCGGAATGCCGAGCACGCCCGCCATAGATGGCTCGGTACTGTTGGTGGGAAGAAGTTCAACATGGGGTTCATACTGTAGCACAAGTTGCATTTTTTAACCACCAATGGGAGGAGTCCTGCCTCTGACGTGGTGACGGCGGCGGCCGTAGCGTGTGGTGGTGTGTGGTGGTGTAGATGGCCTTGCTTGTCGCAGCTTGGTCATACCTTTGCTTTGCGTCCTCTGCCAATGCCATCCGCGCCGACGCCCAGAGCCGTCCAACGAGAGCTCATACACTCATTTGTGAGTATTCCCAAAATAAATACATGTTAGATGAAACGTTCCGACAAATGTGAACAGCGGAAAAAATCGAGGCCGTCAGTTTCTAGAATTTTCCGTGTAATATGCGCCCGGATGCCAAATACTTTGTTACCACCATGATCAGTGCAGACGCCAACGTCATTGTCCCTAAAAAATAGGTGAATCGAGTGCGAAATAATAGAGAATTAGCTGCTACCTGCGTAAATACCGACTTCATGATATGAAGAACCATGCAGTCCTTGTATAGCTCCAGATATCGGGGGTCCCCCGAGCGCACCTTGATCGTCGGATTCAGTTTGAAGGAATACAATTTCAGGAATGAAAGTCTCACCGAGCGATATAATCGTAATTTGAAGACCAAGACGTTTGCCATAATCCTGGGGTTCTCCCAACTGCGATGTAGTTGCCGCGAAAAGGCTCAAAAATGGGCCCGAGACAAACCTTTATTAGTGTTGGGTTAGTGCAATTGCGGATCGAGGCGGAATTGCTACTACATACCCATAGAGGACAGTGATGAGGATGTAGACGGAGTGGCTAGTCACATAGGGCCATATGTAGGTGAATGTGGCTGTCAAGAACATGAAGATAATCATGACATTTAGCGGCCCAAACCGAAGAGCAAGCACGCCGCTGAGGACACGACCAAACACCGATGATGCATTCGCTATTGCCACGAGATAGAAAGCAAAACTTGGGTCCATCCCAATGGATACACCCGCAATACTGATGAATATCAACGCTGAAGGACAATATTAGTACCAACCAAAAGCGAAATGGGAGCTTACGAGTGTATACCCCGAGTAAAGATATCGTGGTGGCGAAGACATAAACACAATACTTCGTTGACAGGAACGATTTGAGATTAAACGGCTTGGCCACCACTTTCGTAGGTGAAAAGCGCGTCTTCATGGTCTGGAAAATATTAGACACAGGCAAACCTCGCAAGGCGGAAAAAAATACCAATATGGCGAGGATGAAGAGGACAAGATTAATGAATGCGATTGTCCTGATCGTCCATTTGAACCTTTCACTATGTAAATGTTGTGTTCAAATAGAATTAATATTCCTCACCCAACGCGCGAGACCAAATTGCGAAAGATAATGGGGTACATGATTCCGCCCACACATGCGCCGAAGGAAATAACTGCGAAAGCCAAGGGCCGGCGTCGTTTGACTGCAGTGGTTCACTTAGATCCATACATGCCAGAAGAAAGAAATGTTCGCGTACACCATTGAGAAACAGTGGCAAACCCCGGTAGGTAGGTAGCTCCTACAGCAGTTCAAGTAGATAGTTCACAAATATTTCACCGCACGAATCAAATGCGGGTTACCTACGGACGTCTGAAGGAGTTAAGCAGATATCTCAACCCCGGTTGAATATAATAACGTACCCCAAGAAGTACTCCCTGACATAGAACAAAATGCCAGTATTCAGTGCACTCCGCTAGTAAAAAATTGCCGATAGTCGCAATAGCCAGTGAGGTTATCAGGAGTGGTCGGAAGTAGCCAAGGTCAAATAGGCGTGCGGCAGGGAGTCCCTTAAAGGCGGTCGAAATATGATACACCAACGACTAGTTGTACTCACAGGCAAATTAAGCAGAGCATACTAGAAGAAAGTTAGGGAAGCGAAAATGATCCAAAGAACGACTCATGAGAGTACTGACCTGAAGAGATCCAATCCAGGCGCTGTTATTACATCAGAGTGGGAGGTGAAATAGAGCTTGAACGCTCACATATCAGCGGAGGATCGATGGCGAAGCAGGGTGAGCTGGTAGTATTGTTGAAATGTCTGAATAAATAGGTTGGAAGAGAACGCCCAGAAAAGGTTTAGGCCTACGCCGTAAGATAGTGCATAGCCAAAAGCGGCAGTATTGAGCAAGAAAGCCTAGAGACATCTAAGTCAGAATGACTCTGACGCACTGGGACAGCAATGGGACAGAGGCGAAGTACCCCGAAGACCACCATCCAAGCAGCCCTTCCACCCTCAGGAAAGTTGTCCACCTCCTTGTCGGAGTTTTCGACTTCCCCTTCATCGAGTTTCTCCTCCGCCACTGGATGCGCCATGAGAGTGTCGGTGAGGCTGCGTTCAGCCATGACTGTATCGTGGTATGAGTGGGTGGGGAGAATGATATATGCGATCGCCACTGTTCCGCGGAACAAGAAGCGGTACCCGCGTCCGATCTGCGATTCTGCAGCAGTTCACCAGACAGCTCGTATGTGCCAGGCTTGATGTTGTGGCACAGCGTGGCATGGGGATAGAGTGTCGCCGCCCGTGCCAGGCCCAGCCAGCGCCGAGCCGTGCCGATTTGGTACCGATCAAACATGGTTCTCCCGCACCCTGGGTGTTCTCCCACCTATTGATTGTTAACCCACCGCACTGGTGCCAGCATGCCCTCAAGCGGTGAGCGAAATCCTGCGCGCCCTGACTCAGGAAAACTCAATTATAGTAAGTACTAAGAGAAACAAGTACATATACTGCTCCGAGTACGCTGGTGCCTATTCCAAATGTAAGAGGATACAGAAATACCGAGGTTCTTCCTTCAGCTGATGGAAACGTATAGAGTCGCGGCGGCCAAGGCACATCCCTCATGGTGGCGCATGTTCCAAATTAAAGAGGATACGTGGATCGCCGCTCACCCCCCGACAACTTGATCGTCCTTGCAACATATTTCATCAGATGATAGAAGTTTTATCCAACACAGCATGCGTATCCCGTCCGAATGAGCCGCATCTTTCAAATAAAGTTATGAAAAGGCTGCAAAAATACTTAGGCTTCTACAGATCCTCCCAATCAGAACGACTTGGCGCCAGTAGCTAAGGAAGTTCCGTGAAATGATGGTGTGACGAGTAGACGCTTTAAAGTCCCGCTCACAGCCTCGGCATTCCTGACTACCCGCCATGCTCATCGTTCCTAGAAAAGCTCTTTTTCCCGTGGACGATCTACTCGGTCCATGGTTAATTGGCGTCATTGTTTCTTCGATGTAGGGCGCCTTATTTTTCCAACACATTCAGAATACTCAATCATTTTAAAAGAGTTTTTGGAGTTACATGTCTTCAGGTAAGCGATATGTATTTGTCACTACTCATCTGAGCCGAAAACATTGCAGATTTATTTGTACTACACGAAGTACTCCTCCCGCGACTCTAAGTATCTGAAGCTCTTTGTATGTGACCTGCAATTAATTTTTCATTGCTCTATTCATCAAGTGGATAAGGTCGGATTCGCTATGTATAGAGATACTTTCTTTGATATCCCAAGAACATTGACCGGTCGACTTTGACAGGTTCGTGGACACCCTGCACTTGGTTTTCATCTCGATGGCATTCTACGAATCTACGGTCACCAATTTCGGTGATTATGGAGAACTCGGTGTAGCACCATGGTGATTCTCGCTTGGCTTAAATCTCGTCTGTGGCTGACAGATTTCACAGGAGTCTCGACGTTCGTGTCCACACTTGCATGCACCCTCCTTGCTCATCGACCTCAGGCACAAATCTTTGTCGGAGGTGAACCAAGTGGAAATGATCGAAAATAAACTCTGATATCCCCCAGGTCTTTTGGAGACACTCGTGCAGATGCCAGGACAAGTCGTTGCTTAAATCGCGTATGGCTGACGTTTCGATAGATTCTACGCCGTTCGCGTTTGGCTTCTCTCAGGCAGATCACTCTTGATGCCGATCCTAATTGTGAGTCCCAATATTTTAAAAATTGCGGTGCGGTGACGCGGCACACTAGGTACTTTGCTCTTTTGGTGAACTGGGTATTCATTCTCTTTTATCTAAACATGATATTGAATTTCTAAAAGCTGACTTAATCAGCATTGGGAATCGGTAGGTCAAGATTAGTCGCCGAATTGCGTACAACCTAATAAGTCGACTCTAAGCGTATACCGTGGGAGCGTAAGCTGGAGTCTCACACTGTCTTTGCACTGATTGACCAAGCGATATCAGTCTGAGGACCGCGGTTTTCAAAAATTCCGCAGTGAACATTGTGCGTGCGTTGTTCAACACAGTTATACCACATTGAACCATTCCCACAGCCGTATGCCACGGGCTCACTTGCATTCGGGGTCGCCTGTGATTTCTTCATTACAACCTCGATGATTTATTGGCTCTTGAAGGGCCGCTCGCAATTCCGGAGGTGCGTTGCCCTATTCTTACTTCTCCGAACTATCCATATCGCCAACATAGGACGAATACTGCTCTGAATACTCTTATCCTCTATACAATCAACAGTGGCTTATTCGTCATGTGAGAGAGCTCTGTCCGCTTACGGCTTAACACTCCTCTCATATGCGAGGTGCAGGATCTTCGCGATTTGTTGTCTCATAACTGTAAGTGTTCCGTTTATGTCCCGAGAATGACGAACAAACTCACTGCTCACTAGTTCCTGACCTTGACCACGACTTTGATATACGCATTGTACGTTAAATATTCCAATCCTCCTCGCTTTTATTAATTTCGGAACATGTTTAGTTTCTTCTTTGTGGCTTCCCGGTGTAAGTGACCCGAAACACTAAATATTTGCTCCTTGCTCAAACACCTCAAGTATACCTCTGTAGCCTCCTATCCGTGTTAGTATTTTCTAGGTTGGGCTGTTAACCGCCATGGTGACTGACACACCTCCAGTCTAAATTCCCGCGAGCATGTCCGGGGGCAACTATATAACAACCAGAACACAGACCACCCAATGGTCACGATCAGCACCTCCAATTTCACAACCCCGAGTGATAACACAAAGACCGCGGCCTCGGAGGACCCCGTCCGTACTTTTGATCGGGGGGTGAAGGGCGGCCCAAGCTCCTACAACGCGGCTTGAAAATATTACCACCCGGTCCATTTTCTTCTCTGGAAGACGGCGGTGTACGGAACTCTTTCTATTAGCCGTCGATTACTCGGATCTGTATTAACGTAGCGCAGCAACTGTTTGGGACCTCGAGGATACTTCTGAATTCTGGGCTTAGTTATCCCGATGCATAGCTGATTCGATGATGACAATGTTGGTCCCCGATGCTTACTTGATCAGTTGGTCGCTCCTCCGCCATTATTATATTTGATTCATCCCCCGAGGTTGTTTCCCTGAGAGCGATCTTCCTGGAGAAATTATTCACCACAGCACCTTGCTTACACCGCCGCTTGGATGAAGAGAACTCAATTGAGTTCTTCAAATCCGTGCTTTATGAACGTTCAACTGTCGCTCTCCTGGCTAAATTTGCCCATGAAGTTCTTGAGATCTTTTACGCGACTCCATTGTTTCGGATGGGCTGACTGATTTAAAGGTACTAATGTTTTGTTTCACTACTTTTGCTTCTGTTGGTCGACTGGGTTCTACAGCGTGACGGGAAACTGGGTGCGTGAGCTCGGCTTGGGAGACTAATGGAGGTGGAGAACGATGCTGTACATAATACCTGTAGTATACCGGGATACTTCCCCAAACCGGCGTTCCTAGGCGGGACCATGCTGTGTAATACTTACCTACCTACCTACCAGTTTCGTCCGCAATTTTTCGTTTCAGCATGAGCCTCAGATATAAGTTTAAGCACAAACCAGGAACACATTTAAGTGGCATATCAAAGGCAGAAATTGAGCAAGTCTCGGGAGGCAAGGTAAGTGATCGTCTCACACCGGGTATGTGTGAGGGAGAGGGACGGGTGTGTAACGGTGCTGCGCACCATAGTGATATATTTGAGGGGAGCCACTGGCGCTTCGCTCCGTGTATATGTGAGAGAGAAAACGACAGGGTTTGTGTGTGTGGGGGGGGGGGGGGGGTCGGCCGTCCCGGCGACGGGACTTCGCAATGCAGCAAGGCGGGGAAGTCCGGGTCGGAAAAGGACGGAACGCGGGCACGGCCGAACCCGTACGCTAAGGCCACTGAGGGTCTGGGAGGAGCGAGACCCAAAGCAACCCAATGGAGCGGAGCTCCAAGAGCCGAAGGCTCGCGCGAGGGCGAGAGGAACGGGCCTGAGGCCCCACACAGAGCGGAGTGACCAAGAAATTTTATGTTAAATCAGGTGGTGGAGAAAGATACAGAGATGAACAGAAATGTAAATGCGAGACAGGTGGAAGAATACTAGGCAGAGCTAATCAAAGGAAAGAGTGTCCGCGTCGGCGGCGTGGCCGTGAGTGCGCGCGAACTCGCCGATACGTGAGTCCCACGCGCGCGTGATAGCGAGAGGCAGGATTTGCTGCAAGCGACGCCAGTAGATCAGGAAACAAAGGGATGACCAACCCCCAAGTTTCATGATGACCTCGGGTGCGACCCCAGCAGCGAGGAGTTCCAGGGAGCCACCGATGCGGTAGCTATGACCGAAAACCAAGTCAAGCTCGGCAGCCCTGAAAACAGCTGAAGACGCATGCAGGAAGGCGTCTTTGACGAGATTCGTCCAGCCCGAGGAGGAGCGGTACGCGAAGAGCGGCGTGTCGGCAGGAGGAGTGTGATTGACGCGTGAGTGATTGTCAAAAGCCCAGACAGGGCACAGATTAGCATCAGCCCCCAGGACGGCCGTGAAGATACACTCTCCGCCCTGTGACGATGTTGTCTTCGTCCAGACGAGATGCATACTAAGCACAGCACGCTCGTTTACTTGGGAACTTGAGATGCGCATGTTGCGGCACGTGTCCCGCAGCGTCGAAAACTCCGCTGCGCTACGTATCAGCACCTCGCCCAGGCGGCGACAACCCCAGAATGCTGTGAGTGCAGCCGACCACGAGGCGGCGCCGAGAGGGGAGGAGAGATCAAGTGAGGCTCGATAGGAGCGGAGGTGCGCGGGGGTGATAGGACCGCGCGGCGGCCGCTTGAAACGAATGCCGCCCTTGTCTGCGGACTTCTTGAGCGCCGGAAGCCAGCCATCGTCCCCGTGCCATGGCGCGTCGTTGTACGTGTGCCACAGATGCAGGCCATTGAGCCAATTGCGTATGCACTTGCCCGAGCACGTCCCGATGGCGTCGGCGACGAACGCAGCGAGGAGAAACCGGTCAGCTGGCATGCGGGCCGATTCGTCAATACCCTCGCGATCGCAGAATTGATGAAAACGGAGGAGCCCCGCGCCGCAAGACTCGTGCGTTTCGGGTACATGAGATTGCAGCAAGCCCTCGAAGATACGGCTCTGCAACGCCAGCGATATCCCAGCGTCCTGCATATATGCATGCGCAGCGAGGGAGTGCGCCGAGGTCCAGAGTAGGACACGTCGGTCGGCAGGAACGTGAGGCCGGAACGCGCTAGCACCTAGGATATTGCGTGCCGCAGGTCGGCGGGCCTTCTTCTGCGGGAGGGAAAGGGCCGCAGCCTTGGGTACATCGAGGAGGGACGAGCCGAGACGAAGATGTGATAAACCCGGACGCGAACGGAGTGGGTGCGGGTGTGCGGCAGGTAGAAGAAGTAGAGTTGCGGGTTGGCGGAGGCGCTGCAGCGGCGCTGGCCGATGAAGGGAGATCAGGGCGAGAGGACGGGGGAGGCGAGCGCTGCGGTGCAAGGAAGGAAGGTTCGAGGGGCTACACGTGTATGAGCGCGATGAAGAGCGTGAAAACGCGATTCGAAGTGGATGTCGAGCACAGGTGGCAGTGTAGATAAGATGCCATATCTAATCTACACAAAGGTGATGGCAGGTGCACGCCCTAGCTCGCAAGCTCGCCTTGCCTGAGCTCGCAACAAGCCGACCGGGAAAGGAATTCGGATCAATGATCCGTTTTCGACGTCTGCTCCTTGTCTTCTTCTTAAGCTGCCGCCACTGCTCCCAAGCATCCAGGACAGCAGCTGGTCTTGCCACCCCATATTCAAATGATAGGATCTCTTCCCACTGAACTCACGCTCTATCATCCTCTCCCAAAGTTCCTAGTCCGGACCTTTCGGCGGCCGCCCTTCCCCAGCAGCAGTGATCCCCTTGGCGGCCAAGCAGACAAGTTCTCTCCAGGTCCCGGATCACTTGTTGTTCTCCCGCCGCCCACGGCTTGCGTTGGCGTGAACGCCGAGGGTTGCCGTGTGGGCCTCATCGCAATCTCTTTCGAATGTGCCTCATCTTCCAATCAAAGAAGATGCATGAAGACCAAGTAGCTCCGTCTTCGGATGATATAATCGTCGTGGAATAGTATGATCCAGTTCCAGAAAACATCTCAATTCCGAATGTGACGCTCGTTCCAAGATATCTAAGGATGCCGACAGATCCGAAATCTCCTCAATCCAAACGACCAACCCAGGGGGCCAAAGCATTTCCCATGTGACGAGTAATGAGGTAATTTGGGCCACTGAAAAGGTGATTTAAAGTCCACCTCGGCCTCGGCACTTGCCTGTCTATCCCTGACTACCCGCCATGTCGGACTCGCTCATCGTTCCCCGAAAAAGCCTCATTCCCATGGACGATCTACTCGGTCCATGGTTGACTGCTATCATTGTTTCTTCTATGTGGGGCGACTCATTTTCTTGACCTTCAGAGTCCTTATCGTTATTTTTAAGCGTCTTCGGGGTTACATGCCTTCAGGTAAGAGAAATATACTTACCCCTGCTCATCTAACCAAGAGCATTGCAGATTTATTTGTACTACACTAAATACTCCTCTCGTGACTCGAAGTATCTGAAGCTCTTGGTATGTTCCATGCACCTAATTTTTCTTTGCTTCATTGTCGTACTCTCAACTGGCAAAAGGTCGGCTTCATCATGTCCGGAGAAGCTGCTTCCTCGGATGTAGTTAACCAGTTAAATCAACAGGCTCATGGACACCCTGCACTTAGTTTTTATATCCATGTTGTTCTATGAAACAACGGTCACCAATTTCGGCGACTTTACGGAGCTCGGTGTAGCACCATGGTGATGCTCGCATGACTCAAATCTCCATTGATTATGGCTCACATCGCTCACAGGAGTCTCGATGTGCGTGTCCGCCCATGCGTATAACTACCTTGTTGCTCATAGGCCCTCAGGCACAAATCGTCGTTGGAGGTGGGCATAGGCTGTAAACTGCAGTGATCTAAAGTATAAGCGGCAATATTCCTTAGGTTTCTTGGAAACGCTCGTGCAGATGTGGGTATTAGTCGTCTAATTACTTTTTTTATAGCTGACGTGTGCGGATGCCGCAGGTTCTACGCCGTTCGTGTTTGGCTGCTCGAACGAATCACCCTGGATGCCAGCTAATTGTGAGTACGAATCTTTTTGAAATTTATGGCCCGGTGCGCTGATACCTCCCAGGTAATTTGCTCCTTTTTTCAACTGTGCATTTTGTTCTCCTTTTTTGTCAAATGATCTTGATTTCTAAAAGTCAATTTAATCAGCGTTGGGAACAGGTATGTCAAGTTAATCCTTCAGTTGCGTACAATTTCACAAGCCAATTCCCAGTCTATACTGTGCGAGCGTCAGTCACGGCCTTTCACTTTCTGCCACACTGATTGTATACATGCTATCAGTACTCAGACCGCGATTCGAACATTCCAAAGTGAACATCGTGCATCTGTGATCAAATATAGTTATACCGACTCCAACTATTTCCTTACGCCACGGGCTCCCTTGCGTTCTGAGTCGCATGTGATTTCTGTATCACCGCCTCTATGATTTATTGGCTCTCGCAGGGCCGCTCGCAACTCCGGAAGTGCGTCGCCGTATTTTAATTCCCTGAACCATCCCAATCGCAAACACTGCTCTCAATACTCTCATAGTCTACATGGTCAACAGTGGCTTGTTTGTGATGTGAGACTGTGCTGCCATATTATAGTTCAACACTCATATCATGTGTGTGCTGCAGGATCTTCGCGATTTGTTGCCTCATTACCGCAAGTCCCTTACTTATATGCCCGAGCGAGCGAACTCACTGCTCTCTAGTTCGTGACCTCAACCACGACTTTGATATACGGCGTGTGCGTTCAATAGTCCAATTCTTCAGAGAATCTAATTATTCAAGCGTGCTTAGTTTCTTCTTTGTGACTTCCCGGCGTAAGTGGCCCGCAACTAATATTAATTCTTATTCTGTGCTCAAACGCCCCAAGTCTACTTGTGCAGCCTGCTCTCCGTGCGAGTATTTTATCGATTGAGCTGGTCACAGCCAAGTGAATGACACCTGCAGCCTCAATTCTCGCGAGCACGTCCGGGGGCAGCTGTATAATGGCCAGAACACAGACCACCCAATGGTCACGATTAGCAACACTAATTTCACAAATCCGAATGAAAACACAAAGACCGCGATCTCGGAGGACCAGGTCGGTGCCTTTGATCGAGAGATGAAGGGCGGTTCAAGCTCGTACAACATAGCTTGAGAATATGGCCTACACCGCTGGGTTTACTCGTTTGTAGGACGGTGGTGTGTGGGGAAATTTGCTTCTATTTACTGATTACTAGGATCTGTATTTATGAGACGGAATAACTGTTAGGAGGATGATGGGAACAACTGGATTATTTGAGTACGTCCAGTGGCGCAATATCTATCACGCAGCATCGGAAGGAAATCAGATTCGTCTGATTCGAGAATTTGAGGAAACCAAATTTATCCTCTCGTATACATACTTCAACCAATCGCGTTCAAAATCGCCCTGCTAATCCAGCTCATCCACAGGAATCAACGGGCCATCCGGGATGGCGCTAAGCACAGCACGCTATTTTATTGTTAGACCATCAGTTAAAGACCTTTATGATGTTACTCACCCCGCCCGGATAATGCGAGAAAATACAGTTTGGCTTGTCATCGAATTCCTTGTCCAAAACATCCTTCGCGTAAGTCCCGAGCTGTCCTCGCGGAAAAGCCGCTTCGATCTCCTGGACGGTCGTGCGGTTGAACACGGTATTAAACACGCCTCCGAGCACCGCGAAGCCGCCGATATCGAAGTTCGCCGCGATGGAGAGCAGAATCCCTACGGCTGAAGAGGTTCCGATCTCAAACACGCTGGTGTGGAGCACAATGCTCTGCACGATGTCGCCGACCTGATGTGCGTCCAACGCAGGGGCGGCGGCGTGGAGGTGGTCGTACGCCAGGATGCCCCCGAAGATCTCGAACGACATCGCATGTGCAGGGTGGGCAACGCTCTCTGGGCCGGACGTCCAGCCGAGGTCGTGGAGGATCGCTGCGTGGTAGAGACGTGTGTTCAGCTCCTGGAACGTGATCTGGGGGACTCCGGGCGTGCCCGAAGGGAATCCATTGAACAGGATAACCAGGGCGTAGAAGTAGGTGCGGAGGACGTGGAGGAACCCGATTTTAGGGAGCAGCCTCTGTGCGTACTCGTAAGAGGCCTTTTGCGCTTTATCGAGTGGGAGGGAGTTAAGTGTGTCGAATGAGACATAATTTGGTTTAATATGAGCGGAAGATAAAAAATCAGAGAAGTTGGCGGGGACGAAGGCGTCGAAGGTAGCAGGGAAAGGCATTTCGTTGTGGATGTGGACTTGAGAGAGTACAATGGGACTTATATACTTTGGGAGCGGCGTATAACGGCAAGACCTGCCGGCCGGAGCGTCGAAGGGAATAAACACGTGGAGGAATGGAATGTTTAAGCAGAGAACACGCAACCACACTGCTCGCACCCAGAGGGTTAAAAATATTGCACCTGCCGGCGCACGCGTCAGTACTTTAATATCGGCCTGGGTCCACTGTATTTGCCAAGTACCAATCAAAGACCCACTCGGGGATTCTCGGGGATGTTTGTAATGAGGTCTGAGAGACAATAAATCAAAATTTCGAAGTCAATTCTAAAGGCGTGAATAGCGGTTTAAGAAGTGAATAACACCCGGGAAAAAGCAGGAAAAGATCCGCAGAATTAGCAGCTGCGAATAGAAGCGCAACGCGGCACCCAAAAGTACCGCCTGCTTGATACACGGTTGATACACGGTCGAATGTTCTGGGTATTGGTTCGGGGAGTGACAGTCGCGCGCGCCAGCCTGGCTTAGTGACCCCGTCCAACCCTTCGTGGCATGGCCGATTCGGCGATGACAAAGTCGGCTTTGACACGTGAGAGGCCGAAGGAGTGCTGAGACGAGGCAGGGGTGGTCGGAACAAGAGGGCGGTGGCGCCGTAGCGGTGTATCAAGAAGTGATGGCCGCCGATCCAAACACCATCACCAAATGCGGAAAAATATTACGAGCGCTTATATGCGGTTATCATCGGCATAATCCTCACAAACCTCGCCATTATTGTGAGGTCGCTTATAATCGCATCTGCCCGGGTATCATGTTCACAGATCACACAATAATTGTGGAGTTCACAGCACCTGCAACCACATATAAGGGCTTTTCTGCGCTTCCAATCGGGTGTAAGACAGGTGCAATAGGACTAGATATCTAGTATCCATTCAAAAGCCTTCTCAGTTGTGGGCAGGTGTGTTTATGATAGGAGAAACGAAGTAATATTCAAGAGGTAGGTAAACTACGAGATTAAGCGGGAACCTTCGTCTCCCAGGAATGGTTGATGTCCGGGACAATGTGGGGACGAATGAGCTGAGAGTACCATTGCATGCTTGGAGCGCAGATGTGGAATATGGAATGTTGACGATTTGAGTATCTTGACGACGTCCAGAAACAACACGAGGAATATGTGTTTACGGGGGCTGAGACCAAGCTTGATGAAACAGGATACTTTGCGCAATTTGAAGTTGGAAGGCGGCGCAGAGGAACAGGCTCGCAGCAACAGCAGAGGATAGCAGACACATTCGAGAGACGTTCTCCGAGAGGCGGAATTTGAAGACGGAGGACAGGGAAGTACTTGTAGACTTGGGGAGTGCTTGTGGCACCCTAAGGCATGGCGGCCTCATTGAGGAATTTGAGAGCTTTGATGCAGCATTGAGGAGCTTGAGAGAAAAACCAAGCCACACGAGAACACCATTCAAGGGGGGCTGCCCGCATATGCGCTCGAGCACTGCGAGGTCGAGGAACTCGATCCCGCGAGCGCGCAATTTTGGTGTCTGTGTCCGTATCAACGATGGTGTTGGCAATGGCATTGTGCGGAGATTGTAGGGGGCAACGAGGTTGACATGAACGGGAACGGAGAGGGAGGAGACGAGCAGAAGTTGCGACCAACATGGCTGTGCCAGCACGTGATAAGATGCACTGCCAAACATTGCGCACGGACCATCGACCTGAGATCTCCGCAATTCTTTTTGGAACTTTTTGTGGCCTGTTTGTGGCGCACAAAATTCGTACTTATGTTTTTTCCGGAGGACCAGAGTATGTATATATTTCTTTGAGCTGCGGCGACAAAATTCCACAACACCACCTACTAGTAGCCAACTAGTAGCGATTCAAATTAAGAAGGGACAGTCTCTACAGATGACATTTAGTCTTGCTTGCAGTGGAGTCCGTCACTAAGAGTACGCTGAAAAATTAATTCTGGTAGATTATTTTCTTCCATATTCTACTAGTCCGCTTCGCAGTTTGTTAACCTGTATTAGGTGTTCATGACCACCATGTCAGTAGATACAAGTGTGGGAGATGCTCGTCTGCGAGGATCTGCGATGTGCAGTAATCTGCAATAATTGTGTGAGATTGTGAGCGCTTGTGAGCGCGTCCAATTTGGGATAACTATTGTGCAAATGTCATGATCCTCACAAGCCGAAATCTTATTTTTCCGGATTTGGTGATGACGGACAGACAAGCCGATGGGACTTTTGACCTCGATTCAATGCGCCCCTACAATGGCCTACCGCTGGATGATGATATCATCGACCGTATCATGACATTCTGCCCGACTTTTGGTACTCTCCAGTCTACCATCCTAGTTTCCAAGGCGTTTTACCGTGTCTTTCAAGCGCACCCAAAGGCAAGCTTTATTCGTCGTATATTTTCTGCTGTTGACCTGCAGTCCAGTCAATTACTAGGGCGGTGGCATACATTGCCGTTGGTCCAGCTCTTCCCCAGGCCCTCCGGGTGGTACGCTACCCGTACTATGAGTACGACACTCCGGACTGTGACTCGTCTTTGATGGCCACGGCATGCCCTGAAGACCACAGTCCCAGTTTTATCTCAGCAGAGGAGAATGTAAGTCTGCAGGAGAACTCTCGAGTGGTCGCGACGCTCGAAGATATATACAGCTTAACGTGCGTTCGCTCCCTATTGCCACTTACATATGTCTGATTCAACACCTGCGTAGGAACAAAGATCACAAAACCAAGACGAGCGTCTTGACCTCAGATGAGTCGTGGCGCTTTCGGCGAGCAATGTACCGTATCATGCTGTATTGTAAACAGTTCCCGGGCAATCGTTACACAGCGGAGGAAATAGACTTCGACGACGAGGAGCTCATCGAGAAGATCCGAACACAACGCACCGCCGTACTCAGCGAGTATTCTACGAACGAGCTCCATCAGCTGGATTCTGTGGTGAAATTCCTTCACGGCATTTTGGACAGTGTGTCCGCCCCTCCCAGTGAAACCCTACTCTCTACCGGCCCCTCCGGCGTCCAGCGCGCCTGGCAAGCCCACTCATGCGACGTGCTCGAAGACGACATCGACTTCGCCTTCTTCGAAGACGACGGCGACATCCCCCTCTTCCAGGGATACTTTTCCCTCCCGCTCGAAAATATTTGGGCTGCTCGCAAAATCACGCCTCCGAACGAGGACGACCCCGCATCCCAATGGATTTTGGATCAAGTCGACGGCGCGAACGATACCTGTGCGTACTTCCGTGAACTTCGATCCTACTCTGCCTCCGACGATGGTGCGTGCAGGCTCGCAATGCGCCGCCGCTGCCGGGATCCACCTGTACACCGAAGCCAGTGAGCGTGTCCTTCTGTCCCTCAGCTTGCGTGCAAACAAGCTTATCGCTGATGCGTGCTATGCACAGACTGGGACCACTTCCCAATCTATCTCACCAACCTCCTCAAAAATAATTTAAAGCACAATGCCACCATCACCCAGCCATTCTTTGCAGCCACCTCGCACCTCGTCAACTCGGACGCCTTGGGCCCTTTCTTCGGCAACCTATTCGCACTCAAAACGCACACGGCCCCGGCGTTCGATAATTGGGAGAGGACTCACTCCTACTGCTTCGGATGTCTGACCAAGTTCTTGGAGGAGCATCTGTGGATTTGGTTCCTGGAGGAAAGGGTCAGGGGTGCGTTCAATCTCTGTGCTTGGTCTTCGTCATGGCAGGACTGATTTGATATCTGGTACTTAGGTGGGTGGACGCCGCCCGAAAATTGCTGGTAAGTGCAAAGCCAAATCGATAGTGCTCCCGTTGAAGCTCACGGCCGTATCGAGGTACGGCTGGGGCTGCCGCACGCAGGTCCACAACCAGCGCCACGCAGACAGAAAAAACGTACGCCTTATAAATTTCGCTTTTGCCGCGTGATAACAGCGATTTCTCCCGTCCGTAGCATCTATGCGTCCCGAAAAAAGGCGGCCCTGCCTAGCCTGGTAATGCGGATTCATAGACTTGTTCCTACATACGGTACATGGAATTTTATGCGATGCTGTATTTTCGTGTCCATATGGTCATTCAACAGACCGGTTGGATGAAACAAATTTTGTAATGATTCTACTCAGACGATGAAGTTTCCCTCAGTAATCCTATTATCGCGTGAGCCATTTCTCTCTTGCACGGTAAAAATTATGACGTACCCTCCTTGTTGGGGTTCACCTTCCGATATCCAGATGAAAGTGATGTTCCGTTCATTGCACAGTTGTTCCACTGTCGTTTTTGCGGAACTACATAACATCGGACTGCCTCACCCCGTAATAATAATCCGAATCTGCCCAGTGATACACGGACACCTGCCCCAATTTCGACTGCCAATCGGGTTGTGCGAGATGCTGGGCAAGGTGATCGCATGCCTTTTTGGAGTAAGAAATCGCTAATCATTCCAGGGATGAAACGAGGCCGTCATAAATATCCTCCCACTGCCGTCGACCCACAAAGATGATAGGGATGTGAAATGAGAGATCCTCGTCACCCTGTTGTGGTATATCAACCATGCCTTTGATGAACAGGTGCGCGACAGGCGGACCGATGCATTCTGTAAGATATTGGGGGGGTCAAGTTCGGCTGTGTCAATGACCGTAGAATTCTTGAAGAACCATTTGGCCAGCGATGGTGACAGTGAAGTTTGTTGTAGACGAAGTTTTTTCAGGTTCAACGTTGGGACAGCGATGTCATGCAGATCATCCTCTTCATCTTCATTGACGACACTGCACAATTCCATCACCTGTAAGTGCGGGATATTGGCAAGCAGCAGCGCGATGGGGCGAATCTATTCATTCTCAAACTGAATGCAGCGAAGATATTTGAATGTCGGGACAACAGGTATCCCAGCAAATGACAGGGAGTCAAACGTTCTTCGAATTTGTCGTAGACCCGGAGAACGAACCACCAATGCCGCGGCTAAATGTGCTAATTTAGATTCTGATTGTGCATCCCCTTCCCCGGGAATGTTTTCGAATGTGAGATTCTGGATCGGAGGAGTTTTATGGACTGTATAGAGTCTATGGTCTGAATTAGATACACCAGATCAATATTTCGGCCCCGGCACTCACCTAGACGGATCTCCCTGCGGTAAAGGTACATTTGCGCGACGGACCCCCACTCCTTACAGAGGAGGCAGATATTGAGCAGGAGCTGGGTTTTCTCGACCCGGTCCTACTTCTCTTCATGAACGCGGAACACAATAGTATACGAGTCCAGTATATGCATTATGATGTCCTGTGGGAGCGATATTATCCCGTTCCGTGCCTTTGCAAAACGGTTCGACCAATAAGCTCCTTGTGCGGCAATTTCCCATTGACAATACCACCATCTTTTGAGGAGGGCTGTGGCACGCTGTCGGATGTTGAATATATCGTCTTCTGTCCAGATCAGAAGCCGGATAGCGTGTGACATTTCACTGAGCTGTACCGACATTAGTTGGGACGAAAAAGAATCCTGTCCTACACACATAATGGGGCTACGGCTACGCGGTATTGACGTCGATTTCGAGACTCTCCATCTCTGAGAATATATCATTCCAAAATTTGCCGTCCTGGTGACAGAAAATGAGAACCCATATACAACGGAGACGAATGTTCTCGCCTTCTCATCGAAGCCGGTGTACTTCACTATGGGTAACAAGTTCTCTACTGCGGCCTTGATAGCAGGCCAGGGCATTTCGACGCGCAGTTCTGACTCGATTCGGGCAGTCATGGTGGGTCTGTAAGCAAGGACTCACAGCGTAGGTCCGATGCAAGTGATCTGTAGGGCCCATCGATTGCAAACGCCGTCGGCGAATTCAAGTTGCGGTTCTTGCAGACTGGCGGGAAAGGTCAATCAAATCCATGCAATAAAATATTCGTACGCTTCATGCCAAATTCAGGAGAAGTTCGGTGGAAATAAATGTTTCCGCTAGATGCACATACATATTGATGCGATGTATGCAGTACGGGACCCGGTTGTTCCTTAATGGGACCGCGCCGGTAATACTACCTACTTACCTACCTACCTACCTGTTCAACAATCACCCGACGTGCAGAATCCCCCCTAAAATATTGGACCACCGCCCGATCTTGTGAGCCCACCACATCTTCTGCAGTTAGTATCGAACTTCCACTTCCGGCGCCTATTAAAATCGTGGTTCGGGTTTGGCGCCCGTTTCAACACTCCGCGGCATTTTCCGGACACCGCCACCACTGATCCATTTGCTGGCTTCGTAATTATAAATGAGTGTTAGAGTAGTACAAATGAGAGAAGTAAATAAACACCGGTGGTGCATGGTGCACGCCCCAATAAAGATAAAAAATCCTCGTGCGATTCAAGGGGAAAGGAGGTTCGAGTCCCAGCGCATTCTCGTAGACGATATTCCCCCTTTTATCTCATCATTTTCGGACGTTGTAGACGAGGTGAACAGGGGTCTGAATGAGCGCCGGCGGTGCGTGGTGCACGCCTCCATTAAATAATTGCAGTTCGTACCATAACATCTTTCACCCATGTTGAGCCGTGAAGGGCTCAGGAAGGTACAGTACACCTTTTGAATGCAATTATGGTGTGCCTGAACCGTCCTAGACATTGTAATCCGAGTAGAGCAACTTAACAGAATTTATGTTTTAAGTTCAGATTCAAATGCTGCCTCTAACAATGGCTGCCTTCAAATATTTCTCACTGATAAGAGGACTTGTTCAGAGAGATGATTTCAAATTATAGTACCATTTAGGTATTTTTCGATGCGGCTACAAAACCAGAAAGAACTTTTCTAAGGCAGAAAGCGATAATTGATGAAGCTGCCGTGTTTGATGGGTGATGATGCCAACCATTTAACCACATTTCGGAGGTTGTAATCCCCTTAGATATGTAGTTGTAAGCAAATGCAAGAAGATGTGTTCAAAAATGACAAAAAAGTTGTAAGTTGTAAGTAAAAGCCCTGTAAAATGCACGTAATTATTGGACGGCGTACCGCCCATACGCGCAACCAACTTTCCTTCTCTTCTTTTTAGTGGCAGTTTTTGGACCTCACTTGCCGGTGGTTGAGGCATATTTTAGAAAAATCCAGTGAAATGGGTTTCTTCTTCCAACTTGCCCTCAGCGCTAGCTGCCGCGATGAATGCTGGCACTGATTTGAACAAATCACGCCCGATGGTGCGCCCATTTGCGGGACTAGAAGATGAAGGTCATCGCAAATTGTCAGAATAAGAACACCTGTGCCTTACTCGATGAAGATAATATTGGAGAGATTCGTACTTAGAGTCCAATTGTACGCAAATCCCGTTTGTTGCTCTACAACCACACCGAAAAGCACTGCAACGTCCTAAAATTGACGTATGTAAGTGGGTCAGCAATATTCCGCAAGTTAGATCCACCAACGGCCTTGATGTTATCAAAACACCACTTCGACACCGCAGATTTGTACGCTGAACGGGATCAGGAGTCAGGCGATCTACATCACCACTTGAGTAGTGTGGTACCGAGTGCAAAGGCATCATGGTCGAAGATACCGGGTCTCCAGCGCATGGTCGCAAGATTGGTCGACCGCCAGATGTCCCAGAGTAAATCGCTGCGAAGGACGAAATAGCTGCCGAAATGGCGTGAACGAAAACTCATTAATTTAAAGTAAAAAAAAAAACCACGTTCAACGTACATGTCATGTTTCTCGAATGGCTTGAGTCCATCAATTTTATGGGCATTGTTATACAGCGCGAGCCCTATATCGGCTGCAGACACACTGAGCCGTTCGAAGCGCCAGAGCGCATTCTCGTCCTCTGCCGCGTGTTCCCATCCGTGAATCGGATTCCCATTGCGTACGAAGCTACGACGAACACCATTATTCAGCTCTTTTGAGTAACACATTTAGGAGCAGACATACCCGCCGCTGAGGTTCATATAGGCTGAAAATAGCGAGGATTCAGACAAGTAAGAGAGGTAAGGAGCTCGATGGTCCCTACTTTGTGCTGCAACGTTTCGCACCTTCCTAGACGAAGATCAATCGAAGTGGCATCACAGAACAAAGGTTGGGTCAGACCAATAGCAACCCTCAGCCGCGAGGATCTCCCATTGTTGTTTCGTCGTTGGCGTGCCGTTCAGATCCCCCGGACGATGTCCTACAATCTTGGTGCCATTTGAGGCATTGCCTGGGGACGTGCAGGCACCAGGTGCGAAGATAGGCACAAGACTTACCGTCCCACAAGTCGAGGTACGTGCCTCCGCGGAGATTCTGTAGGCTGAAATATCCCGCCGTCGTATTGCGTACGAGCCATAGTTGATTGAGAGGGGAGGAGTTGCATCGACTGTCAGAGAAGGACCCTTGTTGCCACATACGGATCGGGGTGCCTGTGGCCAATAGTGAATTAAGAAGCTGGAGGGGTGGTTCGGGAGGAATAACCATCATCACTGCAGCCTGATGGAAATACGGAGTGAGCTCGCAAACAAATCGGAAGCCCGTCTTACCATTTTTGAGATCCACGCAGACAGCCGCTTTGCAACTCACAATAAAGTCTAAGGTTGGGTGAGAATATCGCCTGGCCGCAACTCCGAGCTTGGACTCACAGATTCCCTCAGCGAGCGCCATAATCGCGCAGATCGTAGGGTGGGCGGGTCAAGGATGTCTGCGACGATTGGGAGGCGCGGCGGCACCAGCATGTGCCTGATCCGGATCGGCTTGTCCAGCATCTTCACACGGAAGTTCAAAGGTGGCTCCCAGCACCCATTTCCCCTGGCTTCCTGTAGTAGGTATGTCCTTTTTTCCCCAACTGTTTTCAAACCTTGGTCGTGTCGTCCCCAGTCACCTCGTAACTCGAATGTAATGAATGGGGATGCATCTATATTGAATAATTCTAGACATTTTTTGAGCGTAACGGGATGGCTGTAATCCGTGTGCGTGTGGATTTAGAGCTGGGTGAAGCAGCACAAAAGGAGGGGAATGAGCATCGGTGGTGCATGGTGCACGCTGCCCTTCAATGAAGGAATGGGGGACAACGGCTTCAGGCAGGCCAGTGTTCGACTCCCCGCCGGTGGATGCGGTGAAGTACGTCTCTTTTTTTCAATATATGTAGCACCATAAGCAGAGTAGGAGATTTAAAATTTCAACGTGCAAGTTATACATAAAATTTTAAGGTGTACGCTGCCACTAAATATGGAGACGGGCCATCTGTTTCAGACAGACCGGGGTTGTACTCCCCGCCGGTGCATTATTGTGCTGGGCATCCGACTTTTTTCCCTGGTTTTGTTCATATTTCCCCCAGGAATATAATATCGCGCAGTACCTTCGTTTCATGCTGTGGGATGCCCAAATCGTACCAGAAGATAATTATCCTCGATGTTGAAATTTTGGCACTGCCCAAGAATTTTTTTTTTCAGGCCACAGCTTTTTTTTCGGCCAATTATATACAGGCAGCCGAAGGGAACCCATTGAACAGGATAACCAGGGCGTAGAAGTAAGTGGGGAGGACGTGGAAGAACCCGATTTTGGGGAGCAGCCTCTGTGCGTACTCGTAGGAGGCCTTTTGCGCCATATCTACTGGGAAGGAGTTAAGTGTATCGAATGAGACATAGTTTGGCTGAATATTACTCGGAGCGGAAGATAAAAAATCGGAGAAGTTGGCGGGAAGAAGGCGTCGAAGGTAGCAGGGAAAGGCATTTCATTGTGGATGTGGACGTGAGAGCACAACGGGACTTATATACTTTGGAAGCGGCGTATAACGGCAAGACCTGCCAGCCGGGGCGTCGAAGGGAATACGTAGAGGAATGGAATGTTCGAGCAGAGAACATGCAACCATACTGCTGACGGACTTCGCACCCAGAGGGTTAAAAACACCGTACCTGCCGGCTCACGCGTCAGTACTTCAATATCAGTCTGGGTCCACTATATTTTCCAAGTACCAATCAAAGACCCACTCGGGGATTCTCGGGGATGTTTGTAATGAGGTCTGAGAGACAATAAGTCAAAATGCCGAAGTCAATTCCAAAGGCGTGAATAGCAGTTTAAGAAGTGAATAACACACGGGAAAGAGCAGGAAAAGATCCGCAGAATTAGCAGCCCCGAATAGAAGCGCAACGCGGCACCCAAAAGTACTGCTTGATACACGGTCGAATGTTCCGGGTATTCACTGCGTTTCAAGGCCTCGTCGGCAGAGCCTCTGCCGACCCTGATTTACGGCACACCGGGAAGCCTCTGCCGTAAGAAATTACGTCTCGCAACCCTCTCAATGCATTCGGAGGGCTCAATTTGGTCTGGGGACCAATTTTTGTGGAAATCTGGAGGTTGAGAGTGGCAGAAAATATTTAGTGTGAAGCTAGTCGGCAGAGGGTAGGCAGAGGCGTCAACCCAGGTCGGCACAGATCTGCCGATCAAGACTCGGCAGGGTTTGCCGCGCCGGGTCGGCAGAAGTCCACTGACGTCAGCCCAAGTCAACCCACTCTGCCGATCCGCCCTTGAAACGCAGTGATTGGGGAGTGACAGTCGCGCACCAGCCTGGCTTAGTGATCCCGTCCAACCCTTCGTGGCATGGCCAATTCGGCGATGACAAAGTCGGCCTTTACACGTTCAAGATTATTATTTGCCGGATTTGGATTAAATGAGAGGCCGAAGGAGTGCACACGTGGTATATAAAAAACATGAGTGTGCCATTCCTCGTTCCAGATATCCCCAATTCACACCCGCCACGATGGTTTTCAGCAATTCTTCTGAGCTTGCGCAGCATCCACTTTTCCGAGTTCAAGTGGAGCATTTATCAACTGACGAGCGTGTGGCACTGACGTACAAACGTGCTGAACTCGTGTTAAAAACCTACGGTGAGTTCCAGACTTTCTTCGAGACTCTTTCCCCAGTGATCTGATCCTCCCATCATCGACATAGACCTTTCTGCCAGCGATGTACAATGTTGCTCCGAGAAATTCTGGCGACTCTTCACGGATCCCGTCGGATCCATTGATATTTCCATGTTCACAATCCTCGCGGCCCATATCGGGCTTGCTATAGGAACTCTGAGCCGACATATGGATGCCCGTTCTGACTTACACCAACTGGTCGAGGAACTATTGCGTTTCAAAAAGATTGGCCTCTTTTTGCTCACTGAGCGCGGGCACGGCACGGATTCTTTCAACATAGAAACTACCGCTACCCGCCTGGTCGATGCCAGCTACATCCTTAACACGCCCCGCGAAGAAGCTTCAAAGTATGCATCGTAGTTCATTGATCATCGATGCATCTTACTGGTTCTCTAGATTCATGCCTGCTTCTACCCCTGCCTTTGGATACCCTAAAGTTGCCCTCGTTATGGCTCGTTTAATCGAAAACGGAAAAGATTTTGGGTGCAGATATTTCATCGTGCCTATATGGTGAATTGTATTATTTACCCGCTACGCACGCCCACCTGACTTGGGCTTTCAGCAACGAAAAAGAGATGTTCCGCGGCGTGACCTCTGTCCGTCTTCCAGCGCGCAGTGGAACAAACCCATTAGACTTTTCCGTCACACGGTTCAATAATGTCCGACTCCCAGCCACTGCGCTCGTCTCGTCTACTCCATATCATATCACTGCGCCTTCCAATCCTCTATCTGCTTGGTGGCAAGAGAACTGGCGCATTCAGCTTGGAACTCTCCTTCTGCCCGCTCCAGTGCTCCATGGCATCAAAATGTCGGCCTACATCGTCGGCCGCTACTCTATGAACAGATACATCACGGACCGCCAGAAGATTGCGAAACCGATTTTCGATTTTCGGACTCAGCAATGGCCAATCGCGAGCGCAGTGTCTATGGGTTATGTCCTTGAAGTCTGGTATTCAGCGGTCATTCGCGAGTCCGGAGACCCTAATCTAGATCCGCGCATCCGACACGCCATGGCTGTTATTGCGAAGACGACTATCGTTCGGCATTTTCTGCGGATTATTCCCGAACTGGCTGAGCGGTGCGGGGCGCAAGGTACGATCACATGACCTTTTTGCTTTATATCATTCACCAATGTGAATACACAGGGACTTTCGAGCCAAACTTTATGGCCCGCGTCTTGGTGGGTACCCCGAACCCTTACCTTCATGCGACTGATGTGATTCACAGAGCGATGGGAAGGGCACCGTTATAGCCGAAGGCGAATTGTTGACGCTGTGCATAAGACTCTTCTCAGAACTTCTCTTGGGAAGGTACACAGTCAACGTACCACCGGAGGACGAGTCTCTGCTTGCCCACCACGCCAATAGTCTGTTGGACGAGAATGTCAGGTTGCTCGCTGGTTATGGGGGTCACCGAAGCCATGAATTCGGCTCCCTCATTTTGCCGCAGTCGGGGCCGGTGATAGAAGCAATCGGCCACGCTATGGCTTACTCTACTGCACAAAAGGCCAAGCTTCCACAGCCGTTGCTTGACATGTACGAATGTACAGTGATGCGCCAAGACCCCGCCTGGTATTCTGAAGCGGGCATCTCCCGCGCAGCTCAACGTGTCCGTGAGGATAGCGCCATGACATCCATGGTTCCGGATATAGAGCTATACCTCACCAATCTCCGAGCCGAACCCTTGATCACCGCCCCTATCGTATCGGACGAAGCCTGGAAAAATTATGTCGCTAGTTTACCTAGCTACTCCGGCAATGCCTCTGATCACAAAGAAGTGCCTCTGGCGAAGCTGTAGATATTGAAGATACTACTGCCAGCTGCCGGTTAGTTGCGTTCTTGTCTTTGTTCTTTAACTTGTCGTATTAGCCTGCTTGCCAATGACTACACTTTTTTCCCCCCCACGATCCGACCCTTACTACCCGATCCTCAATTACTTTGCCCGGGCTAGTTTAACCAGCTCTATTGAACTGGACGCTCGAGGTACAAAATCTTGGGTCGGAGATGTAACAACTGCAGCGACCAAACTTCCATTTATAAGTCTTACCTTGGACTTTGCAAATTCAACGGTGGATAGTGTCGACAGGCGTATGTGGGGATTTGATCTATCACAGCACCGCTGATCAGTGGGCAATCGTGATGTGTTTTTGCTTCTGCTTACTAGTCGACTTTGACAGCGTGTCACAGCAGGATGACTTGCTATGAGTGGTCTGGAAGAATCGGGCACCGCCTAGACCGATGATAGTATTGGCCATTGAGTGATTTAGAGCTGTATATACTGTGTCAGGAAGGAATGGAATCAGCGCTGGTGGTGCGTGGTGAAGAATCTATAGGACAATTGTTTAAACAATTTGCGTCTAGACGCAAATTGCCGTTTAAACGCGTGTTTAATCTAAACATGTTTAACGGAAGCGGCGCACGGGACCGTGTTTAAACGGGACGGTTTAAACACTGTTTAAACCGACAAAAAAGCCAATTACACACCGTGGTTCGAACTTGCGACCTCATATAAGAGGGGGTACTGCAAGCAGCGGACAGCATAACCAACTGGCCCAAAAGGTCCTTTGGATATTCTAATTTCGGATGCCCTTTCCATTGGCCGCGAAGCGATTAGATATGGGCCCCAAGGGCAATAAATAGTACAAGGTGTTAAATATCAGCCTCCCCAATCATATTCAGGCAAGGATGCTCAACTCTTAGATTAAGCAGCAGGTGAAAACCGTGCTCAGAAATATTGATGAGACCTTCCTCATCAAGCCGCGGACATTGTGTCATGATTGTCATTAACAAGCTTAGAGAATCCTATGTATCTGGCACAATTGATCCAAATGATTGGAGACCTTCGAGACCTGCCTGAAAAGACAGGGCTGGGATATCAAGGCCAAGGTACGGGCAATTTCATTTCATTTATTTTCATTGTAATACTATATATATCTTATGTCCTGACCGCAGCCTGTGAATGCTAGTTAATGACCGTGACGCCGTTTAAGCAGAGAGAACTGTGTGTGCATTCGTGATATTTATGCTGTATAGTCGACACTGATTCAAGGCATGATTATATTAGGGACGGTCAGAATAGGATTCTTGACGGGGATTCTCAGGCGATTCTGACGGGGATTCTGAGGCGATTCTCGTAAATGATTTTGATCAGAATCGTGTGATAATCACCCAGAATCGCCCTGAATTCTGACCGTCCCGTTTTCAAGGCGATTCCCACCACGATTCTGGCCATGGTAAAGTACTAGTTGTGTGTTGATTATTATTTATGATACACTTGGCGCTCTGATCATGCCTCCCGCCAATCAACGTAAAGGGCGGCAGCGTCGCGCAATGATGCGCCGGCGCGCTATGTCCTCTTTTTCCCCAACAGGACCTTCCTCATCCTTGGGACCATCATCCACATTGATGGCCGACTCCTGTTTCGCTTTTTTTTTTTTTTTTTCATGGCGACATAGGTTTTTCTTCCTCACGAGTTTTGGCAGCAGCAATGGCAGCAGCTTGCTTTGCTATACTGGAGGTAGTAGAAGCCCGGGGAGACATGAGAAGAGATAAGACCGAGCCCAGTGGTGGCGGCGGCAATGGCAATGGCGAGCAAGGATCTGACAATGTAATAAAATAAAATAAAGATGAATTAATTTAGTCTTATAAAGGAAGGGATCAGCGGACAAGAATTGAGAATTGCCTCAGAATCGTTGTCGAATCTCCTCCAGAGGAGCTTCTGCAATTCGAAGCGATTCTTATTTACAGAGATTCTCCCACGCTTTTTTAAATCAAGAATCGTCTCAGAATCGCTGATCAGAATCGCCTGAGAATCGCCGTCAGAATCCTATTCTGACTGTCCCTATTCAGTGGGACCGTTGGTGTGCTATAGCCCACCCCTGCGACATGATTATTTCCAAAATTCTGTTACTCTTCTTGGCTTATCTTTTCTTAGATGTCCTGTATGACACAGAGTGCCTGAATCCTGCAAATCTCGAGTCGATTATATCCCCCTGAGCCACGGCCCAGGGTTTCCCGAAATAATGCACACCGTTCCTTCTGGAAGCAACCTAACGGGTGTTTTGATCACAAAATTGAAGGTCCCTTGTGATGTACGAGCACAAAATATAGACAGGCAATTTCGAAATATTTGTATAGCCTGAAAATTGCCAGAGGATACAGCCTTCGTTCTGATACAAGTATCCATTGAGGAGCTCCACTTACAAACCTAATAGCTGTAGTAGACCTGCACTGGCAGGTTTTGAGAGTTCAATAACCAGAGAATAAGAAGTTCAATGCAATCCAAGCTGAAATCTCTGCCGTTGAGCTTCAAGCTTGGTTCCCACTGCGGGAAAATGACGTGACGGTCAAATGTTGACCGCCACGGTGCCGGTTGCTGGACGGTCGCCCAGCGGCTGAATTTTTACTGTATTATGTATTTGATGATGGGCCACAAGGCGGACACATGTAAGAACAAAGGTGAAGACTGTTCTTAAATAAACAGCAACCCCTCCAGACTGGGCCCACTGTACTAAGTAGAAGTGGGTAAAAGGCTGGTTGTCTTTTTGGGTGGCATGGGTAGGGAAATCAGCACTCAAAATGAACAAGAAGAGCTGCGAAGGATATTTTGCGTTATTGCCTTGCACTTCACGTAAAAAAGAGAAAAGTTATGGGATCAAACATGCATTAACCTCATGGTGCATCACAGATGACACAAGGTACCAAGGTTTTGACCGTGAACCAACCGTCACCGTGGCAGTCAAAATCTGACCGTCATGGTGTTTGCCCGCAGTGTCCGACATCCCACTGCAAAGGACCGGTGATTATCCCTTTTAAGGTCAGGTGCGATTTTTAAACATTTGAACATTTTGTCCGTGTTCAGACCTGAATTTTTATCCTGCAAGGTCAAATGAGTAGGAAAGAAATTATTATATTACTCTATGTCCTCCGCGCCCTCGTCAAGTTCTCCAATGTTGATATTGGACTTCCCTTGAACTTGGGCTGGCAACGGCGGTTGCCAGACCTTTTTATTCCGTTGAGCAGGTCATCAAATAACTTCTGAGTGCACACCCCAATCTTCACATGGTCTTGAAAGAAGAGTCAAGATGGAGTTGGAAGGTAAGTGTGCAGAGCAGAATGTCGTCGTTTCGAATGGGTTCCATAATGCTAATCACAAATAGAGGAGTTCAGTGTTGTGGTAACCGGGAGCAAATAAGAATTTCTACGCTGCAAGGAACCCAGCATATTGGACTGAATTATATTGTTCAAGTTCATACAAGTTAGGCAATTATTGTGTCCATCAGTGGTCGAAGTCATCCGAGATCTCTTTGTCCGGACTTTGACTCTGACCTCTGGTGACTTGGCCCATTTGTCCGGACTTTTAATCTGTGGTGGTCACATTGTCCTCAGTTTTGTCCAGACTTTGCGCTCACCTTGGTGGCCGACATTTCAAATTTTGGCCAGACCCTGTATCCGATCTTGAAAGGGATAATCACTGGTCCTCACTGTAACTGTTAGTGAAGGGTTTTAACATAAATTACATGGCAAATCAATTTACTGAGTGCTGGGGAAGATGGCAGAACAGTATGAATAATTGACACCTGCTGAGCACCACCCTCAGTTGAACCAAACCAGCTTTCGACGAAGGTACTTGAACACTGTTTTAGTTTACACCACTTTCAGCTTCAACCAAAATATTGCCGAGGCCGTGATTTTAGAAGCCACAAGCTTCCCAAAAAGCAGCTATTCAAACTGTTCACTGCTGTTTGAAAATGAAGATTCAGATTTGTATGGACTCAAGGACAGGAAAACCATTGTTCAGTACAGTGATCCCACCTTGCAATTGACTGATTGTGAGTATGTTTCTGGGCTTTAATGGTAGATGTTCAAACTCAGAACATGTTTCAATCAATATCCTGAATTTATGTTGCACCATTGGAGTGGTTATTGCTGTTTGACGAGAAGGATGTAGGATAATGGGGCCAATTAGTTCAACAACTAAAATTCAACCACCTGGGCGGTTGGACCTGCATTAATTCCACCCTACTTCAGCTTTAATGTTCTCTAACTTACCTACAAACATGTTAAACCATCAAACTGAGTATCTTAATATGCTGTAATACAACTGTTCGGCTCCTGTTGAAAGAAGAATGGAAGGAAGGAAGAGGTATAACCGCAGTGGTCCCATAGAGCAACATACGGGTACTGAGCAAGTCCAACCTCAACTTCATTAGAAGTTGAGCCCTCCCAAATTTCGGCGAACTACCTTGACCCGCCAACCTCTAATGCCCAGGTCTTCGTGCTGGGAACACAGAGTTCTCATACACGCTCTGAACAACTGGACTGTGTCGTTGCCTTTATATTGCATTATGTGTGGTTGAGCTACATTGAAGTTGAATTGTGTCTAATGTAACTCAAGTTGCACACTGGTTGAACATTTCAAATTTTTCAGTGGAAAATTTAGCAAAAGACTTGAAATTTTTTTCACCTATTTTTTCACTGAAAAAGCAGGTGAATAATGTGAAAGATATTTTACATTTTTCACCTTACTGTTGGTTCAAGTCAGAAAGAGATAAATATGTTTTACATTTTTCACCCCTTTTTTCACTGTAAAAATAGGTGAAAAAAAATTCAAGTCTTTCACCAATTTTTTCACTGAAAAACTTGAAATGTTCAACCAGTGGCAGTCCCTCAAAAGCTGAATGAAGCGACTCAAATCTACAATGCCTTTGGGAAATATTGTCTATGACTACACTGAGTCATTGGTTTCCGGCAAGTCCACTTGCACCTGCTTCCAAATCGCTCAAGCCTGCAAAACAATGACCTGCTTACTAATTGTGACTCCAATTCATTTTGTGAGCACTGGTTATATTTAACTGGCATGGCATCACAGATACAGATATTTATCCAACAGCAGAGTCTAGCCCGGTATGGCTAGAGTCTCCTTTTTATATAAGAACTTGTATTTTGGGGGAATAAACACATCAAGAGCAAATTGAGCATCTGTTTAATCCAAGAGTCAAGCACCCGTGCCTGAATATATTATTAGGGGAAGCTGATATTTAATGCTCTGTACTCCATCATTAATATTTTTATTGCCATTTGGCCCATATCTAATCGCTCCGTGCCAATAGAAAGGGCATCCGAAATTATAATATTTAAAGGACCTTTTGGGCCAGCTGGTTATGGCGTCTACTGCTTACGGTACCCCTCTTACCTGAGGTCGCAAGTTCGAACTACGGTGCATAATTGGCTTTTTTGTCGGTTTAAATAGTGTTTAAACCGTCCCGTTTAAACACGGTCCCGTGTGCCGCTTGCGTTAAACATGTTTAGATTAAACACGCGTTTAAACGGCAATTTGCGTCTAGACGCAAATTGTTTAAACAATCATGCTATGGTTACTGCGTGGTGCACGCTGCCCTTCAATAACGCTTGCCTTCTTCAGACGGTCTCAGGCAGACCGGGTCCGATTCCCCACTGGTGCATCCGGCGGTGTTGGATCATTTTTTCTAGTTGTTTTCACACCTAGTTCTCGACCTATTTTGGCTGATGTTGACTAGATTCAACTTGAATTTAAAGAAATATTGAAATGCTCTAAATCACAATGACCATTGGGTGATTAGAGCTGTATAAATCTTGGTGAAGAAGGATGAGAATAAGCACCGGTGGTGCAAGGCGCACGTCCCCGTTACGTAGGTCTTTGAATCTTGATCTTTATCGTCTAAATCAGGGAAGAGCGGAGTTCGAGTCCTCGCCGGTGCATGGGGTGTGTGTACCACATTTTTTCCTTCTAGCTGTTTTCATTGACACACCTCCTGCGGTAATCCTGCAGGTTCGGAGTGTCGTCTTTCTCGGTACGCACATATTACCGGTATAACAAAATGAAGCAAGGTCTCGTGGAGGCATTATTGATATTGATGTTGAAAAATTGGGTATGCTGAGTTTAATTTGGCCATCGTGCGAAACAGTGTGATTTAGAGTTGTATAAATGAGGGTCAGGAAGGATCGATATAAGCACCGGTGGTGCATGGTGCATTCCTCAGAGTCATTCAATTTGAAGGGTACAATGTCAATAGCCATGATTGAGGTGGCATGGGGTTCGATTCCCCGCCGGTGCATTCGGGGGTATTAGGACTGGAATTTTCTTTCTAGCTGTTTTCAAGAGCATATTTTTTTAGCTTCTGTCGGATCATATATATCGACAGATTGATGTGGTTGAAGAATCAGGCACTGCCAAGACGGATGATGTTGATTCGAGTTTAAGAAAGGACCTACTGTAATGGTATTGGCCATTGGGTGATTAAGAGCTGTATAAATCAGAGTCAGGAAGGATGGATATAAGCACCGGCGGTGCATGGTGCACGCTGCATTCAAATAATGTAATGTCCAAGTTCCAGGCATATCGGGGTTCGACTCCCCACCGGTGCATGGCACCGCCTTGGAGAATTCATTTTCTCCCCGATTTTATTCATATCTCCCAGCAAGTCCGATAAGAGGAACAAATTCGCTTGCAGATGGGATGCCTAAATGGTGCCACGAACTAATTATCCTTGATGTTGAAATTTCGGTGCTGCCAGAGATGTCTTTCTTCAAGCCATAGATTTTTTCCAACCCGTGATATTGGCCAGGAAGACTGGGAAATCGAAGGCAGTGTAGAACACGGTGGTGCCTAGTGCACGCTGCCACTAAATGCGGGTGAGACAACCGAGTCAGGCAGACTGGGGTTCGATTCCCTGCCGGTGCATGGTGGGGCTCCCAGCGTTTTTTTCCCTAACGGTTTTCACACCTAATTAACGCAGTCTCGTCTTCATTGGGACCTAGATATTATATCGACGAATCATTGGGAACATGTCGTGGAGGCACTTCGATGTAGTTGAAGAAATCGGACATCCTTAGACTGGCTGTAGTTTGTAATGGAAATGGCCATTGAGGGATTTAGAGCCGTATAGATCAGGGTCAAAGAAGAAGGGAATGAGCACCGGCGGTGCGTGGTGCACGCTGCCATTAAATGGGGTCAGAGAAACGGTTCAGGCAACTAGGGTTCGATTCCCCACTGGTGCATAGCGTGCTGACAACGTCTTTTTTTTTTCACTTCATTCATATCTCCCAGCAAGGCTGCTAGGAGGCACAAATCCGCTTGTAGATGGGATACCCGAATGGTGCCAGAAAATAATTGTCCTCGATGCTGAAAAGAAATCTGATGGTATTGATTATTTGTCCTACATATGCAAATCGGGGCGGTGTAAAGCATGGGTGAGAATGGAGAGAATAAGGTACCGGTGGGTGTGGTACACGCCACCGTTAAATATGGGCAAGCGCCAATCAATATCAGGGGTTCGACTCCCCACCGGTACATTTGGAGAATTGAACCCCTTTTGTTATTGTTATTTTTATTTTTGTTCATTTTACAGCGAACGACCGAAAAAAGCTGTGAAAATCCCTCCAACCACCCCAGTGTTTTAATACTACCCTCGATGTTGAAGTTTTGGCGCGGGTTCAACCATTATATTGCCGAACTGTGTAATGGCGGGCAGTATATAGTACGGGTGAGAATAGAGAGAAGAAGCACCGGTGGTGCGTGGTGCACGCTGCCCTCCAATAACTTTGCTACGAGAACCTAAAGATTATTGAGAACGTGGCGGGAGGGATTCAACTTGAAGAAAATCAACCGGCTGTAAAATGGTATTGACCATCGTGCGAATCACAGTACAATGGGCCACAGTGTGATTTAGAGCTGTATATGTAAGAATGGAAATGAGCACAGGTGGTGCGTGGTGCACGCTGCCATTAAATACCCAAGAAAGGAGTATGAACCAGTTTCAGACAGACCGGGGTTCGATTCCCCACCAGTGCATCAACGTCAATGACTCCTCTTTTTTTTTCCTGGCGTTGTTCGATGTTCATATTGCCTAGACACATACTTAATATCGGCCAGTTACACCGTTTCATGTCGCTGGGAAGTGGAATCGGTTTGTCTATGGGACGCCGCCCAAATCGTACAGACAAAATTTATCCTCGATGTTGAAAACCTAATGGTATTGATGGTTTGCCTATGCAATTCAAGGCGGTGTAAAGCTTGGTAAAGAAGGGAGGGAATGAGCGCCGGTGGTGCGTGGAGCACGCTGCCATTAAATAACCCAGGAGGTCCCGACCCAGTTTCAGGCAGACCGGGGTTCGATTCCCCGCCGGTGCATGCTGAGCGATTGGGCTGTTTTTCTAGCTTTTTTTAAGCCTCCTTAGCGTATTTTTGTCTGGTCCCGAGGAACTAGATATTATGTCGAAAGTATATGGTTCATCGAGAGCATATTGGAGGGCCGCATTGATGTTGATTCGACTTTGAGAAATTGACCTATTGACCATTGAGTGATTTAGAGCTGTATAAAAAAGAGTCAAGAAGGGCGGATATAAGCACCGGTGGTGCGTGGTGCACGCTGCGCTAAAATTTGAAAGTGCCCACCATATCAGGCAGACCGGGGATCGATTCCCCGCCAGTGCATAAGACGCCATTTGTCAATCTTTTTTTAATAGCTGTTTTGACATCTCCTGCCCAAGTCCTGAAGTGATCATAATGTCGTTTATACCCGTCAGACCGTGCCGGGAGATCCAAAAGCAAAGTCTCGTGGGGACATTGATGTTGAAGAATCGGAGTCGGGTACCGCGCAGGCCCGAGATCAGACCTGGGTTTACTTCGACTATCGTGACGGTGCGAATCCCACAATGGTGCACAGTGTGATTTGGAGCTGCATGAAGCCGCATATAAAAGGATGGATATAAGCACCGGTGGTGCGTGGTGCACGCTGCTATTAAATGGGAGGATAGGAAATGTCTTAGGCAGACCGGGGTTCGATTCCCCACCAGTGCATGCATATCAGCTGTGTCACCTTATCTTTTTTTTCGTTCATTAATTTTTTCTTTTGTTCATTCTCATAATGACTGCGGAATTCCCATCAACCATGCTCCAAATTATCTCCCGCTTTGACCGCACCGCCCCCGGCTCCACCCGAACACCGCCACACGCAGCAGCTTCCTCGTCTCGTTTTCCGCCATGGCCTCCTCCGGGCTCTCCTGCCGACGAGCCACCGTCCCGACAACCACCGCACATGACGATGACGACGCTCGGACCTCCCCCGCCCCGTCCCCCCAAAAGCCGCACACTCCTACATCTTTGCCTCCACCGCGCCGCATATATAACCCTGGGGCGGTGTATTGCGCGTTATTCTAATTCTAATTCTGTAACTGCGTTCACGTCCTCGGGTGCTTCCCAAGTCAATGGCTGGTGGCATGCGCTGTATGCCGAAGACCGTGTGCGCATGTTCATGATCAGCGCTGACCCAGGCTCATCCGAGAATGCTTGATGCCCGTCATGCCATCGCGGCTCCGTGCCCCGTACATGCGGTTGCCCGGACGGTAGAGCCCTCGCCGACGAGCGCACGACCACGCTCGGCGCTCGTGGAGGGCCCTACTGCGCGCGGGGACTCGCTCCCAATTCGCATCTTGTTTTATTTCATTCACGTTTTCTTTTTATGAACAGGACGTGCTCTACTCTGCGCGCACGTCCCATCTCTACGCTGCGCCGCTCCTCCTTCTTCATCCCGATCTTCTTTCTCTTGACTCCTCCTTTTTCAATCCTCGTTTGTACCTTTTTTGTACCTCGAGGAGTCGAGGCGCGGGGCTCCGAGCGCTCCATGCAAGGTGGGATGCGGACCTGCTGGAGTGTCCGTGTCGGAGCGTCCGTATATGCACAGTGGCACGTCGGTGCCCGAAGAGCGGCCGCCGCCGCTCGTACCACGTGTCTTGTGCAGGGCGCTCACCACGCCGATACATAGGGGTAAAGGCTCCGTCTAGGCGGGCAAGGACGTACGCACGCGTGAAGACGGTCTCGCCTCATCGTCCTGCGTCGTCGTCTCGCCGCCTACTCGTGCTCGTCGTTCTGGTCACGGCGGCCTCCTGCTCGTGATGCTACTTCTGCTGATCCCGCCGCTCGTGCTCATTCTGGTCGCGGCGAGGCGGGGAGGGGAGCCCACGTCGTAGAGGGCACCGACGTCGGCGAGTCTTGCCTGGTCGACGGGAGCGCGCGTGGGCAGTGGAGGACGCGGGACGGAGTGTGAGGCAGTCGGTATGTGCATGCGGGCGAGTGTGCGCGCTTGTATGGTGGCGCGAGAGCCTCGTCTACGTGCCAGATGCTCTCGTCTACACGCGGGGAACGCCAGCCTGGGGTCGTGTGTCCGTGCGGTGGGCGGTGGTGTGTATGCCGCCGTGCTGCGCCCAGCCGGAAGTGGATGGGTGCGCTCGCGCGCCGCTCGCTCGCTTCGAGGGGCAGGCGTGGATGATCTGCGGATGAGGTTGGAGGCCCCCCTCGCGAGAACGTGCGTGGACATGGCTGCTCCTCGCTGAGCTATCGGTTCGTATCCTGAGAGAGTTGTACGCGGAGGGGCAAGCGGGAGGGGTACGGCGACACGGGGCTTGGTTGAGGCGGATGCCGTTCGGGACGTGCTCGTGTTCCTGCTCATGATCGTGCCCATGCTCAAGATGCTGCTCCCGCGTGACGTGCCTTGGGCGTCGATGCGCCCTCTACCCGCGCGCTGCCCTGCCCGCAGGCGTCGTGCGCTCGTGCGCGTGCTCTACCTGGACAATGGTATGTGCTTATTACTCCCGCAGCTTCCGTCTCCTCTTTCCACTTCCCACCCTATCGTCACTTTCTCGATCATACCCTCCTCTCCTTCGGCGCCTCATCTCCCCGGCTCGCACTGCTACCAACTCCATCCTCTCATTCGGTGCCGTTTACCCCCTCTTTTAGGGTGTAACGCCGCTCTTGATTCCACCCCCCTTTGCTATGTTCGTTCCCCGCTACTTATTTCCTCTTTGCGTTCCATGCGCACGATCACGCGAGCTTGTTTCTTCACAGAACATGCGTAGATGCGTTTTGAGCCTCACCCACGGCCATTTGCGTCAGAATCTCTTCCCCCAGCTGTCGACGCACGCTGCAATTTCAGCGCTTTGAGGCCACCGCATCGGCCGCTTTTTTTCGTTCCTCATCCCGTTTTCCATCGATCCCCGTGTCGTACACACTCCTCGCCGTTAACCTCTTTGTATTCCGACGTCCTACTCCGCTCGCCTTCGCCCACCCGCTTATTTCATTTCCTCCCTTGTCTTCTTCGCACCCTCGCTCACACAGTATCCTTGCAGCCATCGCCGATCCGTCCTCCCGCCCTATACGAACCACAGCAGCTATGCTCAGACAAGCCACTCTACTGTGCGCACTTTCCTCTGCCCCCGTTCTTTCCATCATCCCATCCTGGTCTCATTCCCGCATTCCATCTTGTTTGGAATATATTATGTTCCTGCACGCCGCAAACTGAATCCGTGCGGGTCGAGTAATGCATTCACCTTGACTTTCTAGTTCCGTCTACGCCCAATGTATGTATCAAAATTCGCCAGACCAGGCCACGCATCACGGTCATCGGCTTACCTACTCGGTTGCCCTCACCGTGTGTTCATTTCAGGTCATGTCACCAACCTCCGACATAAGCATGAATCTCCTTACTTGACATGTTTGACCTAGTGTTTTTTATTTTATTTTGTAGTGCCTCATTCAACTGCGTGCATATTCCCACGGTGCCGCCGATGGTTTCAAGAATGGTATGTGTTCTTGATTTCCAACCACTTCCCCATCTGGACTTACAATGCTCCAGTTGAGACTATTAACCGCGCGACTAGTGCTCGATGTAACTGTAAGTCGTCTTCAATTTCGGGACCTACCGCACACTGGCATTTGTGAACATTCGAAATGACATCTAGCAGTTGGGCATGGTAGGTTGCTCCAGAAACCTTGCTCATTATGAGCCAAGTCGGCCATATAATGGTACCAGTTTGTGCATACTCCTCGTGTTCGAAATTCAACATGCTGTTGGCACACTGTAGCTCTCTATTGGCCTGAATTTACCACGTGCTCTCATCATGTGCGCTGTATAGCTTCGAATTCGCCTCCTATTCGGCATCCGCGCATTCTTCGTGTTCACTGCAACTATACGGTTGGAACTATATACACATACATACTCGTTCGTCATCTGCATCGTCGTCCATCTTATGTGGGAAGAGTCACCGGGACGAATGAGCCTGGCCATTGCCATGGTCCGGTAAGGAAATGCAATGTCAATGGACTTGAGGACGTACCAACGGAACCGGAAAAGCAGGCTCCCTGTCCCAATTGCTCACCGAGGCTGTTCTGGCAGTTACTAACCCATCGAAAATAATCAGTTCTCCGAGCCAAAGTTATTTTCTGCGCCTCGGACGTACTTGTCGGAAAACAGATTAACTGTAAAAGGGTGTCAGCTACTTGGTAGTAAATCTCTGGTGGCAGCCACTTACAAGCGAATATGGCGCCAGGTGGGCCATTGTCGACGAGGATATTGAAGCTCGCGGCGTTGCTGCCGAGACCGACTGTGTGGCAGTTGCTGGTGTCGGACCCGGAGATGGTCGTGCCGCCGCCGCTGCACGAGCTGGTGCCGCCCGCGCTGGGCTCGTAAACCATGACTTCCCATGACTGGCCGGCTGCGCTGGCCAGCAGGGTCGCTGCGGTGGTCAAGAAAATGAGGGATTTGATGCTGAACATGGTTAGACTTGTCGACAGTGGATCGCACTGGGTTGTCTGCAGACACTCTCAGGCTTTTATACCGTTTTCTTAATTCTAGACGTCATTTGTAATATCGTGAACAGTGCCGAAAACGACGGAGCTGATGCTCCTTGGTTGCACTTTCCATGGGATATACATGTTCCACAACCGGAGAACACCAATAAGTAGCCATGGAGCCATTTAATTTTGGCTCTCGGACTTCGACGGTCAACCTTGAAGAGGTCTTCGCCGATTACGACCTCGATTACGAGAGCACTGAGGGTCCGGAGGAAGACTCCGATATGGTATATTCGATGGAGCTCGCCCGTTTGATTCGGGTTTCGGTCATAGGGACTACGCCTTTCGCTTTCTCGCGGCATGCACGAGCCATGAAGCTATTTAATTTTGGCTCTCTCGGTCTTCGACGGTCAACCTTGAAGAGGTTTTCGCCGACTATGACCTCGATTACGAGAACACCAAGGGTCCGGTGTCGCAAAAAGCCTTCGTCGGAGATAAGCCAATATACAGAAGCCCTCCGGGCAGCCTTGGTTCCTCTACTGGCTACCACCTCGGTTCCTGATTCTGTCACAGCAACACATATTTCACTTTTTTTTCTTTTGGGGCAATGATCAATTGACTGTAATTTCGGACAATGCATGGTACAATGATGCTGCGGCGCCTCCTTCTTGACAACACTGATGATCAGTGCCTTCAGCACCCTCAGGTGCAGTGATTTGAAGTCTGCGTTATTCATGATCTTTTGATACAATTGCAAAATGGGAAATGATTGGGAAACTACTGTCGCGATACCACTATGTAAGTAAGTCCAGAACCTTTTCTGGTTCAAACATGATAACTTCGTCGAATATGAGAGGCAGGGAAGGCGGTTGGACATAGCTCGAGTTTAGATGACAGGTGGATTTGAAGAGGCGGGTGACATGCCGGGGCTTGAAGGAAAGCGAATAGCAGTTGACGGCCGCAGCAACTTGAAAAATATCGGCGCGGCTCAGTGAACTTGGAAAGCGGATAGCAGTTGGCGACCCCAGCTTGAGTCTAAGGCCTTTCTCCACAGCATGTATGGTTGAATCTTGAGTTGACCAAAAAATGAATCAAGTGCTCTCGACATCATATGTTGCATTTGAACTTGATACCCGAGGGCTTCTGCATAGCTCGTTTGGATGGCGGGCAACTGGAAAAATGCCGCCGTGGCTTGAAGGAAAGCCGATAGCAGCTGGAAATCACAGCTTGAGGTCTCTCTCTGTCGTATAAGTCCAAAATACTTGACTGGCACTCTTGCAACTCTTGGACCTCAAGCTCAAGCTGGGCAAAGGAGGGCGACAACGCGATGCGCAGGCTGGTCATTAAAGCTCTTACCATGCTGGCCACCTACATTGGGCTCCGCGAGTCACAAATCAGAAGTAAAGCAAGAGAGTCAAGATCTCGGTGATGGCCGAACGGAGTTTAAAGCTATTTTAAAGGCTTCGACGTAATTTATGCAAAGATTCAAGAATGGACCCTGGCATAGGACAGACACGAGCAACTTCAGACTTAGATTTGCTGGACATGTAATGCAAGCAAAATGCAAGTATGATGCAACAAAGAGTGACGGCATCATTAATAAGCAGTGTATCTCGGACGGACAGACATTTGGACATGTGAGACCTGGTACCTAAAGCCGGAACCAAGAATAGGTTAATATAAGGCGGTATAAGTCTGTAAGATCATTGGGGGGTCTATAGCCTTCAAAATTGCACTATCCTGGGTTATAAGGACTTACGGAGGTTATAGGGTTATACAAGGTTATAGGAGGTTATAGCGGCTTATAACTGGTCGAGGTAAAATTTCGAGAGGCTTCCCTCCGCTGGTACTTTGTAGTACCAGCGGGAAGAGTAGTTACTTTACTAGTTAGAATCATTGTTATTAAGTATCAGTTAACAAGGTAGGTCAGGGTCAGTCTTCAGTAATTATATTATAAAGTGTTGAGGACTCAAATTAAATTCAGTATCTGTTATCAGTAGACCTTATTAGCTGGTTTTTACCAAGTCGCTGTAAATTCTCCCATTGGCTAAAAAGTGTGGAGTAGCCAATCAGATAATTTACAGCGACTCGCACAAAGTCAACTAATAAGGTCTAGTGCAGGGAAAAGCTCAGATGTCACCAACACAGTTTTGCACCGTGCTCAGCGCTCGGGTTGGAGCCCCACTCCACCCAGCTCCACCCGCTCCACAACTGACCGAAGTGCCTGTAAATTCACCCCAAAACGGCGTTTTTTTTGGTGACTGAGGCCGACTCGGCAAATTAGGATATTGGGACAATATATAGATACCTCTCAGCCCTCAATGCCCCTCAAGGTTTTTTTTTTTTTTTTTTTTTTTTTTTGGTGGTACGTTGTCAGTAGACAGATAGAAATGGACAATTAGCAACTGGCTAGCTTCCAGACTATATCGTAAGGAACAGGGGGGGTGAAACCCCCCGAGGAAAAAGATTTAGGTCACCACCCAGGGAAATGCATTTGGCACGAAGTGGGGTGCAACAGTGTGGGATTCCGAGCTATCGATTCCGTCCCCGCCGGCCCGAGGGCTAGGAGGGGGGATGCAATGATTTGGGTTCGATACCCACTAAAACCCTGGGTCCTTTGGTCCAGTCCGTTTGCAGGTTTCCCTCATTCAGGAGTGTATCCTTCCAGGTTTGGATGACGAGGGATGAGGGGATGGATATATTGAATTATAACTACTTATACCCTAGTTGTAAGCCTAGTATAAGTCGCTGTAACTCGCTTATAAGCCTGTAACCCTTCCTAACCCCTTATAGGTGACCAGGCCCTTTTGCGACAGGAGGACTCCGGTGTCGTGTATTCGATGGAGCTCGCCCGTTCGATTCGGGTCTCAGTCACAGGGACCGTGCCTTTCGCTTTCTCGTGGTATGCAGTGAGTCCGATTGGATCGATTTCAATGGAATACCTATAGCTAAAGTAGGTAGATGTAGCGCAGACGGAGGAACACGTACGACACACAGACCGCAAAGTGTACGGCCCGTATGGCGTACGAGGAGCGAAGATTTGCCGACTACCGCGTCGCATAATCTTACATACACTGTCAGTCTCAACAGGTGCTGCCCCTCAAGCTAAGTAAGGAGAACGACAGCGATGAACAACGACTAATGTAACGAATGCTGAGATTTTAGTATGAATAATGCAACTTTTATTTTATTGTTTCTCCCCGCCGGAGGGAAGCGAAGGCATATCTTGTCTTGTATTGAAACAATAAAATTCTTCTAGACCTTTTTCCTACCACCTACTCAAATTCTTTGTCGCCTCATTCACCATTCCTTGACTGTGTTCTGCGCTTGTAATTCCTGGGCATCTATTTTTCCTTGCAGCACCTTCCGAATATTCATGCTTGGACATTTCACCCCCCTCTTTCTGCCATCTTTCCCTGCCATCTTCTACACCCTTACGTACCGTGCCTCTCCTCACCCTTTTCTGATTATGATAATTCTTCTTCAGCATTTCCTTTGTGGTCGTTTATCTTCCTCTTCTTGTTGCGATCGCCCATTTTATGAACACTACTTCTCTGTCTTCTCCCACTCCAGTATGGGCAAAGATAAAGTGCCGCTGCATTTGCCGCTGCGGCACGCTGCGGCACTCTGCGGCACTCTGCGGCAATTGTGTTGCACTGCCGCAGAAATAAAAAATAAAACCGCATGCATCGACGGCACAAGGACATCAGGGTTTCCAATTCTCGATACAATTGGTCGTTACATACTCTCGTATATGGCCTCCGCAATGTTCAATGCCCAGTGGCCTTGATAGACTACCAGCTGTGTAGATGGTTACAGTCTAAATCAAGGAAGAGCAGCGTTCGAATCCCCGCTGGTGCATGCTCAATTCGGAGTCGGAGTCTTTTCCCCCCCCTCTAACCGTTTTCACCAGTCCTGGCGAAAGCCTTGATGTTGAAAGATCGGGTCCTGCCACGCAGGCCCGAGATCACTCGTACTGTGATTATGGTACTGTTGGCCATTTTGTTATTTAGAGCTGTATAAAAGAGAGTGAAGAAGGATGGATATAAGCACCGGTGGTGCATGGTGCACGCTGCCCCAAAATTTGAAACGCGCAAAGGATGTCAGGCAGATCAGGGTTCGACTCCCCACCGGTGCATGCACAATTTGGAGCTCGTTTTTTTTCTTCTATCTTTTTTCGCGCTTCCTCGGCACATTTTCGTTTACTACAGAGGTTTAGTTATTATATCGACAAATTTATTGGGAACGTGGCGGGAGGAATTCAACTAGAAGAAATTAACTGACCGTAAAACGGTATTGGCCATTGTATGAATCACATATTGCCCCAGTACAATGGGCTACACTGTCATTTAGAGCACCATGAAAGACGGTCGACAAGAAAAGGAATGAGCCCCGGTGGTGCGTGGTATATGCTGCCTTTCAATAAAAGTTCCAGCTCTGTTGTTCAGGCAGACCGGGGTTCGATTCCCAACCGGTGCATAGTGTGCCTCACAGAAATTTTCTTCTTGACTTGATTCATATCTCGCAAGTCCGTTGCATGCTTCTATGAGGAGCAAATTCGCTTGTGGATGGGATACCCAAATGGTGCCAGAAAATAATTATCCTCGATGTTGAAAAAAATCCGATGATATTGATTATTTGCCTGTGCAGTTCAGGGCGGTGTATAGTATGGGTGAGAATAGAGAGAATCAGCGCCAGTGGTGCATGGTGCATTCCTCATTCAATTTTGATGATTTCATGTGAGCTATGATTGAGGTGGTATGGGGTTCGATCCCCCGCCGGTGCATTCGGGGTATTAAACTCATTTTTTTTTCTAGCTGAGTTCAAACGCAGTCCTCAGCACATTTGTTAGCTTCTCCCGGATTATATATATCGACAGATTCATGTGGTTGAAGAGTCCGGCAGTGCCAAGACGGAAAGGGACTTACTGTAATGGTGTTGGCCATTGAGTGATTTAGAGCTGCATGAATCAGCACACAAAGGATGGATATATAAGCACCGGTGGTGCATGGTGCACGCTGCCCTTCAATAGTGTTCTGTTTATATTCCAGGCAGACTGGGGTTCGATTCCCCGCCGGTGCAAGTATGCGGTCCACGCTTCTTTTTTTTTTTTTGACAAATTTTGAACAAGCTGCGGAGTCTCGCCCATTACGCAAATTTAATCCCGCCCACGCCCCTTCAATTATACCGCTCGCTTTGTAATTTACAATGCCTCGCTTTGACCACACCGCCCCCGGCTCCACCCGAGCACCGCCACACGCAGCAGCTTTGCTTGTCTCATTTTCCGCCATGGCCTCCTCCGGGCTCTCCCGCCGACGCGCCAATGCCCGACAACCACCGCACACGACGACGACGACACCCTGTCCTCCCCAGTCCGTTTGCCTCCGGGGCGCCGTAGATATATCCCTGCCAGGGGCGGTGTATTGCGCGTTATTCTAGTTTTGTAACTGCGTTCGCGTCCTCGGGTGCTTACCAAGTCCATGGCTGGTGGCATGCGCTGTATGCCGAAGACCGTGTGCGCATGCTCATGATCAGCGCTGACCCAGGGCTCATCCGATCATGCTTGATGCCCGCCATGTCGCGGCTCCGTGCCCCGTACATGCGGCTGCCCGGACGATAGAGCCCTCGCCGATGAGCGCACGACCACGCTCGGCGCTCGTGGAGGGGCGTACCGCACGCGGGGACTCGTTCCCAATTCGCATCTTTATTTTATTTCATTCACGTTTTTCTTTTTATGTTCGTCCCCACATCCACCCCTGAAATAGGCCTAGGAACAGGACGTGCTCTACTCTGCGCGCACGTCCCATCTCCACGCTGCACCGCTCCTCCTTCTTCATCCCGATCCGCTTTCTCTCGGTTCTTCTTTTTTCAAGCCTTGTCTGGTGCCTCGGGGCGAGCCCTGGACGCTCCATGCAAGGTACGGAGTGCACCTGCTGGAACGTCCGTGTCGGAGGGGCGCGCGTCCGGGTCCGTATGTGCGATTCGGTGACGCAAAGAGCGGCCGCTGCTTGTACCACGCGTTCCGTGTGCACACCGCGCCAATGCACGCAGCCGCGCACGGGGGAAAACGGCTTAGTCTCGGAGGGCAAGGATACGCATGCGTGGAAGACGGTCCTGCCTCATCTCTCGAGGCCTTTGTCGTCCTGCGTCGTCGTCTAGCCATACTCGTGCTCGCAGTGCTGCTTCTGATCCCGCTGCTCGTGCTCGTTATGGTCGGGGCGAGTGGGGAAGGGGAGCTCACGTCGTGGAAGGCCCCAGCGTCGGCGAGTCGTGCACAGTGGAGGGCAGTGGAGGGCGCGGGACGAAGCCGTGGCGCGAGGGTGCCCGTGTGAGGCGGAGGGTGCGTGGGCGCGCTTGAATGGTGGCGCGAGCGAGACTCTCGTCTACGCGCGGGACGCGAGACGGGCGTCCGCATGGGTGGCGCCCAACCTGGGGTCGTGCGCCGTGCGGTGGGCGACTTGCGGTACCCACCCACGGCTGGCAGCACGGGAGGTCGGCAGTGCGGGGAGGCCGGCGCGCGCCGCTCGCCCGCTTCGAGGGGCAGGCCTGGATGATCTGGGGATGAGGCCGGAGGCGCACCTCCTATCTCCTGCCCCCCCCTGCGAGGACGTGCGTGGACATGGCTGTTCCTTGCTGAGCTATCAGTTCGTATCCTGAGAGAGTTGTACGCGGAGGGGGCAAGCGGGAGGGGTACGGCGACACGGGGCTTGGTTGAGGCGGATGCCGTCCGGGACGTGCTCGTGTTCCCGCTCATGATCGTGCCCATGCTCAAGGTTCTACTACCGCGTGACGTGCCTTGAGCGTCGATGCGCCGTCTACCCGCACGCTGCCCTGCCCGCACGCGTCGCGCACTCGTGCGCGTGCTCTACTTGGACACGCCTGGATGACACCGTGTCCCTCGGTAGTAGTTACCTGCAGGTACAGGTCAGTGCCGATCTTAGGCACCGATGATACAGGTGCCGGTGCGTGGCACATCTGTCGTGCGGGCTGTGTGTGGCGCGGCGCATGAGTAATGTCTTGTTCTTTCCCGTGTACACAGGGTGGCTCTTCTTCCCAAAGCGTCGGTGACAGTTCTGATTTCTGCCCAATGGGGTTGGCGGAGTGCAAGTGATGGCGGTACTTGGGCGGTACGCAATTAATATTGCTGCTGTCGGTTGCACTGGGCTAGGTTGGGGTATGTGCATGTTTAAGATATGTGAACGGCGTTCATGTTCGTTGGAGTCAAAACTCAGCGGTGGCGTCTCGGTTATGATAAATTCATCGCGATGTTCCGTCATAGAAGCTTCATCAGTCTTCTCTTTAGCATCTCCCTCTTTTATCTATTAACGGATCAGCTGTACTGTCCCACTGGTATCAGTCGAAAAGCAAACAAAACAAGTGTTGGAATACTGCAAAAATCCTGAATCGTTATTAACCTTCTCGGTGCGTTTCCGATGCGTCCGCAACGCGTCTGGGAGGTGGTGAGCACAGAAAGCCATGGAATCCTAGTTCTCCCGTGCACAGCAGTGCATCACAGCCTGTCATCCGATTCTTAACCGCGAAGATATGAGGCAGTGACATCGTATCCTCTCTTGTGCTTCCCTCATGTTAACGGACCCATACACGACTGCGTCCCTATGCGAGGAGCTTTCTGCTGGAACCGTCCTGCGCCTAGAGACTTATATCTCCGATCCCGTGTTTATGGGGATGTTCAATCCCGATATGATGGGCTTTGTCGTTCGCCTTTCCAGTGAGTTTCCGCTCGAGAGCATTTAATTCAAATATTAAAGCTCCCGACATCCAGGTGTTGTACTGAATGTATGTTCCGGTGAGTAAATATTTCGGCATTCGAGATCGCTGCTCTAGCTCTTGAAAGGTATCCTCATTGCGTGGGGCACCAAGGCAGATTCGGACGCAGCCCTGACAGCCCTATTGGTACAAATGGGCTCGGTGGTCTTATGCACGCACATCAGTATCATTCGCGGCCAGCTCACCTTCATTGACGGCTTCTTTGCGCTCACAATTGTGAACTCTCCCATTGCTGGGTACATCATCTGGACCAATCTTCCGCAGCTGTATTATTGGATCCGCGGTGACAAGAAAATGCAAAATTGGAACTCAGCTTTGGTCGTTGTCCTCTTTTCAGGTTGGATATCCTTACACGCTCTGGTGTGGATCAAGGGCCGGAAATTCCCCGGAGAAAACTGCGGAAGTATGAGCGCAAAAACCTACTTTAGCTCTGTCGTACTTTCAGGCATCCTATCGTCCATCTCCCCAATTGGCACCGCCGCTCTCCTCTTTCCGCTTGTCTTCTATCCAATCTACGCCTTCCACCACTCGAGAAGAGGAAGTTTTGCGTTGGCGAAGAGAAAAGGCTTGTCGTTAGTAGGTCGCTTGGCTATCGGAAGGTAAATCGTCGGCTTCTAATTGCAAACATACTAGACGATTCGACAGTTCCGTACTTCTCCAACATCGTCTACCGGTTTACTTCATCATCTTCTACTCATATATTTACTGGCTTCTCGCATTCGCGTTAGACACAGTTGAAGCAGGTTACGATTTTTCATATGGGCAGGTGCTCCACCAAGTTATTGTCTCCGAAAAGTTCCTTACTCTTGCGTCTTAGTCTCTTTCAGTAGTAGCAGCCACACCGACCATGATTGTCACCCTCAGGATGCTGCTCAGCACTCCCTTAAAACGGGTGGATCGAGGTGTCGCTTATTTGGTACTTGACCTGCTCTTCTTTCTCTTCGGGGACCCGGAGAAGCTCCCCGCACGAATCAAGAGGACAAAATTTGGAGCCCATTTAGTGCTCGTTACGAAGAGAATATGCCGTCGAGCCCCCTCTCACCCCCTTGCCCGTTCTCGCAGCTCCATGCACGTGGATTCAATCCCACTCTCTGCTGATCCAGTCTCGCCCACATCCCGGTTAGAGGTCGAGCGGGCCGATTCTCTCGACATTACTGTTGAACACGCGAATTCTCTTGCGGATGATCACGATCCTTTCGAGTCCACCCGTCTACCATCGCGTCTCGGCTGGATCACACCCGTCTCCGAATATCCCTCGTCCTACATGGATATCCTCTTCCCCCGCTCCACCTCACCTGTCGAGATGCACGCGCTTCGTGGTGCGACGCTTCCACCACAGCGGCTACCCGACCGTGGGCAACCGGATTCGGATTCCAACACAGCCGTCAGTGACTCGGAGTCCAGCCAGGGGTCCGGACAGCCGAGTTCAAACTTGGGTACTACGGCACGAAGCTCGTCGATGGATCCAGGATCGAGCTATTCGCGGACTACGAGGCAGCGCATTGGTTCTAGGGATGTTTACGGACACTCGGCCAATGCGACTGATAATTTGACTACTGGCAACTGCCGGCATGGATTGAACATGGACGAAATCGCTGAATTGTGATGACTAGATGTACGAGTTTACTTCTTCCGAACCATTTTTGATGGCGTCGACGCAGGTTCATATATTCAACTCGCATCCAGTAGATTTCATCAATTTGTTCGGCTGTTGTGTCGCTCAATTCTGGGTTCTAGAGCTTTATTTGTTAAACTATATACCCCTTGCCTAGATTGGATGTTGAGTTATCTAGCAGCTGACCATGTCGTACCAATTTACATCTCAACATATGAAAGAAATCGAACAAAGTTGACGGAAACACAGAATATGCTGAACTCGAGGTAATCAACCGAAGATTTTGCAAAATCGCCCACCAAACCCACCGAAATATCGTTGGTATCGCCTTCGCCCACGGTACGCGCGCCGCCTACGATCCACACCACCTTTTGTTGCCCCCACAGGAGAGCGCAACCCTCAGCGGACAGCGTGCCGTGCCATCAAGGACAAGCAGGGGTACCTCAGCTTCTGGTACGATAATATTAGCTATGCGCTGCAATCAAATTACACAGCCCACAGCGAGCTGCAGAAGGGAGGGAATAAGCACTGGTAGTGCATGGTGCACATCGCTCTCGAGTCCGCTTGGAGGCGGTCGAGCGGACCAGGGTTCGATTTCCCACCAGCGAATGTGTCCTTCTCATGGATTTTTTTGTCTCCCAACTGGATTTCCTGGTCTCTCGCCAGCTACCAGGATCACTGTTTTGAAAACTGCCAGTGCCAGGTAGGTACGTATGATGACACAAATTTTAATCCCTGCCGGCGCTCAGGGAACGGAATTTTTCAGCACTGACCTCAGTGGAGGCACGTTGCGCAGTAGTCTCACTCCTGGACGGCAAAAAAAAGCTCAACACCCCGTGCGTGGACATCGTTACGCATTATTTTTCGAACCGCATTCCGATTCGGCACATCCGATATTTCTCACTTTGACCTCTCTCCGAAACTGTCAATTAGGCGTGCGGAACCTGCGTCATAACCATACTCAAGTTAGGTGGAGAAGAAATAATATATATCGAATAGAGGGACTCAACTTGAAGAAATCCACCGACTGTATCCGTAATGGTATTGAACATTGTGTGGATTGCACAATGGGCCACAATGTGACTTACAGCTGTATAAATCAGAGTCAAGAAGGATGGGAGAAAATGCTCATTAGGTCCAGAGGTCGATTCGACTTGAAGAAATCAGCCGACTGAAAAATGGAATTGAACATTGTGCGAATCGTACAAGCGAATTGTGATCCAGAGCTGTATAAATCAGGGCCAGGAAGGATGGATATAAGCACTGGTGCACGTCGCCATTGAATCCTGTATCACGTCGCGACGCGTAAATCGTACCACCTCCAACGTTGCAATTTTGGCACTGCCAGATTTATGTTTCCCTTAAGCTAGAGTTTTCTTTTCAGCCCATTATAATGGTGGACTGTGAAATTCAGGGCAGTTAAGAAGAGAGGGAATGAGCGCCGGTAGTGCGTGGTGCACGCCGCCATTAAATATTGGTGGTCTATTCGTAGACTTCAGGCGGATCGGAGATCAACTCCCCGCCGGTGCATCCGGGGGTACTGCAACTTTTTAATAGTTGCTCCTACACCTACATCTTAGCGTATTTATTCCTGTCCCGGGGACCTAGATATTATGTCGACAAATTATTGGGAAAGTGTTGGGGAGGTATTGATGTGGACGAATCGGGCACTGCCTATACCGATGTTTTTAAAGTCAAACTACTGCGATGGCATCGGCTAGTGGAGGATTTAGAGCTGTATAAATTAGGGTCAGGAAGGATAAATATAAGCATCGGTGGTGCATGGTGCACGTTGCCATTAAATGGGAAGCTCGAAAACCGGCGTTTCAGGCAAATCGGGGTTCGATTCCCCGCCGGTGCATTCGGGGGTATGGAACTTTTTTATAGCTGTTCTCGCATCTACATCTTAGCGTATTTGTTCCTTCCGGGGAGGTATTGATGTGGAAGAATCGGGCACTGCCTATACCGATGTTCTTAAAGTCGAACTTGGGTGATTTAAAGCTGTATAAAAGAGAGTCAAGAAGGAGGTATATAAGTTTCGGTGGTGCATGGTGCGCGCTGGCCCAAAGTAAGAAGACTTTCAGTTGCAGGATGTCAGGCAGTCCGGGATTCGATTCCCCACTGGTGTATGGAGTTTCTCCATCCAGAATCCTTACTTTTTTCATACCTTGCAGCATATTTTTGTCTTGCCTTGGGGACCTAGATCTTGTGTCAAGAGATTATTGTGGAATTAGATATTATATCGACAGATTATTGGGAGGAGGGATTCAACTTGAAGAAATTAACCGCCTGTACATCGGTATTGACCATTGTGTGATTTAGAACAGTATAAATCAGGGTCAGGAAGGATTGATTTAAGCACCAATGGTGCACGCTGCACGCTGCCATTAAATCCAGGTGCATGATTTAGCGTCTCGGGCAGACCGGGGTTCGATTCCCCGCCGGTGCATGGGGTGGGTGTACCACATTTTTTTCTTCTAATTGTCCTCCTGAGGTAATCCTGCAGATTCTGAGTGTCGTCTTTCTCGGTACGCTCGTATTACCGGAATATCAAAATGAAGCAAAAGTCTCGTGGAGGCAATATTGATGTTTGATGTAGAAAATTTGGGTGTGTACTGCGCAGGTAGGGCTTCGACCTGAGTTTAATCCGGCCATCATGCGAAACAGTGTGATTTAGAGTTGTATAAATGAAGGTCAGGAAGATATACTGTCCCAACACGTAGGGAAGCAATGGTCTGGGGACCGTGACAAACCCGTTGCCTATTTTTGAGGCAACGGAGGGCACCGTTACCGGGACCGTCACCTCCTTAAGCAACAGAAAAACTTATGCTGCCAAGTGGTTCAGTTGGAATATAAGTGTTATCTTTCAAACATACCCCCCACAGGACATCTATTGTTCGAAACTTGAGGTCGTCTTTATTTTTATTCATAAAAAAACGTTACAAATTACTGGGCGCTAAATCTTTATTCAATGTCGCGGTTTTTTTGAGCAAGCAGGCCTACCGCTACCGTGACTGAGGCAGCGCAACGGCCGGTTCATTACCGTGACCGTTGCTTCCCTACATGTTGGGACAGTAAGCACTGGTGGTGCATGGTGCACGGCCCCTTAATATACTGGCTGGTCGATGACTTGTTTAAATTGGGGGAAGAGGGGGTTCGATTCTCTGCCGGTGTGTTCGACTATAATTCTTTCCTATTTTTTTTTCAATTATGGCATTGACACTATCAGTAGATTAACGACGCATTGCTGGCATTATTTTAGTGGGTACCTGAATGATCAGATAAGTGTTCAAAGGGCTCTTTTCCTCTATCTTCTTCGCGCTTCCTCAGCACATTTTTGCTTACTACAGAGGCTCAGATATCGTGACGACAGAGTACTGGGGAAGTGTCGTGGGGTATTGAAGACATGGGGCACTGCCTAGCTATAGCCGATGTTGTTGATCCAACCTCAAGAACTGACCTAGTGCGATGCCATTCGCCATTTGGTTATTTAGAGCTGTATGGAGCAGCACACAGAAGGATGGGAATAAGCACCGATAGTGCATGGTGCACACAGCTCAAAAAGTACAATGGCGTCATGCTTCTACGATCAAGGCGACATGGGGTTCGAGTCGTCGCCGGTGCATATAGTGCTGACAACGCGTTTTTTTTTTCTGACTGTTTTCACCGGTCCTCAGCGCAGCGCAGTCTCCTATTGTACAGACGAACTAGATATTATATCGACAGATTATTGGAAAGTGTCGTGGAAAGTATGGCAACCGATAATTTTTTGAACTGCTGTAATGGCATTGACCATTGGGTGATTAAGAGCTGTATAAATCAGAGTCAAGAAAGACGAATATAAGCACCGGTGGTGCATGGTGGATTCCTCATATAATTCGGGGATACAATAGCCATGATTGAGGTGGTACGGGGTTGTATTCCCCGCCGGTGCCAGCTGCAGGAAGCCCATTTCTTTTCTAGCTTATATACTTTTGTGCTTGGCAGGGTATTTCGGTTGTGTCTTATCCCAGACAGTTGTCCGGGGAGGTAGTGATGTGGTTGAAGAAATCGGGCACTGCCTAAGCCGACGTCGATTCGAGTTTAAGGACTTGAAGATGAAACTATATTGTGATGGTATTGGCCATTAGGTGATTTAGAGCTGTGTAAATCAGGGTCAAAAAGGATAGATATAAGCATCGGTGGTGCATGGTGCATGCTGCCCTAAAGTAACTGTGCTTAGAATGTCTGAAGGCAGACCGGGGTTCGATTCCCCGCCGGTGCATAAGGCATTGTCGAACAACAATTATTTTTTTCCTGGTTTAAGTTATTCATATCTCCCAGCAAGTTTGTTGCCTGCTGCTAGGAGGCACAGATCGAATGCCCAAATCGTAGCAGGAAGTAAGTGCCCTCGATGTTGAAATTTCGGCATTGCCGGAGTTTTTTTTTTTTCAGCCGGTTATGTTGGTGGGGCAGGCTGGGAAATCGAGGCAATGTAAATGATGGTCAAGAAGATGGGCGGTGGTGTGTTGGTGCACGCCGCCATTAAATAATATTGGAGATCCGAGGCGGATCGGGGGTATTAGGATTGACTAGAGTATTTTTCCAGTTGTTTTTGTGATAAATAGCATATTTTTGTTAGTGTTGGCTGGGACCAGGATATTAGGGGAGTTCATGGTAGGGCCAATTTTTGCGTTTGTGAATAAATATATTCATTTGATGGGACGAATAAAATTGTCATTTGTGGAATAAATGCGTGATCACCCCGTTTGAGTCTCAGGATATATTCCTATAACATTAATTCAACCTGCCAGGCATACACACCTCACAAACACCTTATTTTCGCCATCTAGTCATCTGACAGACCCTATATCAGCTAAACAATAATTTGGTTCAGGGAGTATTATTTCTATTTTTTTGATGGGAGGCCGGTACTGTTACAGGTGATGAGCGGGAGAGGTGGGATGATGGATGAGATGAGGCAGAATGATGGGCGAGATGATGGGTGGGATGAGGCAGGATGATGAGCGGGAGAGGCGGGATGATGGGCGAGATGATGGGCAGGGGAGGCGGAATGATGGGCAGGATGAGGCGCGATGATAGGCGCGATGATGGGCGGGAGAGGCGGGATGATGGGCGCGGCTGGCTTACTTACTCAAGCAGGTATATATATTCCACAAAAAATGTTTATTCCACAAACAAGATTGAATCTTGTTTGTGGAATAAACATTGAAAATAATGGTCCCATCACTCGATTATTTTTATTCACAAACGACAAAATAATGCCTAGCACTGGTTGAGCAATTCAAAAATTTCATTGAGCTTTTCAGTGAAAAACTTCCTTCATTTTTCACACTTTTTTCACTTGAAATGTATCTGAAAATTTTATAACTTTTTCAGAACTTTCCTGACTTTGCTGAAAAACTTTTGAATTTTTCACAAAATTACTGAAAAAGTTACAAATCTTTCAGACACATTTTCAGTGAAAAATGTGTGAAAAATAAAGGAAGTTTTTCACTGATAATTTGACCGAAAAACTTGAATTTTTCAACCAGTGTAGCGTGAACTCCCCTATTATGTCGACAGATTATTGGGGATGTGGCGGGAGAAATCCAACTTGACGAAATCAACCGACTGTAAAATGGCATTGGGCATTGTGTGAACTCCACAATAGTAACGGTGTAAATCACTCAATGGCACACGGTGTGATTTAGAGCAGTATATGGATACCAGCACCAGTGGTGCATGGTGCACGCTGCCATTAAATGGGGGGGATTAAGGTGACACGTTTCAGGCAGATCGGGGTTCAATTCTCCGCCGGTGCATTCATGGTGTAAAGAAAAATTTCCAGCTGTTTTCACGCCTCCTCAATATATTTTCGTTTAATACTAAGGCCAAGATTATATCGACAGATTATTAGGAAAGTGTTGTGGAGGTATTGATGTGGAAGAATCGGGCACTGGCTATACCGATGTTCGTAAAGTCGAACTACAGTGATGGCATCGGCCATTGGATGATTTAGAACTGTATAAATCAGGGTCCAAAAGGATAGATATAAGCATCGGTGGTGCATGGTGTGCACTGCCCTAAAGTAGGAAGACTTTCAGTTGCAGAATGTCAGGCAGAGTCCAGACCGGGGTTCGACTCCCCGCCGGTGCAAGGAGTGGTTTCATCCCTCTTTTTTTCACAACTTCTGAACAAGCTGAGTCTCTCCCACTACGCAAATTTAATCTCGCCCACGCTCCTTGAGTTATCACGCCCGCTTTGTAATTTACAACGCCTGGCTTTGACCGCACCGCCCCCGGCTTCTCCCGAACACCGCCACACGCCGCAGCTTCTTGTCTCGTTTTCCGCCATGGCCTCCTCCGGGCTCTCCCGCCGGCGCGCCAATGCCCCGACAACAACAACACACGACGACGACGACAACGTCCCCTCATCCCCCCCCGCCTCTACCACCCCCGCAGAAAAATCGCCCGAGGCGCAGCTCGAATCCTCTGAGGTCTGACAGGTGGCGCGCATGCGGGCAGCGCCTTCGCCAATGGATCGCGCGTCGCCTACGACCCGCGCGATCTGCTTTTGAGTTCGCAGGAGAGCGCTGCTTTGGAGGGCGGCGTGCCGAAGCTCACGCTCATGGAGGAGGTGCTGCTGCTCGGCATCAAGGACAAGCAAGGGTACCTCAGCTTCTGGAACGACAACATCAGCTATGCCCTGGGGGCGGTGTATTGCGCGTTATTCTAATTCTGTAACTGCGTTCGCGTCCTCGGGTGCTTGCCAAGTCAATGGCTGGTGGCATGCGCTGTGCCCCGCACATGCGGCTGCCCGGACGATAGCGCCCTCGCTGATGAGCGTAGGAACACGCTCGGCGCTCGTGGAAGGGCGTACCGTGCGCGGGGACTCGTTCCCAATTCGCATATTTTATTTCATTCACGTTTCTTTTTATGTTCGCTCCGACGTGCGCCCCTGGGATAGGCCTAGAAATAGGACGTGCTCGCCTCTGCGCGCATACTCCATCTCTACCTTGCACCGCTCCTTCATTCCGATCTGCTTTCTCTCGGCTCTTCTTTTTTCAAACCTTGTCTGGTGGCTCGGGGCGGGCTCTGGACGCTCCATGCAAGGTACGGAGTGCACTTGCTGGAAAGTCCGCGTCGGAGGGTTGTACGTCCGGGTCCGTATGTGTGATTCGGTGACGCAAAGAGCGGCCGCTGCTTGTACCACGCGTTCCGTGTGCACACCGCGCCAATGCGCGCAGCCGCGCGCGGGGGAAAACGGCTTCGTCTCGGACGGCGAGGATACACACACGTGAAAGACGGTCTCGTCTCGAGGCCTTCGTCGTTCTGCGTCGTCGTCTAGCTGTACTCGTGCTCGCAGTGCTGCTTCTCCTGATCCCGCGTTATGGTCGGGGTGAGTGGGGAAGGGGAGCCCACGTCGTGGGAGGCGCCAGCGTCGGCGAGTCGTGCAGTGGAGGGCGCGGGACGAAGCCGTGGCGCGAGGGTGTTCTGGTCTCTCGCAAGCTACCAGGATCACTGTTTTGAAAACTGCCAGTGCCAGGTAGGTACGTACGTATGATGACACAAATCTAATCAATGGAGGCACGTTGCGCAGTCTCATGCGACAAAAAAAAAGCTCCACACCCCGTGCGTGGACATCATCACGCATTATTTTTCGAGTCGCATTCCCGATTCGGCACATCCGATATTTTTCGCCTTGACCGCTCTCCAGAGCTATTAATTAGGTGTACGGCGCGTCATAACCATACTCAAGTTAGGTGGAGAAGAAAGAATATATATCGAAGGGAGGGATTCAACTTGAAGAAATCCACCGACTGTATCCGTAATGGCATTTACCATTGTGTAAATTACACAATGGGCCACAGTGTAATTTACAGCTGTATAAATCAGAGTCAAGAAGGATGGGACAAAATCCTTATTAGGTCCGGAGGTCAATTTGACTTGAAGAAATCAACCGATTCAAAAATGGAATTGATCATTGTGCGAATCGCACAAGCACATTGTGATTCAGAGCTGTATAAATCAAGGTCAGGGAGGATGGATATAAGCACTGGTAGTGCGTGGTGAACGTCGCCATTGAATATTCGAGTCGGACTCATTTCAGGGATCGGGGTTCGATTCCCAACCGGTGCATGATTCAGAGGGAGTGATCATTTTACAATGGTCAGTTTTTTTCGTTCATTTTATGATGATTGAGAATATTCCTGACTTCATTAAGCAACATGATGTCGTCCAGTGATCCTGTATCACGTCGCGGCGCGTAAATCGTACCACCTCCAACGTTGCAATTTTGGCACTGCTGGATTTATTTGTTCCTTAAGCTAGAGTTTTCTTTTCAGCCCATTATAATGGTGGACTGTGCAATTCAGGGTGCGATTGAGAAGAGAGGGAATGAACACCGGTGGTGCATGCTGCACGCTGCCATTAAATAGGAGGATCGAAGACCGGTTTCAGGCAGATCGGAGTTCGATACCCTGCCGGTGCATTAGGGATTAGTTGTCGAACAACAATTATTTTGTTCCTGGCTTAAGTTATTCATATCTCCCAGCAAGTTCGTTGCATGCTGCTAGGAGGCCCAGATCGAATGCCCAAATCGTAGCAGGAAGTAAGTGCCCTCGACGTTGAAATTTTGGCATTGCCAGAGTTTTTTTTCCAGCCGTTTATGTTGGCGGGGCAGACTGGGAAATCGAGGGCAATGTAAAGGATGGTCAAGAAAATGGGAATAAGCACCGGTGGTGCGCTGCTGCACGCCGCCATTAAAGAATATTGGAGATCCGAGTGATTTCAGGCGGATCGGGGTTCAACTCCCCGCCGGTGCATTCGGGGGTATTATTAGGACTGCTCGGTAGCACATTTTTGTTGGTGTCGGCGGGGACCAGGATGTTGTATGATAGATCATTGGGAACGTGTCGAGAACTTGAAGAAGATAATCAACCGACTGTAAAATGACATGATTGACCATCATGTGAATTACACAATGCCACAGTGTGAATCACACAATGGTCCCACAGTATGATTTAGAGCTATATAAAAGGGCGTCAGGAAGGATGGGCATGTGCACCGGTGGTGCAAGATTAAGGTGCACGTCCCTGTTACCTACCAGCTGTGTAGATGGTTACAGTCTAAATCAGGGAAGAGCGGGGTTCGATTCCCCGCTGGTGCATGCTGAAATCGGAGTCGGAGTCTTTTTTCCCCCTTCCAACCGTTTTCACCAGTCCTGGCGCAATCCCGAAGTCGTCGTAATATTAATGTCGTTTTCTCCGGTCAGTCAATATGTACTTGAAATAAAATAAAATACCAAAATCCCGTGAAGGCATTGATGCTGAAAATCGGGTCCCGAGATCATTTGTACTGTGATTATGTTACTGTTAGACTCGAACCCAGTAGGACGCCAGCACCAATCTTGATGACAGTCGATCAAGGGTGATGGCGAAGGGACTGGAGCTTTTTAACATGGTCGGGAGTTGCCGGCGTACAGTTGTTTTGACTTGAGAAAAATTTCGCGAATCGAAAATTCAAACCATCAAAGGCGGAATTAGGGTGTATCACAGTAGCCAGATTTCACCGATTTCGAAGTGGATTTGGATTTGGATTTATAAGGCAGTAACAGCGTCACATCAGCCATTCGGTCGCATCCGTAAATGGGTGACATCGGCAAAGTTATCGGAGATTTCCGGAAGCTCCTTTCAGACCTGGATTAGATGGAATACACAGGAATACACGCTAAATGAGGGAGGAAAATATCCACGTAAGATATTTACTGGGGTATCTCCTTGATGACGCGCTTAAACTGGTCCAGAACGCGTCATATAGTAATGTGCAGGGTTTGTTTGTAGTGCACGTGGTTGTGTCAACATCGGCACTGGAATGCCGGGTGATTGACAATGATTGACAACATCACGCTGAGCGAAAATTGGAATCGAAATCCGGCTCGAAATCCGTGAAATCTGGCAACTGTGATACACCCTATTCTAAAGAGACAGTTTTATGCCTAATTTCTCCACCAGCTCAATCCACTAGTTTTCATGAGGACATTCCGAGGATTGAGGGAACTCCAAGGAAAATAAAGACGAGCAGAAATAATTGTAGAGCTTGGCATCTTTCGGGTACTATTGCATCAGACGGTGATCCACATGCCCTCATAGATAATAATAGACATGGACGAGCCGTCTTAATTTTCGTTGCGTCGCCCTCAATTCTTGGGTTGTTGTCTTGAAGACAAGTGGAATGAGTAGGTAAAACAATTTCACACAGAACTGTCTCTTCAGAATTTGTTTCTGAGAGTTTGAATTTTCATTTCACGAAATTTTTCTAAGTCAAAACAACTGTACGCCGGCAACTCCCGACCGTACTACCCGCCGGTTAAAAAGCTCCAGAGTCCAGTCTCTTTTTAGCTTGCGAATTGATCGACTGTCATCAATTTCTCGCTGGCCACAAAAGATACTGGTTCGGGTCTATGTTACTGTTGGCCATTTTGTGATTTAGAGATGTATAAAAGAGAGTCACGAAAGATGGATATAAGCACCGGTGGTGCATGGTGCACGCTGCCATTAAAGACTGGCGTTTCAGGCAGATCGGGGTTCGATTCCCCACCGGTGCATGCGGCATGACTTTGGTCCTTTTTTTTTACCTATGACTGTTTTCGAGCTTCCTCAGAATAAGTTTGTCTGGTCCCGAGGAGCTAGATATTATATCGACTAAATACTGGAAAGTATATGGTTCATCGAGAGCATATTGGGGGCCGCATTGATGTTGATTCGACTTTGAGAAATTGACCTATTGACCATCGTGTGATTTAGAGCTGTATAAAAGAGAGTCAAAAAAGATGGATATAAGCACCGGTGGTGCATGGTGCACGCTGCCATTAAATGGGAAGATCGAATACCGGCGTTTCAGGCAGGGGTTCGACTCCCAGCCGATGCATTAAGAGCTCCAGAAGTCCTCTTTTTCCTCTATCTTGTTTCGCGCTTCCTCATCACATTTTCGCTGACTACAGAGGCCTAGATATTGTATCGACAGATTATGTCATGGGGTATTGATGTGGTTGAAGACATGTAGCTATAGTACCCGATGTTGTTGATCCAACCTCTGTGGCGCCATTCGCCATTCGGCGATTTAGAGCTGTATGAAGCAGCACACAGAAGGATGAGAATAAGCACCGGTGGTGCATGGTGCACGTTGCCCCTAGGTATGGAATCCGTATCTGTCGGAGTTTCAGGCAGACCGGGGTTCGATTCCCCACTGGTGCACGGGATTGCTCCATCCAGAATCCTTTCATTTTTCATACCTTGTAGTATATTTTTGTCCTGGCTCGGGGACCTAGATATTGCATCAACGGATGGGAAGTACTAAGATATTATGTTGACAAATTTTTGGGAGGAGGGAATCAACTTGACAAAATCAACCGACTGTAAAAACGGTACTGGCCATTGTGTGAATTCACAATGGTCCACGGTGTGTCTTGGAGCTGTATAAATAAGAGTCAAGAAGGGAGGAGAATGAGCACCGGTGGTGCATGGTGTACGCTGCCTTTTAATGTGACTGTGACTCGAATATCATTTCAGGCAGACCGAGGTTCGATTCCCCGCTGGTGCATTCGTGGGTTCTAATATACTTTTTTTCCAGCTGTTTTTCGCGCCTAGCCCTAAGCACATTTGTTTAGCTTCTCCCGGATTATATATATGGACAGATTGATGTGGTTGAAGACATCGGGCACCCCGCCTAGACCGATGTTGATTCAACTTCAAGAAATTGACCTACTGTAATGGTATTGGCCATTGGGTGATTTAGAGCTGTACAAATCAGGTTCTAAAAGGATAAATATAAGCATCGGTGGTGCATGGTGCACGCTGCCCTTCGATATCACTTGTTTTCTTTGCACAGTTTTAGGCAGACCGGGGTTCGACTCCCCGCCAGTGCATGAATCGGTAGTTTCATCCCTCCTTTTTTTTTCACAACTTCTGAACAAGCTGCGGAGTCCATCCCACTACGCAAACTTAATCCCGCCCACGCCCTTGAGTTATCACGCCCGTTTTGTAGTATGATTCACCCGCTTTGACCGCACCGCCTCCCGGCTTCTCCCGAACACCGCCACATGCAGCAGCTTTCTTGTCTCGTTTTCCGCCATGGCACCCTCCGGGCTCTCCCGCCGACGCGCCAATGCCCCGACAACAACAACACACGACGACGACGACAATGCGCCCTCTTCCCCGCCTGCCTCTGCCATCCCCGCAGAAAAATCGCCAGAGGCGCAGCTCCAGTCTTTGGGTCTGACAGGCGGCGCACATGCGGGTAGCGCCTTCGCCAATGGATCGCGCGTCGCCTACGACCCGCGCGATCTTTTGCCCAGTTCGCAGGAGAGCGCTGCCCAGTCACTGGGCGGCAGCGTGCCGAAGCTCACGCTCATGGAGGAGGTGCTGCTGCTAGGCATCAAGGACAAGCAGGGGTACCTCAGCTTCTGGAACGACAACATCAGCCATGCGCTGAGGGGGTGTATACTCATGGAGCTGGCGCTGAGGAGAAGGATTGGGGTTGTAAGGGATCCGATGAGTGTAAGCGAACGCACAAAATACATGGGGTATGCTGACCACCGATATGATACATACAGCGGCGGACCTCCTGACGGAGCGGCCTGTGACTGTGCTGTCTACGCGGCAGACGGGCGAGACGCTGCTCGACGAGACGCTCAAAATGATGAAGCAGACAGAGGACTCCGGCGAGCGCATGGGCGTCGCAACCTGGGTCGACCTCCTCAGTGGTAAGTGTCGTGTGCCGACTGCCTGTTATACTCCCTCTCTTCCCTTCCTCCCTCCACGTTCACCTTTCCTTCGAGTCCTTGGTTTTGGCGGTGCCACGCACCATCGCATCGCGGGGATCACTCCCTGCTCCTTTCCTCGCAGCGCGGACTTTCCCGCGGGCGTATCGCTCGCGCATTACGACACCTGCTGCTCTGCTGCCCTCCGGGTCACTGGCGGAGTCGCTGGCGGGCACCAGCGTTATGCTCATGCCATCCTCTCGGGCGTAATTCCATCGCCCTTCATACGGCCTGCCCTGCCTGCACGTCTTCGGGCGCCTATCCCGTTCGTATACGGCGCCTATTCGACGACTGCGCAGCGCTTATCTGTCGTGGTGCACACTTTGCGGCTGTGGTGCGCCTAGCGCTTGTCGCGGTCTCGTCGTGGTGGTGCGCCTAGCGCCTGTCGTGGCGGGGGAGGGCTTCAACTTCACGTCCGCCTCCCTTTTTCCCTTCCTTCTTCCTTTCCTTCTTCTCGTCTATTTTCCTTTTTATTCTGTCTACTGGCTGTTTCCCCTTTTATCTACCCGCGCGCGCGAGGCTGCACCTCGTGGTGGGTGGGGTGGGCCGCGCCTCGTTGTGTGCCGGGTGGGCTGCGGGGGGCGCGTGACGGCGTCGTCGTCGTGAAGCCCTCCTCAGAGGACCTGCAGCGCGCCCTCCTCACAGCACGCGCGCACCCGTGGTCCCTCTTCCTTTCTGGTGCCGCGCGGGTAGCATCTCCGCCCCTTGTGTATTTCTTGTTTCTCTTTCCATCAGTGTGTTGTACTCCTTATAAAGAAGATCTGTGGAAATTAAAAAATAAGAGGGTGAATCTAATGGCGGTCGTTGGCCGCCATTAGAGGCTGCCCCAATATCAATGGATATCACGAAAGCTTCATTATCTTATCTTCAGCATTGATGGGAAGCACGATCATACCCGCTGGCTACTGGCGGCCATCGATAGCCACTGGTGGCTGCCAGCAACCAGGGATCACCCGGGCATATAACTCCAACCGGAAGCGCCGTTTGTCCAGTCCGCGAGCTCTGCGAGGCTCTGCAGCTCTGCAATCAATCCGCGACTACATTAATACTACGGACTTCCTGCATGACTCTCCAGTGGACCTCAGAACCTGCCCACTCATTTCTGCCTCTTTCACATGGTCGACATCAGCCCTCGTCGCCTCGGGATTAGCAAAAACGCACTGGTGCTGCGTGTTCCAGAGTTGACTTAGCTTGCTACTTGCGGAACCACCTCGTATCGTTATTTTGATCCACCGTCTGCCTGTCAGTATATCTCAGTGTTGACAAGCGGAATTGGTCCTGCACATTACGAATCATGTTAATCTGCGGGATCTCGGTTCAATTGCAGGTCTTCGTATACCCTTGCCACCCTACCTCCGAGACCGGCTGGGGACATGCATAGATACGGTATCGTAATGTTTGACATGGATTGGTTGAGATGCCCTTGGATCTGCCGCCGAAGCCTCCCCAACACTTTTCCCTCAGATTGTGTGCATAAAATTGAAAAGACGGCTGAACCTCGGAATGAAAAGCAGCACGTGATGTCGGAGTTCTAGCCTCAATTAAAAAAAGCTGAATGGACATCAACAAGAACGAATCCTAAAAGACATTAGGACTCGTAAAGGTATCATCCACCGAATAATGCCAATCTCTCTCTTTGTTTTTCAAAAAAAAATGAATTAACACGCAGGCGCCTAACTAAATATTAGGATAAACTACTGGGCTTTACACTGGACAGACGCTTCAATAATTATAAACCGGGTGATAACTATTAACCATCAGCCATCGGCTCGGTGTGCAAGTCAGGCCTAGTCTAAGTCACTGGATCGGACCCGAGAAGTATATAAAAAGTCTTCCAAAGTTGCTTATGACTCGACCACCGCACTTCCCACTATGGTCCCACCGAGTCCGCGCCAGCTTCGTCACTTAGTTACTTCGCTTAGTGCTACGAAAGTTCGTGAGTTTGATGGGATTCTGTAAAAGTTCATGACTTCAGTTGAATAGTTACGAACTTTCTCATTTTGATGCTATCAATTCTGTATCCACATGTAACCTATTTCGAGCAGTTAGGGAAAGCGCAGCGCGCCCTAACTCAGTAACTGCGGGTATTCACCGGTTAGGGTTTGGGTTCCTTCAAGTTTGATGCCCATCCTCTTCCCAAAATCCAAGAGCATCCTCGAAAACGGGATGGCACCAGATAGATAATTCTAGCAGTGCATCGTCTTTCCTCGCGCCGCTTTACATAAAGCACTAGTACTGAAGTCCACGTTAAAGGTTCCCGGGAGTAATAGGTGCATTCCTCTAGATCAAAGAGAAGAACGTCAAGAGAAGTGGGCTCGGATCAGGTGCGGAACCCACCGGAGTGATCGGACTCGGCATAGTTGAGTAATGAGTGAGTCAAAAGTGAGTCATCCCGCCGTCGGCGCGCCTCTATGTGTGCATGTGTGTCTACGCCAACTACCCCAAAGTAGGTCTGAATAATGTGTTTAATTTTTTTTAGCCGTATTTGACATCCAATTACAGCGAGACCGAATTCTCGCTATATTTACACATAGTTAAAAAACATTCATTCAATGGAACAATGAGATGGGCAGTTTGTGCAAGGTTTTTGTGCGGTTATTTCATCCTGTTATTTCTCAGCAGAATTTCTATCTAGAAAAAATCTCCCAGTGACTTTTGAGGTCGACAGAATTACCTAGGAAGAGGAAACAAACTTCCCGCTAATTTAACAGCAGATAGATGGCTCACGGAGCTCATAGCGCACTCACGGCCGGCTAGGGCGGGATCCTCGTGATGCGCGCTGGCTGTTTGGTGTAATTCATGAATCATGAGCATCATATCTAATCTAATCCGGGTCGATCCGGGCTCGGGTGGCGCATCACTTCTTTTTGATCTAGAGGCACCCTTTCCTCAGGTTCCCGGCTTCGGCGGACTCTGAGCGAACTTCTGACTCCCCGCCTTACTCGCGATCAGGCTCTAAAATGCCATCTTGCGGATATTGTGCGGTAAGACGATATATAAGGCGAGCCTCGATGAACCTGCCTCATTACCACCAGATATGCTTTCAGTACTTGCCCTCGCGTGCCTCAGTTTGCTCTCATATGGATTTTTGGTCGTGTGTCGCCATCTCCTCCTCCGTCGGTCTCCATTGCCTCCCGGTCCGCGAGGATTCCCTCTGATAGGGAATATATTTGATGTTCCAAAATCTCAAGAATGGTTATGGTTCAAAGAAAGTTCCCGGAATTTCAGTTAGTTCATAAGCTACTCGACCGCAAGGACTACTTACGCTTCCCGCTTGCAGAGTCCGACATCATTTCTCTCAACCTGATGGGCACCAGAGTGATTGTGCTGAACTCCGCGTCAGCGGCTACCGAGCTTCTTCATAACCGCTCTGCAATTTATTCTGACAGGTTTTTCATCCACAATATCCGTTCACGACTTGGCTCACCCCCACCAAAGACCTGAATTCAGGATGGTTAATGACTTGTACGAGCACGCGTGACCTTCATCCTACTTTTCCTGATAGACCGAAGAATCGGATTTACGTGGAATTTTGCGTTCATGCGGTACGGCAATCTGTGGAAAGGTGTGTCGAGCTCTTCGGGTGGACCTCCGACTCACGGCTATACAGAGCACCGGAAGGCTTTTGTGCAAGAGGTTCAGCCCTCGACGGCCGCATTTCACCATTCAAGGGAACTGGATGCAGCGCGAGTCTTGTTGCAGCGGCTCCTTGATAGCCCTGATAAATTCGAAAAACATTTTCGCCAGTATGTGTTAGTGCCAAGTACAATTTCTCGCGTCTAATATCAAGCTCGTAGCATGATGGGAATGATTATCATGTCCATGGCCTATGGTATTGAGGTGTTGCCCGAAAACGACCCATACATCGCGAGTGCGGAGAAGGGGATAAACGCGATTGCAGCTTCTGGAAATAGTGGAGCGCACCTGGTCGAGTCTCTTCCCTTGTCCGGTGCCCCTGTGCCGCCTATCTGGTAGCGAACTCACTCTTCCCCATCAGCCTCAAATATCTGCCTGAATTTTTTCCTGGCGCGGGATTCAAGAGACAAGCAAAGGAGTGGCATCAGACCGTTTCGGTCATGCCTGAGATTCCGTTCCAATATGTCAAGGACTCCTTGGTGAGTTTCACACATAGTCCTCGCACGCTTTCTTCGACCGTAGGTACTTTCTAGGCCGCCGGAACAGCGAGGTCCTCCATAGCCGCAAGAGCACTGGAGAAACTAACGGACAGCAAAGACTCTGTGGACAAGGAAAAAGTCCTGAAACATATTCTTGGTACTTGTTATGGTGCGTGAACTGGCTATAATTTAACTAGATCGAGCTCACAATTTGGCCTTGCCGGTTCTCAGTTGGTAAGTGGACGCACATTAGCGAGACCGATTCGAACTAACCGCCCTACAAATAGCCGGCGTCGATACAGTGAGTCGTCGTTGTTCTCCCTGGTTACATCTTATGTCCATCACCAGGCTGTCTCGGCCTTGCAAACTTTCATTCTCGCAATGACTTTGTATCCTGACATCCAAAGACGGGCACAGGAAGCGATCGACAAAGTTGTAGACACAGGGAGATTGCCCGCTTTCTCTGACAACATACCATACGTCGACGCCATCGTACGTGAGGTACTGCGGTGGCGCCCAGTCACACCTTTGGGTGCGTGGACGTCCACACCCCAATTCAACAGGCGCCTCATTCGATTTATCGCCAGGTATTGCACATGCAGTGACACAAGACGACGTGTACAGTGGCTACCATATTCCGTCGGGATCTGTGGTGGTAGCAAACAGCTGGTGAGCGATATAGACTTCGTAACTTGTTCGAGACGCATATACAAACTGCGCAGGGCAATCCTACATGATGAAGTAGTGTATGGGCCCGATACAGAACACTTCATTCCCGAACGGTGGCTTAAAGATGGGGAATTGAACCTTAAGCTGAAGAACCCTGACGCTGCCTTTGGCTTTGGAAGAAGACTTTGCGCAGTGAGAATTGATTTGGTTTTTAAGTCTGTTGACAAAGTCGCTAAGCACATATTTCTAGGGCAAGGACATGGTCCAGTGGTCAATATGGATAACCGTTGCCTCCATACTAGCGTCTTTCAACATTTCTAAGAGCGTGGATGAAAAGGGGATAAAAATTGAGCCTTCAGGAGAGTACACCTCCGGATTGTTATGGTCAGTCATATCCTCTTGCCCAAATAGTTTTTTCGACTTAGGCTCTTGACAGTACCCCCGCTTCCCTTCAAGTGCAACATTACACCGCGGTCGGAAGCGACAAAGAACGTGCTTTATTCTGCCGCTGCGAATCGAGCGTGAGGGCTCGAGGCAGAATGGTATGAAGGAAATTCAACACCCACACACGTCGTCACAAGTTGTCCTTATTGAAATGTTGTAGTAACGATTCAGAATATCCCAGTTGACTGAGTACATGCTCACAGGAATGTGGGCAAGAATTTGGCAAAAATACACCGCGTGCCATGTAGACGTTGCCTAAATTAGGGATGATCGGGGTTCGATTCCCCACCGGTGCGTACTGTAATTTTTTTCTAGCTGTTTTCACGCCTCCTCAGCGCAGTCTTCTCTTGTCCCAAGGAGCTAGATATTATATCGACAAAATATTAGAAAGTAGATGGTTAGGCACATTGGGGGTCGCATTGATGTTGGCTCAACTTTAGGAAATTGACCTATTGGTCATTGGGTGATTTAGAGCCGTATAAAGCAGCACATAAAAGGATAGAGGCGGTGCATGGTGCACGCTGTGCCATGGTATGGATGCGCCGCATTAATATCAAGGTAGTATGAGGTTCGATTCCCAAAGTAGATGGTATATCCAGAGCATATTGAGGGGCCGCATTGAAGTTGATTTGACTTCAAATAATGAACCTATTGGCCATTAGGTGATTTGGAGTCGTATAAAGCAGTATACAAAGGATGGATATAAGCGCCGGTGGTGCGTGGTGGACGCTGCTCAATAATGAACGTCGGGTAGTATTGTCAAGGCGATATAGGGTTCGACTCCCCACTGGTGCATTCAGTGTGGCCTCTGAGCAACTTTCCCCCCCTGATTTAATTCATATCTCTCAGCAGATCCGTTTCATGCTGTGGGATGCCCAAATCGTACCACGCAATAATTACCCCCCCCCCCCCCGATGACGAAATTTTAGCACTGCCAGATTTTTTTTATTGGCAGCCTGTGCAAGGGAGGACGGTGGAAAGTGTGGTTAAGAAGGGAGGGAATGACCATCGGTGGTGCATGGTGCACGCTGCCATTAAATGATAGCAAGAGAAATGCGTCAGGCAGATCGGGGTTCGACTCCCCGCCGGTGCATTTGGCACCGACGAGCAACACAGGTCAATTTTTTTCTGACTTTGTTCGACGTTCATAATGGCCAGGCACATACTTAATATCGGCCAGTTACACCGTTTCATGTCGCAGGGAGGTGTACCTATGGGAGGCCGCCCAAATCGTACAGACAAAAATTATCCTCGATGTTGAAAACCTGATGTTGAAAACCTGATCATGATGGTATTGATGATTTACCTATGCAATTCAGGGCGGTGTGAGGTAAATGAGCTTCAACATACCTATCATGTGCCACAATTCAGAGGTTGTATAAACTCCTGCACTCGCGAAGATTGTGGCACTTGTTTGGACCAGGTTCACGGTGTTTCCAGAGCGATTCGATTGAATCCCATTCAAGATAAACATCGGGTTGTTGGGCCGGAAGAGATTACATTGTTTTATTTTAAATACAGCAGCGATATTATCAGTAGCAAACCGTCGCAGAAATCATCCCAGAGCCCATCTGCACAAGAAGATCCAAAGTGAGGAATGCTAAGACAATGATGTTTTTGAACACAAATGTGATGCCAAGCTTGAAGCCTCGGTCAACGCTGTTGACAAGACAAATAACGTGGCTCCAGTCGGATTTGCTGTAACTATGTATGCTTCAAGAGCAAGAGTTGGATCTATAGTGGCTAAGCATGTTTCAGACGGGTCACTGCTAGTAACGCAATCAATCATACGAGCCTCTTGGGTTTTGAATGCCGCTTCGAGTGCACCTACTGCGGGGACCAAAGGGAGAGGAAATGCCTCATATAAAACATGTTTTGACGCCTCTAGAAGAGGCTCAAGAGTTGAATAGCCTAGATTGTACGAGCTAAACCAATCCCTCTCACCGTCCTGACCATCAACCCAAAGTATCCTAAGCTGGCGACATATATCAATGTCTCGCCCACTTTGGGCCCATATGCCTGGTGTGGCGACAGTTGGGAATTTTCATCTGGCTCATTGGTCGCCCCATTGCATCAAATTAAAGCTCCGATGAGGACAACTCCGTAAAATACACCCCTGCATTTCAATTAATCTACATACAACCCCGGAAACAGTACGGGGGGCATACCAGCCGATCCACGCAAGGGGCATGGCCAACATAATCCACGGGTTCCAGAAGGGATTCTGGGGCATCGCACGCGACGCCTGCGTCGGCGATGCGTTCGACCACGTTGAGGCGGAAGGCGGGGTGGGAACTTGCTATGGGTTTGACCCCACGGATCCGTGCTGGTTCCCTGGACTAATGTTGCCACGACTCGAAAAGTTGAGTGGTGACTTCAAAAGTCGACTTGATGGCTGATTTGACTCGACTCGACTCAATGAGTCCAAGTCAACTCCAGAGCATATTTTATAAAACAAGCTATTTTGCGGTTCCGACTTCGTTTGCGGCGGGTTTTGCGACGGAGTCACAGAGACGTGACACATGTCACATTGGTGTCACAGGCTCGGTCACAGTCCATCAAAATTCCAGAAATTCCATTTTTCATGGTGTAAACTACCCAGTACACCTTTTGAGAATTTGGGGTGCCAAGTCGACTTGGAAATCAACCTGAGTCGCAGCGGCGACTCAGCTCGACTTGACTCAAGTCGGCTACTGACTTGACTTCGAGTCTTCCCAAGTCGGAAGTCACGGCAACATTACCCTGGACCACCCAGGAGAGACAAGAGGGCGCGTTGCCTGTCAGCGGCGGTGGTGGAGGTGGACTCAGAAGAGGAGAGTGGTTGCTCATCGTTGGAGGACATGACCGGAGACGGCGGGGAATCATGGTACTACTCTGGTTGTTGCTGATGCTGGTGGTCGGAAGCAGAGCTCATATGGTAGAAGAGGGGGTCAATCTGGTTTGACGAGGCATTGTGGGAGGTAGAATACTGCTGTTGCAGCGATTGTGGGACTGGAGGCGTCGAGCCGTGCGAAAAAAGGTCCTGACCAGGAATGGAGTTATTACTAATTGGCGCGGTTGTCCATCGTGGCGGGCGGGGTGGACAAGCTGCGGGAAGATACACAGTAGCTGCAGACTGTCGGTGACGGTCAGGAGCAAAAGAGATCACAATTATTTTCGTAAATCTAATCTTTCAACACGCACACACGAAGCAGGTCCACCGACAAATCCCGGATGATTGAAGGAGGGCACGAACTCAGGCCTCTCTGGCCCTGCATTCGATGAGGGCAGTGTCGGGGAGGCGCTCAAGTTAAGCGGCCATGGTGAGAAAGTATGGATGTTCCGTGTACACTTCCCGTTCATATCATCCTATCTGGAATCTAGTCACCCTTTGTGTCTCAGGCATAAATCGGAACCTTGCACATATCCCAGACATTCTCACACGGGAGCTCACAGGCTTGCCTATGAACCATTCAGTTTTTCCCGCATCCGGCTCCATTCCCCAGTAATGCACTGAACATCATGAGTCACGTGAGCCGATCGTGCGCAAACAGAAACATACAATAATCAGGATTGTTTGAAGATTTTATGATGTCAAGTATCGATTGGACCAGACTATAACGGCAGCAATTTACAGCTCACATCTATAGACCTCTACAAATTTATGACTGCAACACTTCTGAGCACTCCTTCACTACAACCTTATGCACTTACCTTCCACCATTCGAGTTCTGGGATACGGGCATGGCAATAGTAATACCAAGTTGAATATAGGCTGTTCTGTCCAAATCATCCTCCATCCATGTACGGTGCGAAGAATCTTGGGCGAACCATTGCCGCTCATCCTTGAGCGGTGTCGTTAATAGCGTCGCCGAGATAGGCTCAAGCACAGGTCAGTTGTGACTTAGTCGAGAGAAAATCATACATCCCATAACAGTTCTCCATGTCGTGTGGCTGTTAACCCGGACCTCGCTGAGAACCTCGCAAAAGTGAGGCCGAAGGTTCCGCTGTGGTCCTTTTTCCTCAGTTTCCACACCAGCAGTCGCAGACGGGCCACTCGACAGAAGGAAAGACCTGGCTACTATGATCAGGATGAATGCGAGAATAGCAGTCCTAGAGTAGTCGTGACGGATAACATTTTGAGCCCTGAATGAAGACAAGCTTTGGGTCTGTAAGCAAGGACTCGCAGTGTGGGTCCGATGCAAGTGGTCTGTAGGGCCCATCAATTGTAAACGCCGTTGGCGAATTCAAGTTGCGGTCCTTGCGGGCCGGAGGGAAAGGTCAAATCAAATCCATGCAATGAAATATTGGTGCGCTTCATGCCAAATTCGGGAGAAGTTTGGCGGAAAAAAATGTTTCCGCTAGATGCACTGTTCAACAATCACCCGACGTACAGAATCTCCCCTAAAATAGTGGACTACCGCCTGATCTTGTGAGCCCATAATATCTTCTGCCGGTCGTATCGAACTTCCACTTCTGGCGCCTATTAAAATCATGGTTCGGGTTTGACACCCGCTTTAACATACCGCGGCATTTTCCGGACACCGCCACCGCCGATCCATTTGCTGGCTTCGTAATTATAAATGAGTTACAACGGTACAAATAAGAGTTGAAAAAAGAAGTAAATAAACATTCTTAGGGCCCTCTGGGCATCCCTGGTACCTGGAGCCAGACACCATACTCAAGACTTCAAGTTCTACATTGTTCCAGTATATTTTCCAGTAAACTTTCATTCAAGTCTAATTCATGATTTGGTCCATGATTGAGTATATTATCCGCTACTAGCTCGTAGCGCACAATTGGAATCATAATAAACCATATAAATTAAAGGAAGCGGATATCCTGCGCAAGAATACTGTAATCCAAAAGACAGACCCCACCCTCACTCCGATTGAAACGGCGCAGGGAGCCTTTCACCTCCACCAGACTCCCGAAGTCGCCGTCCAGATATTGCGCTAGGAACCCCTATGCCCTGGACGAGATCCTCGAAGGGCCATCCATGTTCTCTTGACTGTACTGGACATCTGCAGCGCAATAAGCTGCATTTTTCGTTAATAAAAATTGATCATTGTCTCAACGGCACTTTTAGAAATAAGGATCGGAGCTAATTTACGAATGTTGTCTTTCATAGGAACGGTCGACGCTCCGCAAAACAAGGCACACATCGCCTCTTGAATTTCGGACTGAGGAGGAGGAAGCACTGTTCTTACAGTTGCCACATCTTGAGCAAAAATTGCAACATTCCCCTGGGAATAGCCCTGTGACTCCCCAGGATTGCTATTTCTTCCGGCCTTTTGAACAGGTGCGTAATGGTAATGCGGGTTGCTCGACACCGAGCCGCCATCATAATATCGTACATAGACGCTCCATCAAATACGGCCTTCACCTTAGGAGGAAGCTCGTTGTGTGCATAGTATTGGAAGTTGGCCATGGTGTTTAATGGTTGACGTGAATCCCTGAAAGGTTTTCTACATGAACCACACATTTTAATGACACTCTTTCTAGTTCTGTCTGTTAGCCCTTCAGGACACAAAATAGCTCCATTGTAGGCCTCTAAATTGTACGTTGTGGGAAGGGTTTCAGCCAGCAGTGCCGGATTTCGAAGCAAAGTCAAATCATAGTCGAGTGGATTTTCATGGATCAATAAATGGGCGAGCATACGGTGCATGGGACAGGCAGCCACCTAGGTGGATGCATTTTTTCTTCCCATTCAACTGCCATGCCATATTGGTCGGAAGGGGTAGCCATGTACAGGAAGTGGAGTTCAGCCTCAGTCAGAGTGATCCGGGCTGCTTGTTTGACGGTTTGACCCACCGGAGCGGCTTTGTTTTTTCTTCTGGATGCAAGTGCTTTGTACCTTAATTTACATGCGCACTCGTTGTCACGAATAATCTGAATGGTGCGAGGCACAAAAAGCCCTTGATGCACCTTTTTCAACCGTTTGAAAAGCATTACTTTGCTGTGACCTGGGCACAAAGGTGTACAGCTGTGTTCTAAAATGTATTCTTTTAATAAGGGTTAACTTCTTGGGACAACTACACAGTGGAGAGTCATGAACACAGTAAGATGTTGGACCGAAAAATAAAAAAAGTGACCAAAGCTGCTAGCTTGATGGTGTGAACTGCCACATACTTGACATCCATGTTGACAAGATAGATATGAGACAGTGTCAATGTAGTGACTGTTTCTGCAAACTTGAACTCTTTGTTAAGCAGGTAGGTGCTGCAGAACTGAGTGCCGTCTTCCATGTCCACTAATATTTCGTTCATGAACACCAACGGCATGATTCCCAGGTTGTCCATGGACCCGATGGTTGGAACATCATCATCGAGTGCTGCAGGCTGAGCCACCTCTTCGATAATCTTAAAAGGGCTGTTTCTCCTATGGGTTCGCTTGGAGAATAACAAGTAGCGGGACTGGCCAGGACACTCATCCGAGCAGCGGTGGCAAATCAGTTCTTGGAGCATTGCTGGCTTTCGTGGAAGGCCCCCCAGATGGTGGACAACAGAGATAGCTCTGAGCTGGGGCAAGGTCAAGACTGCATAGTGCGAAACGAACTGGGAGATGCTGTCAGTCCAACAACTCAGTGCGACCTCTTTGGCTTCAGTCCCGTCGTTTGTCGATAGACCATGGAATTCATAACAACTATTATGTGTGTAGGTATTTACTTCACCAGCCACTGTGGACGGTTTGGTATTGTTATGGGATGCGATCCCGACGAAGGATCTAAGGCATGGACCGATCTGCGCTTACGCTGGAGTCAGTTAAAGAGCAGGACGCCGCTGTATTGGGGACAAGTGGGGGAACAGGTATGTTGAGAGAGAGCCAAAACTTTTGATGGCCTTTTATTGAAGGTGTTACATATTCCATGTAGCACTACTAAGCCAGATAGTTGCTACTAAGCCAGATAGTTGTCTACTAAGCCAGATAGTTGTGGCAGTTCTAAATAATGGAACAGCTCACAAAATAATCGAATGTCAGAGCAAGAGACCGCCAACCAGTCATTGTGGGACGAGTCGTCCTGCATAGGTATCACGGACGACACACCAATGAGTTTGTACCACAGGTTCAATGTAGATGTTTTCACCGCTGTATTCTCAAGAAAACTTGGATCTTGAACATTGGACAAAACACAGGTCTTAATTGGCATTGGACTTTGAATATTGGATGTGGTAGGTATATTAAATAAAGTATCAAAATTATTTATGCCAGGCTGGGAACTGTGAAGGTGTAAGTGCGAAACTGACTAAACTAGATGGAGTAACGTGCACAATGAATCAGGAATCGTATTGTCGGCGTCGAAGGTGACGTCCACAAGACGGGCCTTCCCTTTAGAGTTGGGCAAGAGGTGCACTCCTGAAGAAAGATGAGACAAATACAAATAGGAACCCACCGGTTTCAAGAGCGGTTTCAAGAACAGCAGGCACCAGGGCAGGCATGTCCGGTTCGGTGCTACTAGGAGCTTCTGTAGCAACGTATCCAGGAGGTGCAGAAGCACAGGTTGAATGTGGTGTGAAACTCTGCGGCAGCCATAACAATGCCACCATAGCCTTCAGGTAAAAGATTGGAACAAGGTGTTTCCGGTTCAAGAACTTCCTCCAAGGACAGCGACCAGCAATGAGACATGATGAAGTTGAGGCGAAGGGTGTAAGTGCGAGGGTGGGTGTTAACTGGGCAAGATGAGGGAGTAAGACAACAGTAGAGCATATTTGCACGACCATTTTTATTTCTGAGATCACTTCGAGTTTTTAGGCGACGTCAGAAATTTGATGACATTTCAGTGTGACTTCTGAGTGTGCAGTCGACCTGGCGAGAACTCCCGCACTGAATTTACTGATGAAATTTTCAGGGTGAAGAGAAGTGGATGTAATGACGGTACTGTAATTTAATTGACGTAAAGCGAGCGACAATGGCACCATTATTTTTCTTTTTTCATGTCACTCCTTCCCCTTTAGGCCGCCCCAACATTTCTGGAATCAGGCATCACTAGCAGTTACCCGTGCTACGCCACGGATCTACAGATAATTGAGTCAAGCCTGTACATTTTGAAGTAAAGACATATAATTATTGAAGACGCCGCTCGTCGTCAACCTTCGGTTGACTCCTTGCGGCCTCGTGGGCCGGTCAATTGGCTTGATTTTATTTTGGCAGACAGGTATGTACATATGTTATGTCCTTGACTCATTGTCGATCTTCCATACTATTTCAAGGCACCGATAGTATTCCTTAGACCCCAGCATTCGTTCCCGATAACTCAGAAGATCCCTACGCCGTCGACAGAAGTCTGATTCATGAACATTTATCACATCAGCAAGTGCACCGGTTGAATCTAAATCTTGAGACAGCATAAATCCTCCAGACAATGCTCAGGTTCCTGCCCACTCACCGCAGTGTGGATCACTTGAGAATCGGCGCTTTGCAGTTTCAATTTCTCTCCGATACTTCTGTGCTTTGCATCGCGCACTTGCTCCATCTGTATAGCCCTGTCCCTGTCCCCTTTTCACGGGACCGTATTTTGGCGGCTAGTTCACGCTGTCTCCCCGCGCGCTTGGCAATAGACCGATGCGAATTGGTGTTAACCTGTGAAATATATTTTGTATTCAACAGGCAGCAGATATTCAAATATTCATGTCTCCTTCCAAATTATGCAGTTGGGAGGGTTATCAACATATTGCAATTGCCTCAGACATGGTGCAGTGCACAGCGAGACGTTCAAATGTTCGACTTACCGGTTGGAGAGCTAAGAATGGAGACTCAACATGGTGGAGCAAATGGACAATTCACGGCGGTGAGGTGGAGTCGCTGAGAAAATGACATCATACAGTTATCAGCGGCCAATACGGTTATACCAGACACAAAGTTGTCTTGGTGAGAAAAACCGTTGTGCTTTCTTATATAGATATTGAACGGAAATTTATGGGCGACAGTGGCGCGGGGTGGAGCTGACGTTGGGGCTGAGAAAAAGAAGTGAAGTGGCGGTGAGCTTTGTTGTGGTTGTCCGTCTGCGGAGTCCCTGACGTCATTGGAGCTCTCTCAGCCAATCAGCTTTATCCAGAGTCAACGGTGGTCGATTCTTATATAGATTTTTAGCATCAAACAGGTGTTTTGGCCTGTGCAAATATGCTCTAGTAGTGGAGCTATTCTGGGGTGAAACCAATCATAGAACACCAACTGAAATCAGTTCCATCAAGGAAGTTGCCATAGCGGAACAGGAGGAAGCAGGACCCGAATTGATACGGTTGCCAGATGTGGTTGCCATCAAAAGTGATATGATCGAGACCAGATTTTGGAACTGGAATTACGGATTCAGACCTGGTAACCTACATCAGTACCAGGAATACTCCTGGGCTGATGGCGGCAATTGTAAGTTATCAGCAGGCCTCCTGCGTTCCAAAACTCTTACCGAGAAAGGTCTACCGATGTCAGATATACTGAAGTGCAGTCCGTCGGATTATCTCCAGTCGACGCTGATTCACGTACCCTTCTGGGTCGATAAAGCTCCAGAGATTTTCACAGTCATTTCTCCCAGCGCTATATTTGTTCTTCGGGCCACAGTGGCCAAGCTCCATACAGTTCTCGGAGTAGTTGACTCGGTGTGCAGGTTCTTTACAGATGAATGTTTAGGGCTCGACATCCAGTTGAGTGGGGTAGGAATGGAATCAGAGCTAATCCGCACACCCCTCTTTTGTTTGTAGGACCTGCGGGAGTAGCATTGGTAGAGATCTGGATGTTGGTTGCCATTCGAGTTTGACACCTGCCTTATCATAGTAATACTTAGCGGCCGAGTTCATCACCCGGACTCAAAATTCTGTCCGAAATGAGAGTATTGCAAACACAGCGAAGGATGAATTCCAAAGCAAGAAGACCGGCGCTGAAATAGTGGGACGAAGGGCGGAGAGCCATAAAACACGTCTATCAATTCGCATACCCCAAATAGCTGTCAGCTTTATATCATTCCCCAACCTTTAATGATACTTTCAGACCGTAAGCGGACGATAAATGCAAGGGACAGAGGGCTTACAATCAGATGAGATTGAACATTCTTCCCACAACATCTTGGACGCCCTCCGCTCTCAAAATATCGTGTGTGCCCTCCACAGTTTTCAACAGCGCAAACTTCCGTCCACCGCTCTGGGCCTCCTCCAACCTCCCAAATGTGGGAATTTCCTGCACAGTAACCAGTCCTCTCCGCAGCTCTGCCTGCCGAGCGACTGAGTCCATATTGAAGGAGGGTATGGGACTAGTGGCAGGTATGAGTTCCAAGAAGGCATCGAAAAGCATGTCTGCGTGCGCATGCGGAAAAGCTTCGTCATCCTCTGTGAATTTGTGATGATGAATGAGAAATTAAAGAGCAGGAAAAAGGCTATTGTTTATGTTACCGGCGTGCGCGATGAGGACGGAGGAGGTGATATTCTGGCAGCGAAGGTTGGGTCACAGTGAGACTCAAGCAGACACCTTCCACGCACCGGAAGCAAGCCTAATGTATCGAAAGCATGGGTGGCGAGCCCGAGCAGGAATCCTGGTTCGTAATGACAATTAGAAATCTAACCAATCATCGAAACTTACGGGTCAATGCGGGGGCCATGGCCAATGGTTTGAATAGTGGGAAGAGTCCTAAAATATAGTACTCGTGTAGCACAGTGCGAAGTGAAGCAAAAGGGGCAAGCAGGACGAGGCCAAGAGGATTGATGCTGTCTTGACAGAGTTCGGCGGCAAGCAGCGCAGCGATGGCAGTGCCGAGGCTATGGCCCACGATGAGGACATCCTGTGGTCTTGCGCCGTGGGCAAAGAGGAAATCCCAGGCCGCACGCGCATCTGAGGCGACCCCAGCGATTGTCGGGCTACCTTCGCTGTCTCCGAATCCGCGATAGTCAACTGCCAGAATGTTCGCGTTTAAGCGGGACGAAAGGGCGGAGTATACAGCGATGCGCTGCGGAATCGCTCGATGGCCAGATTTCCGTGCAAAAACAGGATGGTAGGTCGCTGCTTTAGAGCCACAGGAATGTCGATCGTCTGCACGGGGAAGGGCATGCTGCGGTAGTACCTTTCAGAGGTCACAAACCACGCCCCGAGTGTCGTATTATCGGCGCTATTGATGTACAAGTTGACAGCTTTACCAGCTACCTCCGCCAAATCAGCGCCGTTAGAGAAGACAGACAGTGACTCACGGGCCAATCCATAGTTTTCAGGCCAAGAGAAATTCGGCGTCGCAGAAAATCCACGGTGGTGCCCGTAGACAGCCCTACCAGGAAGCCAATAAGCAATGCAACTGCTTGCCTCGAGAATCGACACTCACAGCGTCTGTATGTAGGGCACGAATATCAGTGCTAGAATGGCTCCATAGCCCATGGCAAGATGAACAAGAACCCATGAGACGCGGAGTAGCATTCCGTGGCGAGATGCTGCGGCGGGCATGGTAAGAGTCAGGAATTTCGTTCGGTTTGATCCGCAGAATAAGTTGCAGTAAAGCCGCCGGGATTTGCGGCGCAGCCTGATCCGTCGGAGTTGCCTTGAAACTTGGATATTTATATCGGCCAATGAGGCTAACTTGAAATTGCACTCTGCGTTCAGGCTTTGTGCAAAATTCATATAGATCCAGACGACAGAGTTCAATTAAATATTTTTGAACCTTTTTGAACCAGTATTACCCACGAAAACTCCATCCAACTTTATGCATTACAATGAGTATACAGCTTGATGGGGAGCGGCATCTGATTTCCCCGCTCAGGTTCACTCCGAACGAGCGGACGCTGCACCTTCAAGGTTCTGGTATTTTGGGTATCTGGTATGCGGTGCAACTCAACGAAGGCAGCCAGGTGAGGCAATTCTAGAAACTGATACAACTCACAGAACTTTCGAATATCAGTGCAGGATACGGCTATATGAGAAATAGAATCCCCCGCTGTTTGGACCGGTACTTCTGAACTAACAGCAGACAGGGTGTACCACAAGTTCAAGGTGGAGGTAATTATCAAATTGGACTCAAGAGAAGACGGGACTTGGACATTGGACAACACACAGGCTTTCACAGACATTGAACATTGGATGGGCTCGTGGCTACTTGGACGGTGTACAGGATAACTATTGTTGACTGGATGCTGTGAGATAGAGGCTGCAGATAGTGAGCTACAGTGCAGTAGTGAAGGCGTGTAACTTACAGGAAGCTGTGGCGGTGTTGCGGTCATGGTCGAACCGGGTGTCTGTCAACCGCCTCTTTCCAAGGACGGCGGAGGATGGATGAAAAGGACCATCCTCCGCGACAGTTGTGGTTGTTACGGGATGGGTGATCTGGCTTGCTGAAGGCACTGACGCCCCTGGAACAGGCGTGCTGCCATTGGAAATAGGGTGCGCGGCGGCGGGGGCGGGATCGACAGTGAGCGAGTGCGATACAACTGCGGCCGGCACAATTGTGGTGGGCGTGGTATGAACCCAGCCGATTGGGGCTGAGGCGGAAACGTGGTAAGTGACGTGAAAGTCTGCGTCGTCCATCAGCAAGGACGCAGAATCGTCGGGCAGCAGATTCAGCGCTCAGGGTCGGGATCGAGGAAGGTCTCGACGGTGGAACGGGGATGAGGCATATTTCTTAGGGGCACAGGAAGGGTAGACGCAGGAAGTTAGGGTCTTGTATATAATTCCTGAGCAATTAAAAACCGGTTTATAAACATTGTTTATAAACAGCCTGTTTGTAAACATGTTTATAAACAAGGATGGTATATCGGCTAAAAACAGCTGCGGGAGGGCCGAGTCGGCCGACATCTCAAAAATTTGGACCTACGGTGTGCCCTCGACTCTGTTCCTTGCAAGACATCTCGCCATTGGCCTCAGATTGCAATATTTCTTGCAAACGAATTCTGAGCACGTTATTTCGACGTCATTGCCGTCGAAAAAAATGCACGGGTGCCTTTTAAAGTTTGGTTTATGCCGTATTCCTCCTTTGTGTGTCCGTTTTCCCCTGCCGGACAATTACTGGAAATCAATTGAAAGTCAAAAACACTGCGAGAATTGCTCCCGGCCCCGGCGGCCCGAGGTCCGAATATAATTAAAAACAGACCATTTGGACCAAACCAATTAAAAACCGGTTTATAAACAGCTGTTTATAAACCGGTATACATACAAGAATTAAATACAAGACCCTACAGGAAGTGCAGATGAGGATGGTGTACGATTACGACGACGAATCAGTGCCATCACGGCAAGACCCATACGATGACAACCCGATTAGGTCCGCAAAATCGGCCGTTTTGATACGGTAACCACAGGTTGCAGTTCATCACGAATTTCGACTTTTTGATTTCAGACCTGGTAACCTACATCGGTACCAGGAACCGGTGGTGCATAGTGCACGCCGCCCAAAAATTGCGATGTGCGTCAATGGATCACGGCGACATGGGGTTCAATTCCCCACTGGTTGCATGCATTTTGGGGCACTGTATTTTTTTCTAGCTATTTTCAGCTCCTCCGCACATTTCTGTTTAATACGGAGACGTAGATATTTTATTGGGAACATGTCGGGAGAATTCCAATTTGAAGAAATCAGCCAACTGTAAATTCGTATTGACCATTGTGTGAATCACACAATGCCGCAGTACGATGGGCCACAGTGTGATTTAGAGTTGTATAACTCTTGGTGAATAAGGGAGGGAATGAGCACCGGTGGTGCATGGTGCACGCTGTCATCAAATACTTCGGTATAACTTATGTCAGGCAGACCGGGGTTCCACTCCCCGCCAGTGCATTCCGTATCAGAAGTCTTTTCCAGCTGTTTTAAAGCCTAGTCTTCCGCACGTTTTTGCCCTGTCCTGGGGACCTAGATATTATAACAAGGCGTCGTAAAGGCATTAATATTGGTTCGACTTTAAGAAATAGACTACTGTAATGGCATTGACCATTGCGTAATTGCGAGCTGAAGAAATCAGGGAAAGACATATGGATATAAGAACCGGTGGTGCGTGGTGCACGCTGCCGTTAAATATGGGAACGCGCCAGTCGATTTCAGGCAGACGGGGTTCGACTCCCCACCGGTGCATTTGGAAGATCCCACCATTTTTTTACTTTTATTTTTGTTCATTTTACAGCGACTGACTGAAAAAAGCTGTGGAAATCCCTCCCACCGCCCAAGTGCTTTCCTCCCACCCTCGATGTTGAACTTTTGGCACTGGTTCAACCCTTATATTGCCGAACTGTGTAATGGAGGGCAGTGTAAAGAGCGGTTAAGAAGGAGAGGTATAAGCATCGGTGGTGCATGTGCACGCTGCCATTAAATGCGGAGATTGACGAGCAACGTTTCAGGCGGACCGGGGTTCGATTCCCCACTGGTGCATGCACTTGAAGCGCTGTATTTTTCTTTCTAGCTGTTTTCACGCCTCCTCAGCATATTTTTGTTTACTACTGAGGCCAAGATTATATCGACAAGTTATTGGGAAAGTGTTGTAGAGGTATTGGTGTGGTTGAAGACATGAGGCACTGCCTAGCTATGTATAGCCGATGTTGTTGATCCAACCTCGAGAACTGACCTACTGTGATGCCATTCGCCATTCGGTTATTTAGAGCTGTATGAAGCAGCACACAGAAGGATGAGAATAAGCACCGGTGGTGCATGGTGCACGCTGCGTTTCAATGTGGGTTCGGACGCCATTTCAGGCAGACCGGGGTTCGATTCCCCGCCTGTATTGGTTCCATCCCTTTTTTTTTCACAATTTCTGAACAAGCTGCGGAGCCTCACCCACTACGCAAATTTAATCCCGCTCACGCCCCTTGAATTATCACGCCCACTTTGTAATATAATTCACCCGCTTTGACCGCATCGCCCCCGGCTTCTCCCGAACACCGCCACACGCAGCTCTCTCTCCGGGTTGTCTCCGGGCTCTCCCGCCGACGCGCCAATGCCCCGACAACAAGAACGCACGACGACGACGACACCGCTCCCTCACCCCCGCCCGCCTCTGCCCCTCCCGCAGAAAAATCGCCCGAGGCGCAGCTCGAATCTTTGGGCCTGACAGGCGGCGCACTTCGCCAATGGATCGCGCGTTGCCTACGACCCGCGCGATCTTTTTCTCTCCTCGCAGGAGAGCGCCGCTTTGGGGGGCAGCGTGCCGAAGCTCACGCTCATGGAGGAGGTGCTGCTGCTCGGTATCAAGGACAAGCAGGGGTACCTCAGCTTCTGGAACGACAACATCAGCTATGCGCTGAGGGGGTGTATACTCATGGAGCTGGCGCTGAGGAGAAGGGTAAGGGATCCGATGAGTGTAAGCAAATACATGGTATACTGGACGGTATGCTGACCCCCGATATCGATAAGATACATACAGCGGCGGACCCCCCTGACGGAGCGGCCTGTGACCGTGCTGTCTACGCGGCAAACGGGCGAGACTCTGCTCGAAGAGACGCTCAAGATGGTGAAGCAGACCGAGGACGCAGGCGAGCGCATGGGCGTCGCGACCTGGGCCGACCTCCTCAGCGGTAAGTGTCGTGTGCCGGCTGTTATATTCCCTCCCTTCCCTTCCTGCTATTCATCCCTTCCTGTTATCCATTCGTCGTACCCCTCCTTGTTCTTGTTTTTCGCCGTACCCGGTGCCACCGCACCGCGGGTATCACTCCCCTCTCCTTTTCTCGCAGCGCGGACTTCCCCGCGCGCGCTTTACGACTCCCTCCGAGTCGCTGGCAGACAGTAGGCGCTTTACCGGGCGGTTGGTGGGCAGCGCCTATCGTGCGACCAGGCCACTTCGTCATGCGAGGGGCGTACGCTCCAGGAGCGCTTTACGGCTGCATGCTTGGAGACCGCGCGTGAAGACTCGGTGCACGAGGGGCCTCCACACCCATATTCGTCTCATCTCGTTTCGCTCCACCATTCTGCCCCTTCTTATTTTTATTTTTTATTTTTTTGTCTTTGTGCGGGCGAGCGGTACGAGCGATGCGGTATGAGGCATCTCCTCTGGGACTGTTCTGCGCAAGCGCATACCTATGTACGTACGTATCGCGCGCCGCCCGCGTTGTCGTGCCCTGCATCGCCATCATCGTCTTCTGGCATCTGGCGTCCGTGCCCTCGCGCGCGGACGGGCCCCGTAGCTGCGGCTGAGGGGAGGCGCAGAGTCTACCCACGGACTGGTCTCCCGCATCCCCGGCGCTGGTGGCGGCGGGGAGTGCGTGTGCCTGCGGTGGTCGGGAGCAGCAGCAGTGGGGGTGCCATCTACCGCTGTCGTGCCCGTGCCGGTCGTGCTAGGCATGCGCGTCGTGGCGGTCGTGTTGGGTTGGTCGTGGCGAGCGCACCGCGTCGTGTCGCCCGCTCGCTCGAATTCGGAGTCGTCGGTGGACTCGACGCGGAGTCGGCGTGCTGTTCGTGCTCGTGCGGCTTCTACCGCTGATCATGTCGCCCGTGTCGGCCACTGGTGTCCCCGGACTCGACTCGGAACCGATGTGTCTTGCTTGCGGAGTTGGCACGCTATTCGTGCGCGTGCTCCTGCCGTGCGCGCGCTCCTGCGTAGCGCGGCGACGGCGCTCCGCTCCCCCCTCGTATCGACGACCGGGGGGTGGCAGCGCGTGCTGTCTTCGAAGGGGTGGGGCAGCGCGTCGGCCCGTAGTGCGCAGGAGGTGGACTGGCTGCGACGTGGCGGCAGACGAGGCGGCGTATGTCGAGCGGGATGCGGCGACGGTGCTCCGCTACCCCTCCGTCGATGGCGCGGCGCGCGCCGGGGGGGTGGCGACGCGCGCTACCTTCGGCGAGGGTGGTGGTGTACTATGACGTGGCTGGTGCTGAATGCGCTGCAACGGGGCGGCGCATGCCGGGCTGGACGTCACCGTCGGGGGGGGTGGTGTACGTCCGCTTTAAGCGCGGGGTGGGCTGGCTGCGTATGTCGGAGCGGGGTGTATTGACTGCCTTACGTAATTTACTCACTCTATGTGTTCTCACTCCGAGTTGAGTGCACGATACGGTGACGCTGTTATTTCCTCGTTGTGGTCTCAATAAATGGGTAGTGTGGATAATGAATACTTTTTTATTGATCCCGATACACCCACCTACCTACCTAGATCGTTCCATTCAAGTTAAAATGCGGATGGAACGATCAAGTAAAGAGTTGTGTGTGGGCGTCCTTCCCGAAATGAAAGAACGCCGCAGAGTCGCACAGAGCCGGGCAGTTCGAGACGGTGAGTCAAAACCTCCGCGTCAGTGAGATTGGGGGGTAATCCCGAGGACTTCTGCTCGCGATCGGTCGCGTCACAGGAGGTAAATGAGCTTCAACACACCAGAGATTGTATAAACTCCTCCACCCGCGAAGATTGTGATACTTGTTTGGATCAGGTTCAAGGTGTTTCCGGAGCGATTGAATCCCGCGCCTAGCCTGCATCCACTAGACCACATTGGCGAGAAACCTCGGGTTGTTAGGCCGGAAGAGACTACACTGTTTTAATTTAAATACAGCGGTGATATTATCAGTAGCAAACCGTCGCAGAAATCATCCCAGAGGTCACCTGCACAAGAAGATCCAAAGTGAGGAATGCTAGCAATGACTGAGGGTTGTTGAACACAAATGTGATGCCAGGCTTGAAGCCTCGGTCAACGCTGTTGACAAGACACATAGCATGATTCCAGTTGGATTCGCTGTATATCTGGGAGACTGTGTATGCTTCAAGAGTTGGATCTGGAGTCGCTGAGCATGTTTCAGACGGGTCATTGCTAGTAACACAATCAAATCAAACGACTCGGAGCCTCTGGGGTTTTTGAATGCCACCTCGAGTGCACCCACTGTGGGGACCAAAGGGAAAGGAAATGCCTCATATAAAACATGTTTTGGTGCCTCTAGCGGAGGCTTAAGAGTTGAATAGCCTAGATTGTACGAGCTAAACCAATCCCTCTCACCGTCCTGACCATCAACCCAAAGTATCCTAAGCTGACGACATATATCAATGTCTCGACCACTTTGGGGCCATATGCTTGGTGTGGCGACAGTCGGGAATTTTCATCTGGCTCATTGGTCGCCCCATCGCGCCAAATAAAAGCTCCGATGAGGACAACTCCGTAAAATACACCCCTGCATCAATTAATCTACATACAACCCCGGAAACAGTACGGGGGGCATACCAGCTGATCCACGCAAGGGGCATGGCCAACATAATCCACGGGTTCCAGAAGGAATTCTGGGTCATCGCACGCGTCGCCTGCTGAGGGGGATAGGTTCGAGGTAAGCTTAAGAAGCAACCAATGGAATTTGAACACACGCGTATCCAGAGACGTCTTTCGGCTACAGTTTCGAGTCTCCCAAACGTCATCACCAATGTGGCCGCGTAACCAGCACCGGCACACAGGCAGACCACCGACAAAAGTGCGAGCGTGTGAACTATGGGGTCGTTACCACTACTGGGTACCTGGAACATGGCGACCAGGAGACTGAATAAGTCGTCAACAATGAACATCTACTGTACTAAAACGTTCAATTCGACAGTCACGCGTCACTGGGGGGGCTGTCGATTGCCAACTTTGGTGCTTGTCACGCATCACCCCGAGGACTGTCGAATAGATTTTCCGGTTCGTCACCCCAAAATCCCCAAATTTCGCGATTTCGACGAATTTTCGGCTCGGATTGTCGAAATTTTGCGCTCGGTCACGCCAAAAAATGCGGTTTGTCGAATTGTCGAACCGGAATTTTCCGTCACGCGTCACCCCCTCTGTCGAACTGAACGTTTTAGTACAGTATGTATCACTAAGACATGGATGAAACCTCACCTCGAGATTACTAATGCGATGCCTCCAATATAGGTCCATTCATTTATCCACCGTTGACAAGGGTTTCGTCCAGCGCCATCGTCACCCAAAGCTTCAAGTTGGATTGCTTCCCGAAAATAGCGATCGGGAAGCCCTAAAAAGAGGAAGATATACGGGATTATGAGAAATTTGAAAGACGTCTTCGGTGTCTTCGGTTCAGAGGCGGACATAGTAATGTGTTCTATAGATTGAGATGTGGGTGGCTCGTCCACCGGGTCTGCCCGGTACGGCTTCCGCCGTATGACCTGTACTTTGGCTGGCACAGGCAGTCTGTATTAATAGTGAGTCAGATTAGAAAGGGGTAAGTAGTTTCACATATTTACGCTGAGGACGCAGCTGAACGCGAGGTGCTCGGCGGATAACTAAATTCACCCGGTTGACCAATGATACGCTGCTGGACAGGCTCCGAAGTAACCGCGGACTGGTCCGGGATCTCCCCTGGAGGCAGGTTTGCGTCGCGTCGGATGTCTGATAATGGTCCCCAGTTGACACCCGCCTCCCGATATACTACGAGAAACATAAATTGGCACTCAACGAATGCACTGTTAATAGGGTCAATATTTCGCAGCGCTATGAGAGAGGGACGCTCACCATCGTTGTAGGTTATCTGGGAGCGGATGTGTTACGGGATTGAAACACTTCGGACAGCGATCGCTGTCATGAGTAATTATGGCGTACAATTCGAGAATACCCGGCTGGAGATCTCCGTTGAAATAATTGCCCAGCCAGGCATCCCATGTGTTGTTTGATAAGAGCTCAGACTCTTTCGGCGCAAGTAGCCCGAAGCGTCCGCTTGTGACGAACTGGCCACCATCTTGGTCTCCGAGTTGTGAGACGAGATATGAACAAAGATCCTGAATGAGTGAGCGAGGCTGGCACGCAGGGAGTGGCAAGATCTACCTCCCAGGATGTGCATTGTTCCAGCGGAACATGAACTTGACGTCCATTAAAATCGTTCACCTGCTTGAAGGATCTGTCTCTGGGGACATTGAGCGCCGCACCATGAGTGGCTTCGATCTGCAGCGGGATTGAATAAGAAAAATCGTACACATTTGAAGAGGCTCACTGGGGTGTCTAAAAAGTTTACAGCCTGTGGACGAACAACGTTAAACTGTGCGTCACGAAAACTTTCAATCTGCATCTACCGGTAAACTCTGGTCATCCTGCTCTGGGTCCAAAGCAGGTGGTAACTGCGTCGCACTATCTCCGGGGACGTCAAAATCCGCGTGAGTGTTTTCAATCTGCAACGGGATTGAATAAGAAAAATTGTACACATTTGAAGAGGCTTACTAGGGCGGCTAAAAAGTTCACAGCCTGTGGACGATCAACATTAAACTGTGCGTCACGAAAACGTTCAATCTGCATCTACCGGTAGACTCTGGTCATCCTGCTCTGGGTCCAAAGTAGGTGGTAACTGCGTCGCACTGTCTCCGTGGACGTCAAAATCCGCGTGAGTGTTTTCAATCTGTAACGGGATTGAATAAGAAAAATTGTACACATTTGAAGAGGCTCACTGGGGCGGCTAAAAAGTTCACAGCCTGTGGACGATCAACATTAAACTGTGCACCACGAAAACTTTCAATCTGCATCTACCGGTAGACTCTGGTCATCCTGCTCTGGGTCCAAAGCAGGTGGTAAGGCACGTGGAGAAGCCGTGCGATTGGGAACTGGCTTCGGGGGCAGCGGGGGCGGGGGCGCTCGGGAAGGTTCGTTTTGGGAAAAGTCGGTGTCACCCAGATACGAGTCATACGTTGCGGCGGCAGGGATTTGTGCAGGGTACCCTCTCGTCAAGTGTTCCAAAAGCTTGTCGACAGTCTGCCGTCTGGGATCCGACGAAAGATTGGTCCAAGAGCTAGATTCCTCGGTACCACTGGATACGCTCGGTTGCGCAGGGACGGGCTTTTTCTTAACAGAACCGGTCGACGTGCCGGACAGGGCGTCGAATGGGGATACAAAGTCGAACATGGACTTTCGAGACGAAGGTTCGTTTTGGGAAAAGTCGGTGCCACCCAGATCAGTCGTATATGGCACTATGATATAACAAATGTACGTGAGCAGAGGAGTGGAGTGATGTAACACTTCCTGTAACTCAGTGGGAAGGCTGATATAACACCTTACAAGGCCATCCGTTTCAGGTAACTCCTGCACCTCATCAATGCGGCGGCGATGTGGGCGGCGTCTTGATGGCGCGTGGCGGTGCGCCCCCGCCTGCCCCGTTTTGGTCCGTCCCCCCAAACGGCTCTACAGGCTAGTGCTTGCAGGAATGTATTGAATAGGTGTCTTGAGTATTCTTGACGAGTTCCCACGTAGTACCGCGCCTCAATTCAACCGTAGTTTACAAAAGGATGTGACCGAAATGGCAGAGCGCACGGTGTTTGTTACTGTTATGATTGCATCGCTTGGCCTCTCTCCCACCGCAAATGCCTCTCCACTGCCTCCCCTAGCTACCTCTGGCTCATGTCATTCTTCTCACGGCCGACCTTTGTCCCAGCAGTACTGTTCGTGTTGCTCCTCAAGCCTTTCATTGCCCCCAGTGCTCCTCAAGAAGATTCGCTTTCTGGGTCCGTTTCGCACCCTGCTCCTGCTGCTTTCAGGGTAGGTCCTCATTCTTTGGGGAACCTCTCTTTCTTATCATCTATATTCTACTCTCTAGGCACCAGCTCTCTACATATGAGCTGTATCCTTTACTGCGGCTTTTGACCCCCCGCGGCGCCCCCTTCCCTTCCGCTTCCTATTGGACCCATCCACTCAGTACTCTACTCGATTGCTGACACAACACCCCCCAATCTCGTCCTATTGAAACAGCGGTGTCTGACGCCTGTGCTCCGAGCACTATTGTTTTTACCCCGCGCGCTCCGGTCTGGCCATTCCGGCTGCCACGCTTGCTCAGGCTCTGGGATGACGACGCTAGGAGCATGTAGCAGTCATCCAACGTATGCATGGTTTTCCGCTGCTCTGGCCACGCGCACGCTGTGCAGGACGAATTTTACCCTCGCGCCCGCCGCCACACCGCTATTGCGCCGCGCCACCCTCTAGCTGCCCAAAAGGCTACTCTACTACCATAACCCACACCACCCACTCCCTCCCCGCGCTTTACAGCATCCCCGGACGCCTGTACGGTACGCTGAGCGAAATTTACCCCCGCGGGCCTCGCCGCACCGGTTTGGGCTGCTGCCACCCCGCAGGCCCCCAAAAGCCAGGCCCCCAGCATCCACACATACAGCCGCTCTAACCCTAGCCTCTTGACTGTCTCCGCCCCCTGTACGCCGCGATCCGCCTTTTTTACCCCCCGCGCGCCGCCGGCCGCCGCGCTTGCGCAGCTGCCCCAAACACCCTGCCAGCACCATCTCCCTCCTCACCCACTCCCTCCCCGCGGTTTGCAGCCGCCTGCGCAGCCTGCACGCTCCACCGGCAATTTTTCGGCCCAGCACGCTCCGCACGCCGCGTTTTCGCCCGCTGCCGCGCTGCACGCCCGAAAACACTGCGCCCCCGCCATCTACCACTGCAACCGCTTCACCTCCCCGCTTCCTAGCTGCCCCCGCCCCCCGTACACCGCGATCCGCCTTTTTTACCCCCCGTGCGCCGCTGGCCGCCGCGCTTGCGCAGCTGCCCCAAACACCCTGCCAGCACCATCTCCCACCTCACCCACTCCCTCCCCGCGGTTTGCAGCCGCCTGCACAGCCTGCACGCTCCGCCAGCAATTTTTCGGCCCAGCGCCCCCCGCGCGCCGCATTTTTGCCCACCACCGCGCTGCACGCCCGAAAACACTGCGTCCCCACCATCTACCACTGCAACTGCTTCACCTCCCCACTTCCTAGCTGCCCCCACCCCCCGTACGCCGCGATCCACCTTTTTTACCCCCCGCGCGCTGCCGGCCGCCGCACTTGCGCAGCTGCCCCAAACACCCTGCCAGCACCATCTCCCACCTCACCCACTCCCTCCCCGCGGTTTACAGCCGCCTGCGCAGCCTGCACGCTCCGCCGGCAATTTTTCGGCCCAGCACGCCCCGCACGCCGCGTTTTTGCCCGCTGCCGCGCTGCACACTCGAGCACATTATGCCCCCGCTATCTACCACCACAACCGCGTCACCTCCCCGTTTCCTAGCTGCCCTCGCTGCCTGTACGCCGCGATCCGCCTTTTTTACTCCCCGCGCGCTGCCGGCCACCGCGCTTGCGCAGCTGCCCCAAACACCCTGCCAGCACCATCTCCCACCTCACCCACTGCCCCACTCCCTCCCCCATCCACCTGCGCCACCTGCACGCTCTGCTGCTTTTTTTTTTACCCCTCCGCCCTACTTTTCGAGCCGCACGTTCCTTTATTGGCCCTTTTGATGGACTTACATATTCACTGATTCCACTGTTCATGTCTTCACATCTTTTTGTAGCCACTGCTGTGAATTTAAAAAAAATCTCACCCAAAAACATTTTTTGAAAAAAACCATCTCACGAGTTTCGAACCTGCGAACTCCGACACCTAGATATCCTCAAGACGCAGCACAACAACCACTATGTCATTCAACAGTTCTTGCCTGGCTTGCACTGCTAGATATCATCTGCGTAAAGCCATTACACACCTGACAAAAATAATAATAATAATCTAAGTACACCAAAGCTCTAAAATACTAAACTGAAGCAGCGAAGCATCCGCACCAAAGCAATCTGCCGCCGAATCGCCTCCGCCTTAATTTCTTCTTCTTGAAATACAATTAGCCCTCCGCAGCGTAAACAAATAAAAAAAGAAGAAAAGACTCACTTTTTAGACATCTCCGGCTCTAGGTTTTCTCCCAGGCGTTTCCTACCACGTTGCGCCGGCTTCTCCACCGCCTTGTCCTTCCGCTGGTCCTCCCTCGTCCACTTCACCTCTCGGACTACAACCCGCTCGTCATTGTCGTTACGTGGCGGTATAATCTCGCGGCGCGGATGGGTCGACATGGCTAGAGGTGGTGCGACCGGCTTCGCTGCCGGCGCCTTTGGCTTCTTCGCTTCCGCTTTCTTGGGCTTCTTTGCCTTTGGGATCTTCGGTGGCAGCCACGCTGTGGGAAAGTCCAAACCTGCATCCCCCGTTGTGGTGGCTGCCGCACTGCTTGAACCCGACGCCGCTGGATTGAGTGTCCCAGTAGACATCGACATGGACGCTAACACCGGATTGGGTGTCACTGATGCATTGGGTGTCGCCGACGCCAACGCCGTCACTGCCGCCGCGGCGTTGCGGGCAGCCAAACGCAAGGCCGCGAATCTGCTCAAAGGTGACATTGTCGACACCGAGACTGGGATGATGGCGGTCGCGGTCGCGTCCATGGATGAGGTCGATGTGCTGGAGGTGTGGGGGTCAGCTGTGACGGGCCAAGTGTCCAAGGTTAGGTGCGTGGTCATTGTCGTGGGTGTTGCGCCTGTGGAACTGTTCCCCGGGGTGCAGGTAGCCGGTGACAGGGAGCTCGCTGCCTTGCGTGCAATGGCGGGTGGTGTGGAACCTGGTGTCACCTTGCGTGCGATCGCCGGCGGGGTTCCTGTAGCATTGGCGACCATACCATCCCGCGCCCAGTCGGCCGTCTGAGGGGGAAGTCTGAGAGGAGATGATCCCGTCAGACTTCCTCCTAGACTCGAGGAGGACGTGAACCTCTCCCACCGGGGTTGGCGACTGAAACTGGTACCGACTTCGGCACCGCTAGAAGAACCTGTCTTTCCCCACGCGGGCCGGGGGAGTGGCCGCACCGCAGAGTCCTGCGAAAACGGAGGAGAAACGTCGCGCATCGACACATCACCACAAGGCGTAACCGCACCGCATCCGCTCATATTGCTAGAGCTTGGAAAGTTGAAGCCCCCGCTGGAGGTGAGTCCCAGTTGAGCTCCATCGCTCACCGGCGAAGGAGGTATGGCGGAAGGCTGAGGCATAAACCCTTCCGCCGGAGATGAGGGTGCTCGGTGTAGCACGTCTCTGAACGCTGCGCCGCCATGGTAAGCCAAGTCGCCAAGTCGCCTGAATATGGAGAAGCACCGTTAGATGGGGCGCCACTGCCGCCGGCATCGGCGTTCCTTGTGGGACTGGGGGTGTGCGCAGAGCCGCTAGAGTACGGAGAACCGCCATGTAAGGGAGCGTGAGCGTTGGAGAACGAGCTGCTAGCGAATGAAGAATCGCGCGCAGCCCCATTGAAAGGAGAGCCCCCATTGACACTGGTTTTCGCAGCTGAGCCGGGCGCGTGTGGCGACGCGCCAGCCACAGAATTCGAGTTGTCGTCTCTGAACGACAGAAGCGTGTGGCCTGTCTCTGCACTGAACGAGGGAAAACCCCCCGTCCAAGCTTCTGCGGTTTCTGCGTTTGCTAGACACGCTAAGAGATCCCGCTCGAACTCCGGATCCAGGGTGAGTGCGTTGCCGCCCTCGTTAATGATGCTGGCCAGGGGCATGGTCGCAGTGGCGCTCGAGTCTTTGTTCCAACCTCTGTCGGCCGATTTAGCCATGTCGCCTGCAGCTTTCTTGGACTTGCGCGGGCGGCGCGTGAGTTTCGTGGCCTTTGGGGGTTTCGCAGGCTCTGCTGGCTCTGCAGCTGCGTCCTCGGGGTCCAATTCGTCCCCGTCGTTAGACTCGCCAGCCTTCGACTTTGCGACTGCCTCTAGTGCAAAGATGCCGCGTTCCAGACAAATTTTTCTCGCTGGAATTCATATTAGCTCTCAATTCCAAATAAAGATCGTGATGCTCACAGATGGCTCGCCTGAGGAATTTCAGAAACTCTCGCCCCACCTTCTTCCACGACGGATGAAAATCCTCGAAATTGACACCACCTGGCGTCGTGCCAAAAGGGATGCTGACAGTGATGGTGAGTCATCTACCACAATTCCCAAAATAGGCGTCCAACCTTCTGGCCCACAACTCGCCACCCATTCGTGGCATTGGGCCGCCGAGCATGGTGATGCCATACCACCCCGTCATCTTCGTCAGCTCCGCATGAAACATCCGAACCATGTCGCTCGCCTCATCTATTGACCTAAATCAAGACCTCAGTTCACGGTTCTTCAAGTTCATCTTGAAACTTACGCTTGATAATCCTCTGGCGACCGAGTGGCTCCCTCCTCCGGCTCCTCCAACACCGGCAACACCTCCTCCCTCGCCATCTTCCGGAATTTCTCCTGGACTTCCTCAGGCTCTGCTTTAAACAAGTCGTCCACCACCTGCCGCGTCAACTTCATCCGCGCGGTCTTCGCCTCTTGAACACGCTTCATACGCACCGCGTCGTCATCGTCGTCGATCCACTCGCCGTCATCGTCACGTCCCTGCACCGCCTCGTTCAGTTCGTCCATTCCCCTTGCCTTCAGCTCCTCCTTGACACGCAACAAGTTGTGCTTGTGATAGACCTCAGAAACCTGGTGGTGTCGCCGACGCTTGGCCCGAGCCTTGAAAAGTATCGATGCCAGGGATGACCTTCCAGGTCCGCGCTAGTTCCCCGTTCGCTTGATTTTGTTGCTCTCGTTGCGAAACCATGCTTGCAGTTGCTGTGAGTAATTGGTGAGTACTTAACACATCTCGACGCGGAGACTCACAGTTTTGCGCTTGGTCAAGGCACTACTCAGCTCCGACTCTTGCTCCAGCGTCAGCAGCGGTACATCTCCAGCGTTCGGATCCACCAGCTCGTCTGCAATGGGAAAGCCGAGCACTTCCTCCTCTGGATAATCCAAAAACCACGCCTCTCGCATCTTGGGCCAGAAGGTCCATAGGTTCTTGGAAGCCTGCGCGAGCAAGTATTGCGGCATCCAGTTCTGGAGGAATTGACGCTGATCCTCTGTCGCCCAGGGGGTAGGAGGCATTGTGCAAAATAGAAGATAGGGCGGCGGGCAAGAGGTACGTAGGAGAACGCGCTTCAACAAATTGGACGTGCTTCAACAAATGGACGCGAAGAGATGGACGCGTCTAGTTTTTGCACATGTTTGTCTGATATCTTTTAAAAAATTATTTTAAATCGATTATTCAATCCTCTTCGAGCAGATCTTGAGATCTAATAACTCTTCATCAGGTTCACCTCCCATGGTTGCGGTACCATCTTTTGACTCGCTACGTATTGCGCCACTTGTCAGTCTTGTGAAATCCACGTGCCCTGATATCTTTCTCACCTGCAACCCTTCCATTTGTTCCTCCGGGTATCCCGGCCGCCACTCTGATGTCACTGGAAACTGCAAGATCCACTCCTCCAGCATTGTCCGCCAAAATTCGGGCACCTTTCGCGACGCGCGCGCCGCAAGGTAGTCGTCCAGCCGCGCCTCGAGCCATGCACATTGCTCTGGTGTGGTCCATTTCGGTACACCCATTGGCGTTGGTAGGGTTGATAAGAAGCAATAGCCTGATTGTTCGCTCTTCAATTTGCAAACCCTTATAAAGCGATCACGCAGCGTGATTCACGCTATAGCTTGGATAGCAACACATGGCCACCGCCTCGGGATCATTGCTGCCCCTCACCCCGTTCTCCCATTTTCTGGAGGGTCTCGAATTTCTGGTCTATGCATGTAACCTCATTCCACTGGTAGGAATGCTTGTTCCCCCACCCCTCCACCGCTCATTTCTGCAGTGCTTTATCAGATTGGACCAGTATGACATACTTCGTTCGTTCGCATCATTTGTAGCATCTTTATTGGACTCACATGCTTCTTAGAAATTATCCTACTAGCACATGGATGCGCCTGCGGAACAGTATGTCCCAATTCCGCGGTGCATTGGTTTATCCTCCTGCTTGAGTCAGTCCAGTTCCTGCTCTCCTCCCTTATCTTATCCACATGAGATTCAGATCCGTGCGGTCCTGGTGGATTCATCGAGTTTAATCGTGAATAAAATTATTTGGCAAACCGCTAATAATAGTTACAATTCTTACAACATGTTCATCTTACGTTTACATAACCTTTTTGTGCTTCTCTTTGACAGATCTGGAGATCTAATAGATCCTGTCTGATCCTGTCCTACCAACCGACTTCTGAATTCGTTCACATGACTCTAAATACTACATCAAAAGATTCCATCAGTCAACGAGTCCACAGCCTTCGGAACAGGTCAGGCCATTGGATCCGCTCGTAGGCACTTGGCGGCAATGGCGATTCTGGTGAGCGGCCCGCATCCCATTCGCTAGGCGAGACCCACCCCCACCGCGATCTCGGTGGTGTTGTCTGCCCCTTCGAAGACGCATTGGGGGACGATGGAGGCAAAGGGCTCCATTGCAGCTCAGGCTGTTGCGGTGTCGTTAGGCCAGGTGCTGGGATTGACGATGGCTCCTGTCGTTGGCCAGGAGCGAGACTGAGTAGTGGCACCCTCATATATATATACAATATGTAGATGAAAACCACGTACGAGTCTGCTTGAAAATTTGCCTAGTACAAATCAAAGCGTGGGGCCCTCTGAAGTTGGAGAGCACATACGAGATCAATGAGGGCCTGCAACGCCAGTATTTCATCGGTTTCAGTGGCCGTGGGTGACTTGTCGCGTACATCCGGCGCGTTCAACTCTCTGTCCTCGCTTTAGAGTAGGCAGCCCCCCACAAAAACTCAATTCGACTCGCCCAAAAGTTGGTGTTGCGGCTCGTGGGCTTACACCAAAATGAGGGAGGGTTGTCCAGAATGGAACACACACGTACTGGTCGCGACCTGAATCCAGGTACTCCTCACCCCACTCTTCACCTTCCACCTCACCCATGCTGCACTCCGTTTCGGCGAAAATCGACATGTCGAGTTCCTGCTTGCTCCTGACCCAGCTTAGTGCATGTAACAGGCTTAGAGCGGGTTGGGCATACCTCTGCATGGCCGACAACACCTTTGCTTTCTTTGGCGGGTCCCATTTTCGCTTTGCGGCTTTTTTGGCGGCTCTACATCATAACGTTGTAATTGATCCTCCCCTGGACCAAAAATGGAGCAGAAAATACCTATATGCCTGCTGCTGCAGTCGCTTCCGCTCTCATACATCTGGATTGCTACAAAATACAGCTGTATTAGCGTTCGACAACACTATGAATGGCTGCTCACTTGTCGTAGTTTGCTTTAGTTGCAGCGCGTCCGCGCCGCCGCCTTTCGTCGTCTGACAGCCTGACTGTGTGTAGTAGTTGGCTAAGATGAAGGATAACGACGTACGTTGGTTGATAAAGAGCGGCTGCCTTCTTTTCATGCTGAGCTTGCGTCGCGCGTTTGCCCATGGACGCTCGTAACAAGCCGTGATGCGCTCACGTGCCCTCCAGTTTCGCGGGATCTTGGACCGACTTATGTATGATACCGCAGCTGACAAAATCTAGCGTGGGTGAGATGGTACATACCTATTCAAACCTCGGAGGTGAATTTGGGCGCCGCGGACGCCAAGTATGAACGCGTCGGACAAAATTCGCCTGTAGCTCAGGCTGAAGGCTGGGGCCGGGCAACACGCCGAAACCCGTGGCCACCAAATTTTTCCAGATGACCCATGCGCCACTTGAGGCGTGGTTAATACCTATGAAGTCCAGGGAGGTGAATTTGGGCGCCGCCGACGTCCATATGAACTCGGCGGACAAATTTGCCCTGTAGCTGATGGCGCGCGGTAATACAACGCCAACTGAATTTTGTGAGATGAGGAATGGGCTACGTTGGGTTAGTTTCCGTATTTCTTACCCATGAGGACCTCATGCTGCGCCACGCCAGTCATTTCATGTCAACTTCCAATGAAGAACGCGCAGTTCCACTCCAAGGAAAGCGACGACACCTACACATACAGTTTTTTTTGGCGTTGAGGGTGTTGAAAGCGGCAGCCATAGTTTCGTGGGCTTTTGTTCGCATCCCTTTAATGGTATTAGATGTGTCCCACGCAGCAGTCGCGACCAAACTGGACCGATTTGATTGCGTAGCTAAAAGTCAACCCCCCTCGATTTGAGCCGAATCTATATAGTTAGCATTGGTTATTGATTATAAACTGTTTTGCGTACTCAGATAAGCCTTTTAGGCCACAGAGATGATGCAGCATGCGACCAATGTTGTAGCTGACTGCCATAAACGAAACTTGTCACCTCATCACACAGTGGTCACAGCTTTACCTTCCACATCTCATGTAGTACAGCGCGTTTGAATGAATTCGATTCATTTATTCTTTGTTACACACCTCATATCGCTTAGACTAAGTAGAAACATTCAGAACATTTCGAATATAACGTGGTCGGTAGTAGTAGATATTCAGATTCTTCGCAGTTCAATCAATCCTCCTCGTCGTCCTCCTCATCTTGAGGGGCAACGGGTGCAGGGTCCATAGCGGCCGGGAAGTTCATGAGGGCTTGGACCGCAGCGTTGCGGCCAATGTAGCAGGTCATGAGGCCTTGGAGTGACGCGGCCACCGACCTGCGGTACCCCACATGAATACTCAAAGTACATGTAAAGAAAGAAACGATATACATACATGGAGTTGGTGAGTGAGCCGTCGCACCCAAACCAAAGCTCTCCGTGGGCGAAGCCCGTGGCCTCTTCCCGCAAATACTCCACCGCCCGCAAGAACCCTTGACGAACCACGATCGGCTCACGCGACTGGTCGCATGTCGACTCTGCAAGCGGCGTGAACATGGTCAGTAAATCGAACGCACGCGTATCCACCGACTTACCAGTTGCGGCTGATGGTGCCGCCACAAACGTAGTACCACCCCTTGGAAGTCCAGTTCCCATACGCAGCCAGGAAATCTTTGACCATGACCTGCACGGCCGCCCTCCCCGCACAAACGCGGATGTACGTGGGGCCCAGAAGCGCGTAAAGAGTCGGAACGTCGTCACTGGGCGTTTCAGAGTTAGTGGTGGTGGTGGTGGCAAGAAAATGCGCGTTGGTGTACAAATACACGCAATGGCCATCAACCTGACCGGTGTACAAATGTTAGATACCCTAAAAATCACAGCAACACGTCGCCAAGGTGTAGTTGTAGCTAAAAATGGACCATTCACCACTGGTCAAAAATGCACAGGGATAAATTGGGTTGACCTGTAGGAGGTTTTTGGCGTGCTCCGTTAGGTTTGAAAATGTGTGGTGAATGAGAACGATATGACTTTCTTGGTAGCTAAAGCCCTAAAAGGGTAATGTCACAGTGACGGACAGTCACACTTATAAGCTCTACCATCATGTCGCTTGAGCTAAATTCCTTTTGTTCTTTTCCACCACCGCTACTGGCCTAAAGGTATGTCCAGCTTGTGAGGGACCGCACCGGAAGCGCTCCGTGCCACTGCAGCCCACCGAACCATGCGCCGATCCTTACCACAGGATCTATGGTGGAATGATGGACTGCGGTGGCACTCGCTGCCTTTTGGACGCGTTTCCTTTCTTATCTCTTGTCTATTTAGCATGGCTGACATCGTACCTATATAGAAGACAGACTATGTTCCACTCGACACGCTCCGGGTGCCTGTTTTCGCCTTATAACCTTGATATTCATAACGTACCGCCTATACTCCCCACCGATATCATTAGGACGAACATCGACATCACTGTGTCGCTCCAGGCCGCTATGGCCGAGGCCAACCTCCGTGCATCGGGCGAGCTGATTCCGCTAGCCGATGACGACCCCGACTGGGAAGACGAGGACCAGGACTTGACCTCACGGCCCACGTCGCCCTTGTCCGAACTCACAGCCTCAGAGCCTCCAACTCGAGCAACGTCTCCCTCGACTTTTTTATTGGGGAAGGACACCACCGCCCAGAATACCTCGCAGTATGTGCACAGTACGCTACAGCGCCTCCACCACATTAACCCAGTGACCTTTGTAAGCGACGACCACAATAACGACCAGGACCATGCCTCCATGCCCGCACTTGCAACCCCGGAGCCTTCCGTCACGGGTTCAGTCGAGGCCAGGCGCAAGAAGGACTACGCCAAGAAGAAGAGTCGCGCGGCACGGGTTCGCAATGCCAAAGCCAATCCCTGGCTGGCGAGTCCCAAGGAGAAACATTCTCAGGCATACCACAAGGAAACCCCTGAACACACCGCCTTCGACGCTAGCCAAGCCTATACCTCTTCTGCAGGCGCATGGATCGGTGCGCGTACTCAGGGCAAAGGCAAGGGCAAGGGCAAGGGCAAAGCCCGTGGGTCGGGGCGCGCGTGGACCATGGAGGAGCTGAAGAGCCAGGGCGTTCACCACATCCGCTGGAAGGGACGGTATGTAACGTTTCCTCATTTGCTGCGTAATCTGACTCCAAGACGCAGCCGTCCCAAGCTCATCTTGGACATTGAAGGCCGCATCATCGCCATCCTCCTTGGCAAACCCGACGACCCCGACTGGGACACTGTCGTCGCTGATGCATTCGCCGCTTTCGAGCGTGTCCGTCATCGAGGTCAGGAGCGCGGCGCATTCGAGCAAAAGCACTACAAGCATCGCCGAGGTCGTTACACGCCATTGACCACCGGTGTGTCATTTGGCGGAGGACAGAAGGTATAATATTCTGTAGCTAGTCGGACTTTCGCACACTTCAATAAATATTGTTCTTTTTGTGCTAGAGACCCGGAAATTTGAGGAACAGTCGAGAACGCCAACGCCTTATCAACTACCTATTGCGCCGGAAGAGCGTACGCCGGCTGGCTGGGTTTCAATTGAATAAGCCAATGATCATTTACTAGTAGCTCCGACCAACTGATGCGACGACCACAGGTGGATTTGCTTGCTATGCACCCAAGCTCTATCGATACTACGCTGACACGATGCAGGCACTCTTCGACCAATACCCCAATCTAGAGCGGAACTTCTCCAACTCCGTTTTTCCTGCCGCCACCTTCAACTGTGGCCCCCAAGCTTACACCGTCGAGCACGCGGACTACTTGAACCTTATTCACGGGTTATGCGGGGTCACGTCCGGCGGGGTCTACGATCACACAAAAGGAGGGGCGTTTTACATGAGGAAGCTGAAGTTGTTGATCGACTTCCCAGCCAGCGCCAGCTTACTTGTCCCGTCCGCCTTCATGGACCATGGCAACACACCCATTCAAGCTGGCGAGACCCGGTACTCCCTAACCCAATACGCGGCGGGGGGGTTGTTCCGATGGGTGAAGTATGGGTTCCAAACGGCTAAATCTTTACTCTCATTGCCTGGAGGCAAGGAACTCGTCGCATCTTTTGATGGTGTTCCAGGATCTCAGTGGAGATGGGCGCTCAATCTCTTTTCGAAAGTAGACGAGCTTGATGCGGATCGGCGCAGTGTGTTTTCCAATTAGTGCAGATGACATATCACAAATACATTGCTTTTATTAATAATTTGAAGGAGGACGACTGCGCTGCAACTACTTAAGTACCAGATGTCCCCAGGCAAGGGTGAGTTGTGGTACTTCGTTCGGAGTACAATATTGAAAAACCTCAGAGCGCCTACAGCGAATCCAAGATGCTCCTCGCCAAGGCCCGCCGCGGCTGCCCATATTCATGCCCTTCCCCGCCTCATGCCCGGACCCCAAGCCTGCCGATGTGAAGGCAACCGCGCCTGCGTCCCGTCCGCGTAAGCCGGCACCCCCGCCGCCTAAGCAGCTTCGTAAAACCCCGCTGCTGATTCCGAAGGTCAATTGTCCGGTGTGCACGCTGGAAATCTTCCCATCTTCCATACGCAAATGTGGCACACTGCGGGATCGCCGGGACGCCTTCCAAGCCGCCGAGGATGCTTGGTATAAGAGCGATTGCAAGGCTTGGTTTGAGCTGATGGCTCCAGGGCACCAAAGTGGTCAAATAGATGAGGATATCGAGGGCGAAACATTGGAGGAGGCACCGGCGGTCTCGAGGTGGAATGAGGCGTCGAGGGAGCAAATGAAGAGTGCAGCCATGAGAGAGCACGCTGACGCCCTCGTGGAAAGAGATTTGATGAGAAGGCAAGCCGGATCGGTCATTCAGATCTTGAGCGATGTGGATGTGTAATAATCATAAGCTGCAAGCGAAGTCCCATTTCCATTGGTCTTCTTGCATCCCTTGCCATGAGTCCTCCCAAAAGCATTGTGTTCGGCAACTGGGACAACTCTGTCGATGTTTCTGCCAGTGTCAATATCGATCCTGTCACCAAAGATTTCAAGAGGGGTGCGTTGTGTCCATGCGCCTCCAAATTTGGACATCGCGCTGACGATAGACAGAGGCGTTGCGTGGAGGGGCTTGGACGCCTCAAGTGCGCCGGTGGGTTTGCCGTCAACAAGATAGCCGCAGCCCCGAGAAGAAAAAGCCCGCTGCTCCGAAGACCGTGTCGCCACGAAAAAATGCTGTACGCGAGGCGTTCTACAAGTGCAAGGCGGAGAGTTGGCGAATCCGAGACGAACGCGTTAAGCAGCTGGCTGCGCTGCGTGCGATGCCTCGCAAGGGGCCTCCCCCGATTCGCGTGCCACCGTCCCCACCGAAGAAGCAGGGGCCATCCATGCAGGCCTGAATGGACGCAGTGGAGGATGCGAAGGTGCGACGAGACAGGCTGCAAGTTCTCATGAGGCAGCGCGCGGTAGGAAGACCTTTGAGGTGCGGGGAGGTCCGTTTCTAGTAGTACTGAAATCTGTCACTTGGGTCGCTGTCAAGTTGTTATTGTTTGGCTACAGCTTGTTAGCGACCATTGCGCAAGGCTTTTGGGTTTCGACATTAACTACTGGCTGGCCTGCACATCTCTGGGAACTTCTCTGAAATGCTCAAAACTCGTGCTGGCTCGGGGAAGAACTGGGTCATCTCGTTTTGGGGCGCGCCGATCACTTGCGCTTTCTGGCAGCTTGCAGTATAACACCGGACCTCTCACGCGACCCGGCGCATAGGATCCGAAACTGTGCACCTAAGCACATGCCGGGCCGATCTGAGATCGTCTCGATAATTTCAGATCGCAGATTCGCATCTCTGCTTCGACAATGGACTACAACTGCGACCGACATGCCAGTCCCCTTGCGCCCCCACTTTCTCGGGGCATGGGCGACCTCCAGCGCGGAGAACGATGCGCCCAGATCGATTATATATTGCAGCGCGCAATCGGTGTGCCCCACACATCCTACGACATAGCGTGCCAGTGGCAGCTGAGACGAAGGGTATGTACCTTTTTTAATCTCATCACGCAAACACATGCTGAGGACTTCAAGACCGGGCGTGGAATTCGACATACGCATGGTCATCGCCAGACGTCCTGATTCATACGGATGCTCACTCGCCGTATTTTTTGGATAGATAATCACGCGGCAACTTGTTTTAACCACATACCAATTGATACCAGTCATTCTCTACTTGCTCCCCATCATGGCGCCCTTTCAGCTGTCTTTGGCTCTTTTGTGGAGCATTGCTGAAGTCTGCCCCCCCCAAACGCAGCAGCAACTCATCCTCATAAACTCGGTTGGCAACAAGGTCGTGACGCCACTTCTCTATGGAAGGATCCAGGTCGAGCGGACTGCCCGGAAGCTTCTGCGTACCCTGGCGGTGAGCGGGCGGCACGCACGGATGGTACACTTGGAGCTGAGATGTGGGGGTGGTCATTGACGAATTGCAGGTCGAACACCTTCATTTTTTGGGGAACGCGTACCTCATGATCGACACCATTGCTTTGAATGTGGCCCTTCTGAAGATGGAGAACTTGACCCACCTTGTCATGAAGGAGAGTGTCGGAATCGACCCCCTTTTCGCCCCCTTTCATCCTTTCCGCCTGACCATATTGACCATCAAGCGGCACCACAATTGGGAGAAGGTGTGGCGGTTTTTAGAGCACCAAACCAGCGTCGAGCGCCTTGGGCTGGGGCAGACCACATACAGGCGCGACATCGAACAGGTCCACCCAGCGAACCTTGTGCCTGGGCTGCGTGTCCTCGACTCGTACCCTATTGATCTCGCCAGATTCATCGGTGCACGAGATCTGACGGCGATTCGCGTTCGCGTGGACGATGCAGGGAAAGGCCCTGCCTTCAGCGAGTGGGAGATGGAGCAATTGTCGGGGTCTACAACTTTCGTTGAGTCGCTGCGGCTCGCAACCATGGACCAGCTGGCGATGCTGCTGAACGGTGTCCACTGGATGAAGAAGGTGGAGAACCTTGTTCTCGACCAAGACGTGACATGGGGCAACACGGCCCCGGGGCGGGTTAGTCATCTCCTTGCTGGCCCGGGATACCAGCTGTACTGAGCGTTCTCCAGCCGGAACTCGAGGAGATGGAGCCCTGTCTCTATGAGATGATGGCGCGCATCGTGGACCTCCCCGACCTCAAGGTGTTCGCTGTCGTTTCGGAGGAGGACGACAATTACGGGGTGTTAATGTACAAGCATCTGTGCAAGTGTGGGACAAAATTGCACACCTTCCATTTTTGTGGATGGAACACATGCGTAACTTGGCTCTGGCCTGGTCGTAAGACGGAGAAGGCTGTCTGGGGGCGCGCGCAGAATGACGTGTACCATTTTTTTAAATATGTTAACGCGCGTTTTTTTTAAAAAGAAATGTTAATTCATTATTTGCTCGGTACACGCGAGATTGGATCATTTGGGATCATATAAATAATTGCAGCGGTGTAACTAAGAGTCAGATGGCACACTATCGACCCCCCCCCCTTCCACATTCGTGCGCACAAATAAGCTGCGCAAATGTGAGTAGCCCGCTTCGATGACGCTGTCCCAGCTAAGTACACATCACAGGCAATACTCGCTTAGCGCCGGAGGCACTCGCTATCAGGAACGACGGAGGATCATCAGCAACGCATGAACGGCTGCGCGAACGTATTCGCGCGGAGCGTGTCGAACAAAATCACGCCGCGATTACGCCGTACCCGAGGTTGCCTGAGACTGATTTGGAGAAGGAGTGGCGCCTTTCGATGCAGGGCGTGGCCGATTTGGCAGAGCAGTGGGTAGCAGAAGGTGAAGAGGGGTGGCAAAATATGTTCCAGATTTTAGAAAACTGGGTAAAGTGAGTGATAACCTCGGTATCATCTGCTGTGTCGTACTAACCATGAGCTCAGCGAAGAGTCTGTCCGCAGGACCATCCCGAGGTTGGGTACGCAGGCCTATTTTGAGCATGTCAAACGGGCGCGGGCGAGAGTCGTAGAGGAGCAGCGTCGAATTGAAAGGGCGGAGGAGTGGGCGGCCAGAATGCGCGATAAAAGAGGAGATGCTTGACGGTGGACGCCAAGACCTGAATTGGGCATGATTAGATGAGTTGGTGGCTTAACTAGGGTGCAATCACCATCGTGATCGAAACAAATGTGCATCACAGATCGCGTTTACGGTTTGGACCTCGCTATACTCCTGTCCTGCACCCTCACCATGGTGCGCAAGAGCAGCCGTATGTCTTTGCGTCCCACCGTCCGTGCGTTGACCTTTTTCTTTTCAAGCCATTTTTCTAAAAAAATTCCCAGATCGTTCATCCCGATCTGCCGTCGCGACTCGGGAACGCCTTGAACAGTGTAGGTGGCTTGCGGTGTACAGTGCATGTATTGTCATTGAACGATGTTCGTCGTTGTCTGACGATCGCTCAGGGAACGCCGCGGAGTCCAATGGTGCCTGGGGGAAAGGGAGTTGGGAATCGGTGAGCGGGGGATGGGGACCGCCGGCGTGGGACACGGAGTGGGGTGGGGTGCCAGGGCTGGCGTGGGCTTCGGCACCGGGTGCATTGCCAGATGTCTGAGCTGGCGCCGAGGGCGTGTCAAGGCATATGTCTGAGCTGGTGAGAGCGCGTGTTAAGGCAGGGATGGGCAGCTTCAATACTCCTTTGTTGCTGTGTCGTCTTTCCCTCTTTGTATTCAAGTCACGTTATGCAGTGGGAGGACATATGAAATTTGATTGAAGGTACATGGTATTAGTAGACTAGTTTTTTTTTTTCAATAAAAAGAAGCGTGCGAACTAGAGAGGCAGCGCCACCAGCTCGGCGACCATGAGGGCTTCGAGTTCAGTCGCGCGGACGTGCACAGCGCCCGCCCCAAACTTTTGGGACGCAAATTCGGCAATATCGCTGCTCAGAAGTCAGAAAGGCATTGTGAGGTGAATGGTAATACGCACGCGTGCTAGGTGACCGCCCCAGTGAGGCCAAACCAGGGCCTGCCGACAATCCCTTTCTGCGCCACAATGAAGTCGGCAGCGGCGGCAAACGTCTCCTTGATCACAATAGGGCCGACCGCGGTCTTGAGGCAAACGGCATCATGTCTAGAGCGTGGTTAGGTGCATTGAAAACAATGGAGTAGAGGGCATACATGTCTTGAGTCATGCTGGCGTCCGCAAGGACGAACCTAGCTCCTGGCGGCGGATTGCGGGCCAAGAGGGCTTGACGTTGTCCAGGCGCGAATTCATCCGCCCAGCGATCGAGATTCTCCTTGAACGATTGGAAGAGGCCCTGCTCGAACAAAGTGAGCATCGGGGACTGTGCGCCAGAAGTGTGGTCGTGAGCAGCCTCGCAGTGTGAGGCCCAGGCAGTGAGGGCGAGCTGCAGGGTCTGGAATCGTTCCTTGTCGGGGGCGGGGTGGTCACCAATACCGCTATGCCACAGTTTGCTGGCAGAGAGTCAGAGGTGCTTGAAAGAGGTACACGCACTTATTATTCAGGATAGATGCCGGGGACATCGCCCTCCTTAACCACAGTGAAGAACTTGTGCTTGTTCGTGCCGTGCGTGTTATGAGAGGTCCAGGTGCCCGAATGGAAGTGCACGAACAGAACCTGGCAGGCAATGTAGCCGTTTGGGAGGGGTGGGGGGTAGTGCCATTGTATAAAAATATCGGTGTCTTGCTTCGCTGCGTTGTCGACATCGGTAGCTAGGGGATGCAGTAGGCTATGGAGCAGGACGTTTTCATTGGCCTGGTTGATTTCAGTGGACATGGTGGGTAGAACTGGGCCTCTCGAGTTCAAGCAAGGTATTATAAGGCACGACATATATATTGGAGGAAAACTATATTGATATTAAACATGCTTCCATAGTACTAAAAGAGAAATGAGGCTTTACCTGAAATAAACGACTGCCGAGGCGATGCTGAAATGGCGAGCCAGCACCGGTGCACCAACGGGTGCACCGACAAGTAGCCGCGGCCACCCGCCGGCGGGGGTGCAGTGTCAAACGAGGCAGATTCGACAATGGGAAAATGGAAGAGGCAGTGGGCACTTTGTTATTGTTTGCATCAGAAGCTATCGTGCCTCTCCTCTCTCTCCCACTGCTGTCTTCCGCGCTCCGCTCACCGTCATTGCCTGCTGGCCTCCTCGCTTTTCAATGTCGTTGCTCGCTGACGCCTGGGGCGCGTGGTCGCGCGCATATGGGAATCAGGTCCTTTTTTTTTCAATTGAAATGATTCTTCCTTGTTTTGGGCATTTAAACTGAACGCGCAGCGACTTCTACGGCCACGCGTCAGATTCTTGTGCTCCTTTCAGTCGCTTATATAGGATGCAGCCACGTCCGTTGGCTGGGAACTCTCCGACCACCACCAACAAAAAACCGCCCACCACCAAACTTGAATTTATGCCGCGCGTGGCGACTCTCCCCTCAGGACATGTCATCTGTACTCCAGTTGCAGACCCGACCAGCAAGGCGCAAGGCTACCAGAGCTGCCGCCCTGTCCTTTACTTTGCCGACGAGGACAGGATGCCGGACCTATTGCGAGGCAGCGCGGACAAACGTACCCACTTCTACGTGATCACAACCGAGGGCGGGTTCAGCGGTATCACAGCGAGCTGGTGAGTCCATCGCCAGCAGCTCCTATTTTGAAAGCCACTAACTCGTCGCCGTCAACAGCGCTATGCGCGACCGCATCCGGCGATGCCACCCAGATGCTACGGTTACTCAGCTCGAGACGTACGATGACGCGGTATGGATTGCGATGTTGCCTGTCGGACCACCCACACGGATTGTCAGAAGCGCAGCCACAACCACCTCTGGCGCACCGCGCAGCATGTACAGGCATCGGCGTCGGCGAGGGGGGCGACTGTCAAGGCGGGGGAGAAGGCGAAGAAGCAGGTAGATGAGTGGGCACAGGTGCAGCACCTGGATGCTGAAGCGAACACCGTCTTCCTCAACCCCGAGACGCGCTGGTATGTCGTGGGCGGACAGTACATCGTTGTCGTGGAGTGAGTCCCTCCTTAGCCCCTGGAGACGGTGCGCTGATAGCCGCAGGGACTCGAAAACCCCCCCTCCCAGCATCGTAATGGGCGACACGTTCTCCGAAGCGCTGGCCAAAGCGTGCGATGGACCATGGATGTCCCATGAGTCTTTATGGTTCGTGATTAAGGGGGTAATGACCCAGTCCATGTAAGTTTACTGCCAGCCGCATTGAATAGCCTGTTGTGCTAATTTTTGTTGCAGTCCTGTGATCCTCAGCACGTACTCGAAGATGGGCGAGCGTGGCGAATCGTGCAAGGGAGCGATCCATTTGTGCGGGGACATGCTCGACGCCAAGGCCAGATTGACCTACCTCCAGGAGGCGCCCCATGTGTGCAGGGACGTGCTGGACGCCGAAAGATCCCAGAACGTCTGATTTTTCAAGGTTCTTTTTATCTACGTGATGTCATGTCGTGTACTGTACGATGCGGATGTATAGTACACTGAATGTACCGTTGGCTTGAACGCAGAGTTGAGTGCCATGATAAAAAAACGCGGCTGAATAATTGTGATCTTGTTTTTTGTTTGTTTGTATGGATCACGTTCTCTGTTTACTGCAGCGATGTACGCCCCGACCTCGACGATACACGCGTCAATCTCGTCCTCCTACGCGTCAATCTCAGCCTCGCTGTCCGTGGATCTGATGCGCTGAGCAGGAAGCGCATGGAAACGATCAGAACTGTCAGGGGCGACTCTCCCCCTCTGTCCTCCTATCATGGCAAAACAAAAATACCAGGAGACTACGCTGGTGGACGAAGGCAGCGACGCCGACACCTCGAACGACGAGCGTAGCGGGAGCGAAGGCAGTGACATCGAGGGCGACTACCCCTTTGAGAGTATTCATGAGGGACCAGACGGACGCCCAATCTACAAGACCACAATGCTGGCGGCACCTGCATCGCCAACCAAGCGCAGAGTGTCGTCACCACCGAAGTTCCCCCCGGCTCCTCAGCCGGATGGTCAAACCTGGATCTACGACTTCATGGACAACAATTTTACCTTTGCGAACGACGACAACGACGCAGATGGAGACGAGGTGGCGGAGGACGTGGACGCCGCAGACGACATGCAGGGAGAGCTGGCAGCAACGGGGTCTAAGGCACGGGCAAAGAGAGAGTCAGTACGTCGTGCAGTCTATTTTTCCCTCATGGTCCTTAATTTGGATTGCGTTTCAGGATGACCCGCTTAAACAATGGGTGCTCTATGACCGGGACCGTTTCATCAATGAGCTACTGCGGCACGAAGGGCGGGGGGATTACGCAGATACAGGCTGTTGGGGGTGCAAGCCGACAACGGAGGCCAAACACCGGTGCAAGGACTGCACGGGCGAGTTTATGTACTGCACACCGTGTTTCCTGCAAGAGCACGTACTCAATCCACTGCACTGTGTAGAGGTACAAATTTCATCTTCGTGGAACGGGCGTAGACTAACGAGCAGGAGTTTAGACTTGGAACTCGGATCTGGGCCACTTTGAGCGAGATTCGCTGAAGGATCTTGGCTTGTGTATTCAGCTGGGATTCCACAAGCACGGGCGCAGGTGTCCCCTTGTCAAGGCCGCCAAAGGTGACGATTTCGTTGTGATCGACGTCACTGGGATCCACAAAGTGGGCGTTGACTTCTGCGACTGCGGTTCCGGCAAAGATGCGACGGTTCAGCTTATGCGGCTGCGTTGGTGTCCTGCGATGAGTGTGGCGCTGGCTACCGCAGCGACTTTTGCGGTATTGCGCAAGTTCCACCTACTCACGCTGGAATCGAAGTGCTCGGGGTATGAGTTTTATCAGTCGTTGGCTCGCGAGACGGACAATACCGGGAACCCGCCACCAGTAAGCGTGATGTCCTGCAAGTGAGATATTTTCTAACTGGCTACTCCAGAACCGATACGAAGACTTTATGCGGATGACACGGGAATGGCGAAATGCGCAACTTGCAAAGCACACAGCTCGCGCACACGACCCGGCGAAGTGCAGTGGGACCAAGGATGGGGAGTGCTGTCTGCTGTGCCCAGCGTGTCCGCATCCTGGCAAAAACCTGCCGCCCGACTGGAAGGATGTCCCCGAGGAGAAAAGGTACCTTGTTTCGCACCAGCCTTCGATATGCGCTGATTTTTGGCTCATAGATTTTTATATGCCTTGTTTCTGGCGTTGGACGTGAACTTTCGAATGCGGCGCAAGGACATCTCCACTGAAGAAAAGGATCCAGGTCTTGGTGACGGGTGGGCGTTCTTCGGTGAGGTCAAGAAATACATGCAGCATCTAGAAGCGAATTGGGATCAGAAGCAGGACGTAAGAGGTCCTGCCAATGTACGGCGAAAGCTTACTAACTACTGGCTTCTTTACCAGAGGAGCACCTGCGTCGCGCACGATGCTGTCAATAAACCGGATAGGGAGGTTCGCGCAACCGCTGCAACGGGAATCGCAGCCGTCAACTGCGCCTGTCACAACATGAAACGCCCGCGGGCAGTCGGTGATTTACAAAGGGGAGAACAGTAGGTACCCATTTTCGATATTCCACGCTAGACTAACTAGTACACCAGGTACTTGAATGTCGACTACATGTTCTTTGAGAGTCTCGAGGGCACCGAGCTCGTGACTTTTTTCGTTTCATATGACATTGCGTGCCAATGGCACAAGAAGATCTGGGAACGGATGTCAATATTCCCCATGGGCATGCAATTGCGGGGAAAGCAGCGGTATATAAGGTTTCTGGTCCCAAAATTCCACCTGCCCGCGCACATCGAAACCTGCAACATTAACTTCAACTTCCTGCTGACCCGTTACGTGGGTCAAACGGAAAGGGAGGCGCCGGAGCGTGGCTGGGCTAACATCAACCCCCTTGCTGCGAGCACCAGAGAAATGGGGCCAGGATTTCGGCGGGATGTGCTGGACGACAATTTCAACAACTGGAAATGGAAGAAGATAGTGAATCTGGGTGAGTGATACGGAGTGTGTATATGGATTGAAGACAGCTGACGATCATGGATAGGACGGCTGATGCTCAAGAAGATCTTGGCCACTGTGCCAGAAATGCTAATGGCCCGGGCGGAGTTGGCGGAGAAGGAGGAGACTCTGCCAACCGAGACGTTGTCGAAGTGGAGAGAGGAGATGGAGGCCTGGGAGAGGGATCCGGCGGCGCACGTGAACCCGTTCGAGAGGGTGACGGAGGAGAAGACGATCGCCTCTGTGCGGTATGAGTTGGCAAGTGAAGAGGTCGGCGAGGTGCGTGGGGAGACGCGCAGCACGGAGATGATTGCCATGGGTCTGCAGCTGGAGGAACAAGTGTACGTTCTTGCTTCGAATCAACCGGGTGAGATGGCTGACAAACGGTGGTTAGGCGGGAATTGACGCACGACCAGGCTGAAGCGGGGCTGCATCCGACCATTAACCAGAAGCGGACGATGCTCGAGCGCGTCGCCAAGCTGCGACGCAAAGTTCTGGCCTGGATCGACATTCAAACGGGCTTCTTGCCGCATGTGGCTCTGGTCCACTCCAAGGCCGAGGAATCGTGGGCGAATGGGCCTAAAACTAAGCCAGGGGGCCAACTGCTCGTCCAAGATATCCCGTTGCTGCTGCCGTCGCAGCTGGTGGCCGACCTTCTGTGCGAGCGGGAACTGCAAGAGTTCGAATGGCGTCTGCAGGAGGGGCAGGCGCACGAGAGCCTCCATGAGATTCGGCATCAGCTACTGCTGCGCACCCACGACTTCCACTTCAAGGAGAAGAACAAGGCCGGCGTCAAGGAAAGCACAGACGCAAATAAAACGATTGAGGTGATCAACGGTCGTATACGGCGTGGAAAGGTGGCCTATCGTGCGGCGCGGGAAGCGATGGTCGTCCTGGGGAAACGACTGGGCAAGGATACGGCATGGGAGATGGTCTTACGGGTATTGAAGGAGGGCGACGTGAGGGGAATGCCTCGGGCGATGTTTCACGACCCCGAGCGGAAGAAGAAGAAGCGGTGTGGCAAGGGGAAAGAGGCCAAGAGGCAGAGGAAGGATGACGCAGAGGTGTCGTGGATCTGGATGGCGGACAGGTCGGCCGAAGAGGAGGATAGGAACCCTGCGATGAACGAAGGTGAGCAAAGCGCTGGATGTGAGTCTTGGAACTGACGGACTTGATGTAGCGCTACGCATTGAGTGGGCGAAGGTGCGTGCGCGGTCGTTGCGGTGGTCGGAGGAGGTCGACCTGCTGGAGGAGGAAATGCGGCGCATCACGACCTTCTTGTCGTGGCGCGGTGGGTGGTGGGATTCACAGAAGGATCGGAGGACTGAGGTGGTGGCCGACACGAAGCAGCGCGAGGGGCACAACGCCTATGCATCAAGGCAGGCGGGCCTCATGCGGCTATTGGCCGAGCGGTGTACTCTCCGCTGGCGGAACGTCCCAAAAGTGATCCAGGAGGGCCGGGACGCGATGGCGGAGTACACTCGAGATGCGGCTGAGAATGCTACCAGACGTGCTGCTCAAGAGGCCGTCAGGGACGAGAACAAGGAGAGAGGCGAGGGCGAGGAGAGCGGCGAGGAGAGCGGTGAGGAGAGCGGCGAGGAGAGCGGCGAGGAGAGCGGCAAGGAGGAAGAGAGCAGTGAGAGCAGCGATGTGAACGACAGCAGTAGTAGCGGCGAGTCAGAGGGAAGATGGGGCGGCTTACGATACCCAAGGACACAGAGGTAGTAACTTTTATATTAATTTTGTACGGACGATTGTACATGTACGAGAATGATGGTGTTATGTCAGCTTCAAAGGTGTAGCCAAACATGGCTATATCTCTGGTCATCGTCGAGGACAGTGAAGGCAGCACCGAGGCGACCGTATGCTGGAAACGGACAGACCTCTGAGGTGTTATATCATCCACTGCTCTAACTTAGAGATCTGGATATAACACGCCAGCACTGTAATCACAGTGAGGTGTTATATCACACCGCCCTATAGTGGTCCCCAGATATGAGTCATACGTTGCGGCGGCAGGGATTTGTGCAGGGTACCCTCTCGTCAAGTGTTCCAAAAGGTTGTCAACAGTCTGCCATTTGGGATCCGATGAAAGATTGGTCCAAGAGCTAGATTCCTCGGTACCACTGGATACGCTCGGTTGCGCAGGGACGGGCTTTTTCTTAACAGAACCGGTCGACGTGGTGTCGAATGGGGATACAAAGTCAAACATGGACTTTCGAGGTGAAGGTTTGTTTTGGGAAAAGTCGGTGCCACCCAGATACGAGTCATACGTTGCGGCGGCAGGGATTTGTGCAGGGTACCCTCTCGTCAAGTGTTCCAAAAGGTTGTTGACAGTCTGCCGTTTGGGATCCGATGAAAGATTGGTCCAAGAGCTAGATTCCTCGGTACCACTGGATACGCTCGGCTGCGCAGGGACAGGCTTTTGCTTGACAGAACCGGTCGACGTGCCGGACAGGGCATCGAATGGGGATACAAAGTCGAACATGGACGTTCGAGGCGATGGGGGCTGTTGCTGGGCTTGCTGCTGGGTAACAGGTACCTGCCGCTGTGGAAGTTCGGGGGGCGATTCCTGCTGATAAGGCCTGTACTCGCCCTCGCACTGAGTTGTGGCATAGGGCCGCGGCGATGAAGCGGAGGCAGCAGGTGTGCGTGCGCCACGTTGGGAGTCCGAGTAGCCCGACATTGGAGGGTTTCTGAGTGAAGGTCAGCTTCCTTGAGGCATCGTATTAAGAGAGAGATGTCCTTGTGCGAAAACATGAGGTAGACATTCGGTATAAATGCGAAGTACATCCTGAGCGTGAAAGTGCGACTGCTCACCTGGACATGAGTTGCTCCAGCAATATCTTTCCCTGTGTTTCATTGTAGGTCGGCGATACACTCGACCACGTTGAGGGGAAGGCGGGGTGGGAACTTGCTGTGGGTTCGACCCCACGGATCCGCGCTGGTTCCTTGGACCGCCCAGAAGAGAAAAGAGGGCGCTCTGCCTCTCAGCGGTGGGTTCGGGGGACGATGCCTGCTGATAAGGCCTGTACTCGCCCTCGCACTGAGCTGCGGCATACCGCGGCGATGGAGCGAAGACAGCAGGTGCGGGTGCGCCACGTTGGGAGTCCAAGTAGCTCGGGTTTCTGAGTGAAGGTCAGCTTCCTTGAGGCATCATTTTAAGAGAGAGATGTCCTCGTGCGAAAACATGAGGTAGACATTCGGTATAAATGCGAAGTACATCCTGAGCGTGAAAGTGCGACTGCTCACCTGGACATGAGTTGCTCCAGCAATATCTTTCCCTGTGTTTCATTGTGGGTCGGCGATGCGCTTGACCGCGTTGAGGGGGAAGGCGGGGTGGGAACTTGCTGTGGGTTTGACCCCATGGATCCGCACTGACTCCCTGGACTGCCCAAAAGAGACAAGAGGGCACTTTGCCTGTCAGCGGTGGTGGTTGAGGGGGACACAGAAGAGGAGACTGGTTGCTCATCGTTGGAGGACATGACCGGAGACGGTGGGGAATCGTGGTACTGCTCTGGTTTTTGCTGATGCTGGTGGTTGGAAGCAGAGCTCATATGGTGGAAGAGGGAGTCAATCTGGTTTGGCGAGGCGTTGTGGGAGGTAGAATACTGCTGTTGCAGCGGTTGTGGGACTGGAGGCGTCGAGCCGCACGAAAAAAGGTCAGGAATGGAGTTATTAGCGCGGTTGTCCATTGTGGGGGGCGGGGTGGACAAGCTGTGGGGAGATACACAGTTGCTGCAGACTCAGGCTGCCGGTGATGGTCAGAAGCAAAAGAGATCACAATTATTTTCGTAAATTCACGGCGCACGCCGTACACACGAGGCAGGGCAAATCCCGGATGATTGAAGGAGGTCATGAACTCAAAAAAAATGGGGCTAGTTACTGGTGCTGTGGGTAGATACTGCAGTATCGTATTAGCTAATAATATAGCCAAATGCGGGTCGACTTTGATCGGAGCTGTCATTCGCCGTCATCTCCTTCGAGCTAATAATATACCCAAATGTGGGTCGGTTTTGTTCGGAGTTGCTGTACACCGGTACACACAGTGCTGGCCCGTGAATTAAAAGGGTATTTAAGTTAACCCCGTTTCTCAATGTATACAAAACCAAATAAAAAGGCCCGAAATTGGATTTTATTTATCTAATTTAGGACATGACAAAATCAAATCACTTATCTAATCTATCAAAATTGAAGTAAAGCGCCACCAGACTTCAAGTATTGCTGCCCCTTTTGCCAGCATAGATATACAACATGAAATATAGGGAATAAATGGTGTTGAGGTGAGATCCAAAATTAAGAGCATAAAGCCCATTGATAAGCTGGATTTCAGGCCATGCCTGTAAACAGGCTTTTTGCGAAATCCTACATCTAGCACATCATCCATGACTAGACGGCTAGCGCTAGGATCGAGTGCGTAGACGGTGTTAGTGCCTAGACAAGGGCTACAAGGTGATACTCTGCTGGCGATGCTTCATATGAGGTTGCTAGCTCAGTTTTGACCGGTTAAAGCTAAGTCTATGGGAGAAGCCTAGCCTAGGCAACTTTACATTATGATACATAACAAGATCTAGGAGGAAACCAATGCAGTAGCCAATGAGTACAAAGCTAGCGACTTTGTTAGGCGTTGATATGAACTAGCCGAACGACACGACGAGACATGTGATGTTTCAGTAGCGCAATATGATGGAATCAGGACCCACCGGAGTAGGCGGGGCCATAGGGTACTACAGGCCGGGAGTTGTGACTTGGCAATTGCAGCTGTGATCGGCAATTGCAGCTGTGATCGGCAATTGCAGCCGCAGATCTAGCACCCGTGATATCCGGACTTTGACAGTAGGAATACGAATTGGACCTAGTAAACGCTTGTGGATGTGCAACATTGCTAGGGTGCTGTATCTCAAAGCTTATAGCTAGGGGACGAATACTCCTTGAGCTAGCTAAGGGATATAGGTCTCGGAAATGGCGGAAGCACTTTCTTATCGCGGAAGAACAGATTTCTCGGTGGCTGCTGATGGAGCAACCATATGGGTTGGGCTGAGGGTTTTGTGGATTGGACCAATTATATTCTTTTTATTTATATTCTGTTTTGCTTGGCATGTATACCCAAGGCCTGGGCCGCCGTACTTTCATGTGATTATGTATGTAGTTAGAAGTATAAAAGCAAGGGGAGAAGTGGGAGGAGGGCAGCGGATCGTACCCCGGTTAGTGGAGGCAGTAGCTATTCATATAGTGACCCCCTACATTCTAAAGGCACGCATCTAGCCCACTGTCCATTTGTCCTTCAATAGAGGTTCATTTGCACAACAACACGCACAGAGTGCACTGAGGGATTGAGGGATTGAGGGATTCGAGGTTTCATACTCGTGGAGAGTGGCTGATACTCGTTGAGAGTCGGTTTCTACCCGTTGAGGGGCGCGTTGTGGGCTCTCCCTTCGCTCGACCCACCAACCAGGGCCGGATTATCGTATTCCACAAAGCATCACCTGCAATGGACAACCACAGCCAAAGGACATTGCTACCGCCCGAACGAGGACCAAACACTCATCATCACATCACTCCGGGCCCCTATTTTTCATGAATAACTCCTCAGAACGCTAACCCGGGTCTCGATTCACTTACATCTTCCAAGGAAACCACTCAGAACGCTAACCTGGGTCCTAATTCACTCGCATCCTCCAAGGAAACCACTCAGAACGCTAACCCAGGTCTCAATTCACTCACATCTTCCAAGGAAACCACTCAGAACGCTAACCCGGGTCTCAATTCACTCGCATCCTGCAAGGAAACCACTCAGAACGCTAACCCGGGTCTCGATTCACTCACATCTTCCAAGGAAACCACTCAGAACGCTAACCCGGGTCTCAATTCACTCACATCCTGCAAGGAAACCACTCAGAACGCTAACCCAGATCTTAAATAACTTTCAGCTACATCCCCCTACGCCTTCCGTCTCATTCAGAACCACCTGCGACAACGACTTACTCACCAACGCCCTCGAAAATAAACATTGACCTCCAAGAATTATAAAAAGGGTAGTACGCTATTCGCCCAGCCTCCCTCTGCTTTCCAGCAATGGGAGGACGGGCGAAAAGCCGCACTACGATCCTAGCACGAGTCGAACGCGCATCTCTCAGTTACGAGCGTCATAGCCTGTTAGACCATAGGACCGTTATAATTTCTCAATTTCAACAACCCACGGGTATTACCTAGGAAGGACTGCACGCTCAACCTCGAGCCGGACGATTGACATAGGACCTGGGGGAGGCTGGTATGGCTCAGAAGGGACTCTAAAGGCGTTACGGGATCGGGGGTACACCATACGAGACTCTGTTCGCGGGCGTTTTTGCCTGCGCGACCATGGAGAAGACCCGGGTGCGCCAACGCATCACATACAACGTTCAAAGTATGGTTACGCAACCCGGGTGATGCCAAGAACATCTTGAGGACCCGGAATACGCCAAGATGACTTGGTAGACGCATGACCCGGGGTGTGCCAAGAAGGGTTTCCAGCTCTACGACCCGGAACCACTAATTAGCAGGTGATTCCGGGACGCTGTAACTAAGGAGGGAGGGTCTTTCTATTTTTAACGGGATCCGGACAACTCGAGCTTGTCTGACATCTGATTATGAGTAGGAGTCATAGGGGAGAGCCGGGAGGAGGGGAAAAACTATAAATACGGGCACCACACTACACATAAACTATCACCGAGTTCCCCTGTATTTCTCTAGTGCACACTAGCAGAAGGATAAGAATACACCCAACTATAGAGCTCTCTGGTCATCCAGCAGGCTCTCTTGTGAAACATCTCCCTCCGCTTTTTGAAGCACTCACAAGATCCTCCCGGATCACATCCTTCACCCAAAAAACACTCTGATTTGAGGAAAATGATACTCGTACACGGAAACGCTGCCGTTATGAACTTAAATCAGGGCGCGGTAGCCTCGACCCATCATCTACGCTAACGCGGTCAGCCCTTCCTTTCTGTGCATAGATCCAACTAGGAACTTCCACCAGTAACATACGACATCCGGATACTCCTCAGACACCCTCGCCTGAGCATATCATCTTATTCGCCTCGGATCCCCTTGTATACGTTACAAACAGGGTCAGAGACAAGGAGTTTTCCCTCTGGTCGCTGTCTTTGGCGATAAAACACCACGAAATCTATAAATCCTCTCGAGTCCGGCACTACTCGTGCTCCCGCGTCGCTCTGAAACGACTGTAGGGATTGCAATAGGTCGATTGGCACAGGAGAAGGCCTAGTATTGATCACCTTCATCGACTTACGAAGCGAAATATAGCTAAAACACACCCGGAGAAGCGACCCGGGCGCTCTTTTAGCTCTTAATTGTTATATTCTGGCCGCCCAAACACCTGGAATAACCACCAGCAGATCTGATATACCTAGTAGCACCCCCATAGGCATTTAATTAGACCTGCTTGGGGTAACCCATGCACTAAAAACAAATTAACTACACCGTTCACAAAACTTGCTACACTCCACTGCCTTGATTATTTCCCCCAGAGGACGTACCTTTCTGAAACTCGCAGACCTACTTGCAGTCACCAGAACCACAGTCAACATCACAGCATTGAGCGTTTGGATTCATACTCATTGAGAGCCGGTTTCATACTCGTTGAGAGTCTGCATGCAGCGTCACAGAACGCATACGCGACACAGAGCAGAGTGGTTAAAAGGACAAGGAGTCGAGGTTGGACTTGGTTGGAAGGATACAAGTGCAAGCTAGCACAATAAAACACGCCGGTTAACAGCCGTAAAACACACATACACGTTCGAGAACACTGGTTAAGAACCTTGTGGAGGTCCATCTGTTCACAGATAGGAATTCTATAGGAGGTTACATCGCAGAGAGCTATTAAGCACGACTAGCTAGGCTAGTGCGTTTCTAGTGTACCACAATCCGAAGTCGAGAGAGGATTGAAGCAGAGAAGAGATTACATTCATGGAAGGACTATCATAAAAGCGGCCTAATACTTGGTCCCTACCCCGAACTTTTGATCTTACGGCGTACAAGCCGTTCTTAGGGAGATAGCCAGGAAGTTAGCGTTGGATGCTTCTCCTAGCTGAGCTAGCTATATTTGGTTGTTGGTTTTGTGGAGTAGTAGTGGTTTGACAGTTGTACCCGACAAATCGCCTCATACGCTCTGGTTGCAGACAGTGTTCTGCTAGGGCACCAGTAGAGCACACCTTCCATTTATACATTACAATCGGCCCCTGCGGCACACGTATAACCATCGATATCCCTGTCGATACTTTGGATTTTGAATTAGGTTTAGAGGAATATTAAATGAAAAGTTTGGATTCTCGTTTGAAGGTGTCTGAAACTGAATAAGAAACTTCAAGATTCAGACACCATTAAACCCATCTGCAGATGGTCTGCAGATAGTCTGCAGGAGCTTCTGCCGCTGGTCGTGGCGCTCGTGTCAGCCACCGGTGTCCCCGCCACAGGCGGACTCGACTCGGAACCGACGTGTCTTGCTCGTGGAGTTGGCGCACTATTCGTGTGCATGCTCCTGCGGTTCGTGCGCACACGTAGCGCGGCGATGGTGCTCCGCTCCCCCCTCGTATCGACGACCGAGGGGTGGCGACGCGTACTGTCTTCGAAGGGGTGGGGCAGTGCGTCGGTCCGTAGTGCGCAGGAGGTGGGCTGGCTATGACACGTGGTGGCAGACGAGGCGGCGTATGTCGAGCGGGATGCGGCAATGGTGCTCCGCTGTCCCTCCGTCGATGGCGCAGCGCGCCTGGGGGGTGGCAAAGCATGCCGCCTTGGACGAGGGTGGTGGTATACCATGAGGTAGGCTGGTGCTGTATGCGCTGTGACGGAGTGGCGCGTGCGGGGAGGGTGGTGGTGTACTATGAGGTGGGCTGGTGCTGAATGCACTGCGACGGGGCAGCCTATGTCGGGCTGGGCGCCACCGTCTGGGGGGGGGGGGGGGGGGGGCGTACGTCCGCTTTAAGCGCGGGGTGGGCCGGCTGCTGACTGGCTTACGTAACCAGTCAGTCTATCCGTGGCTGTTCTAGTTGCTTCTCGCGTGCACGATACGGTGACGCTGTCATTTCCCCGTTGTGGTCTCAATAAATGGGTAGTGTGGATAATGAATACTTTTTGATTGATTCCGATACACCTACTTACCTACCTACCTAGATCGTTCCATTCCAAGTTAAAATGCGGATGGAACGATCAAGTAAAGAGTTGTGTGTGGGCTTCCTTCCCGTATGAGTGTGGAAGTGCACATTTATTCCTGCGCGCAACAAATGTATATATATTTAATTCCCGTGTCATTTAACAATAAAAGGCCTCAAATCCGCACTACATTACTTAAACTAGGAAGCTTACATTGCGGGAATTGGCGAATCGCGCAAACGCAGTCACAGTTGCGCAAATGAAAAATAGCGCAAAGTAGGAGATAAAGAATCGTGCAAAGTACCAGCGCAAAAAAAAAAACATGCAAACGGGCATACTTCTTTCTAAGCGAGCGGGCGAAATTCAGGAGCAAGGGTTTAATACTTTCGGAGACTAGACTAATTACGAGGGAAAGTGGCCATTGATCAAGAAAGGAGGTCTATTTCAGTAAAACAAAGACCTTACTACGTCACCCTGCTCCTTAGCCCAGCACGCACGGGCTAATCAGTTTGATAGGCCATCAAAGCCTCAACTCCCTGCTTGATGAAAATACGTACCTCCTCCTGCTCGAGAATCTTGCAATCATCAATCCAATCAATAGTTAAACGAAGCCAGTCGTCACAGACCCCCTCACCATGGCTTCGACCTGACTTCGACACAATCTGCTATGGATTCCCCAGTCCCAGCACATCCCGAAGCCTCCGCCTCCGAAACTTAGCTTCCATGTCCCGAAGCCAGCATATAATCCCTGGGGCTGACATGCCAAATCTATTATCTGTTTCGTGCTATCCAACTTCTACAGCTAGCTACTCTTCCCAATAGCTTTTTGACGACTTTTACTATTGACCAATGTCCAACAGACCACTGGACCTTCTTGAACTGAAGTAATTTCGACTCTACTAGTAGCTTTACCACTACATGAATTCAGCTATATTTTTCTTCATTTTTATTGAGCTGCTTTATGAGTTGGGTTGGCAGAATTTGCGTGATTTTATCTGCAGGACTTTGCGCTATTTTTTTGTTTGCGCGTTCAATACGCAACCGTGGTTGCGCGTTTGCGCGTTTGCGCGATCATGATTGAGCGCTTGCGCAACTGTGATTGTGTTTGCGCGATTTGTTAATTCCCGCAATGTAAGCTCCCTGGTTTAAGTAGTGCGGATTTGAGGTCTTTTATCGTTAAATGACGCGGGAATTAAAAATATCTACATTTGTTGCACGCGGGAATAAATGTGCAGTTTCACACTCATGTTCCCAAAATGAAAGAACGCCGCACAGGGCCGAGCAGTTCGAGACCGTGTGTCAAAAACCTCCGCCTCAGTGGGGTACACCCGAGGACATCTGCTTGGTCGCGTCACAGGAGGTAAATGAGCTTCAACACACCAGAGATTGTATAAACCCCTCCACCCGCGAAGATTGTTGTACTTCTTTGGACCATGTTCAAGGTGCGATTCGATTGAATCCCCCGCCTAGCCTACATCCACTCGACCACATCGGGAATTCGAGATAAACATCGGGCTATTGGGCCGGAAGAGATTGCATTGTTTTAGTTTAAAGACAGCAGCGATATTATCAATAGCAAGCCGTCGCAGATATCATCCCAGAGCTCACCTGCACAAGAAGATCCAAAGTGAGGAATGCTAAGATAATAACTGAGGACATGGTTTTGATGTGATGCCAAGCTTGAGGCCTCGGTCAACGCTGTTGGCAAGACACATAGCATGCTTCCAGTCGGGTTTTCGGTATATCTGGGAGACTGTGTATGCTTCAAGAGTTGGATCTATAGTTGTCGAGCATATTTCAGATGGGTCACTGGTAGTAACGAATCAAATTAAACGAGCCTCTTGGGTTTTTGAATGCCATCTCGAGTGCACCCACTGCGGGGACCAAAGGGAAAGGAAATGCCTCATATATATATAAAAACTAGCAGAGGCTCGAGAAAGGCCACTAGTTGAACAGCCTAGATTGTACGAGCAAAACCAATCCCTCTCACCGTCCTGACCATCAACCCAAAGTATCCTAAGCTGACAACATATATCGACATCTCCACCACTTTGGGGCCATATGCTTGGGTCAACAATCGGGAATTTTCATCTGGCTCATTGGTCGCCCCATCGCGCCAAATGAAAGCTCCGATGAGGACAACTCCGTAAAATACGCCCCTGCATTTCAATTGATTTACATACAACCCCGGAAACAGTATGGGGGCATACCAGCCGATCCACGCAAGGGGCATGGCCAACATAATCCACGGGTTCCAGAAGGAATTCTGGGGCATCGCACGCATCGCCTGCTGAGGGGACAGACTCGATGTAAGCTTAAGAAGTAACCGATGGAATTTGGACGCACGCGTATCCAGACACGTCTTTCGGCTACAGTTTCGAGTCTCCCAAACGTCATCACCAATGTGGCCGCGTAGCCAGCACCGGCACACAGGCAGACCACCGACAAAAGTGCGAGCGTGTGAACTATGGGATCGTTACCACTACTGGGTATGGCGACCAGGAGACTGAATAAGTCGTCAACAATGAACGTCCATGCATCACTGAGACATGGATGAAACCTTACCCCGAGATTGCTAATGCGATGCATCCAAGATAGGTCCATTCACCTATCCACCGTTGAAAAGGGTTTCGTCCAGCGCCATCATCACCCAAAGCTTGTAGGTGGAGTGCCTCCCGAAAATAGCGATCGGGAAGCCCTAGAAAGAGGAAGATGTACGGGATTATTAGAAATTCGAAAGACGTCTCCGGTGTCTTTGGTTCAGAGGCAGGCAAGGTAACTTCTTCTATAGATTGAGAAATGAGTGGCTCGTCCACCGGATCTGCCCGGTAAGGCTTCCGCCGTATGACCTGTACTTTGGCTGGCACAGGCAGTCTGTATTAATAGTGAGTCAGATTAGAAAGGGGTATGTAGCTTCACATGTTCACGCTGAGGACATAGCAGAACTCGAGGTGCTCGGCGAATAACCAATTTCCCCCGGTGGATCATGCTGGTCCGGGATCTTCCCTGGAGGCAGGTTTGCTGCGTGTCGGATGTCTGGTAATGGTCCCCAGTTCACACCTGCCTCCCGATATACGACGAGAAACGTAAATTGGCACTCGACGAATGCACTGTTAATATGGTCAATATTGTACAGCACTATGGTCGAGGGACGCTCACCATCGTTGTAGGCTATCTGGGAGCCGATGTGTTACGGGTTTGAAACACTTCGGACAGCGATCGCTATCATCAGTAATTATGGCATACAATTCGAGGATGCCCGGCTGGAGATCTCCGTTGGAATAATTGCCCAGCCAGGCATCCCATGTGTTGTTTGATAAGAGCTCAGACTCATTCGGCGCAAGCAGCCCGAAGCTTCCGCTTGTGACGAACTGGCCACCATCTTGGTCTCCGAGTTGTGAGACGAGATATGAACAAAGATCCTGAATGAGTGAGCGAGGCTGACACTCAGGGAGTGGCAAGACTTACCTTCCAGGATGTGCAGTGCTCCAGTGGAACATGAACTTGACGTCCATTAAAATCGTTCACCTGCAAGGGTCCTATGTGGACGTGGGTCACCGCACCATGAACGGTTCCGATCTGCAGCGGGATTGAATAAGAAAAATCGTACGCATTTGAAGAGGCTCACTGGGGCGGCTACAAAGTTCACAGCCTGTGGACGATGAACGTTAAACTGTGCGTCACGAAAACTTTCAATCTGCATCTACCGGTAGACGCTCGTCATCCTGCTCTGGGTCCAAAACAGGTGGTAACTGCGTCGCACTGTCTCCGGGGACGTCAAAATCCGCGCGAGCGTTTTCAATCTGCAACGGGATTGAATAAGAAAAATTGTACACATTTGAAGAGGCTCACTGGGGCGGCTACAAAGTTCACAGCCTGTGGACGATGAGTGTTACACTGTCTGTCACGAAAACTTTCAATTTGCATCTACCGGTAGACGCTCGTCATCCTGCTCTAGGTCCAAAGTAGGTGGTAACTGCGTCGCACTGTCTCCGTGGATGTCAAAATCCGCGCGAGCGTTTTCAATCTGCAACGGGATTGAATAAGAAAAATTGTACACGTTTGAAGAGGCTCACTGGGGCGGCTACAAAGTTCGCAGCCTGTGGACGATGAACGTTAAACTGTGCGTCACGAAAACTTTCAATCTGCATCTACCGTTAGACGCTCGTCATCCTGGTCTGTGTCCAGAGCAGGTGGTAACTGCGTCGCACGGTCTCCGGGGGCGTCAAAATCCACGTGGTGAACATTTTCAATCTGCAACGGGGGAAGCAAATGAAGGTGAGGCAAAGGTGAAGGAAGTCAGCAGCTAGGCATGGTAGATGCAAGTGGTCACATACCGACTGCGGACGAGGCGAAGGCGAAGGAGGTCAGCGGCGAAGCATGGCGCAAGTAACTGGTCACTTGCAGACTGCGGGCGAGGCAAAGGCAAGCTCTCAGGCACCTGCGAGCTGGACTTCGGATGGGCCACGGCAGTATGCTGACGCAGCAACGAAAGCTGCGGGAAGTTCGCGGCGTTACAGCCTTTAACGCCACACTTGAAAGCATATTTTGGCGGGGGTTTCGGCGACGAATGGGAGTCTTTAGTATGCTGATGCAGCAACGAAAGCTGCGGGAAGCTCGCGGCGTTACAGCCTTTAACGCCACACTTGAAAGCATATTTTGGCGGGGGTTTCGGCGACGAATGGGAATCTTTAGTATGCTGATGCAGCGACGAAAGCTGCGAGAAGGGCTTGGCTTTGCAGCCTACAACTCCGCACTTGAAAATCAGTTGTTCTGGCAGGGGTTTCGATGGTGAATGGGAGTCTTGAGTATGCTGACGCAGATACTCAGGCTTCTCAAACTTTCGACCACAACCCGGACTTCCGCATTTATATGCTGGCTGCACGGAAGATTAGCAGACATGTTTAGCTTTTGAGGAGCATATACTGACAGGTGTTGGCATATTGACCGGTACAAATATTCGTGACAGTACAGAGAGATGGGAGGGAGACAAAAGGTGCAGACGATCCGCCACGTTGCCAAGGCCTGTTTCTCCAATTCTCGGCGCCCAAGCCTGCCCAAGCACCGCCGGCATCATCTGGATGTCATCCGAATGCCGTCTAGCGGTTCTTTTGAGGGCGATTCTTTGCATCTCTTTGGCTTTATCTCCATCGAGACTATCCCTCTCCCTCTTTCTACTCCGTCCTCGATGTCAAATGGCCCACGTATAGATCCAACAAGATTCAGCTCCACTGCCTTTGCGCGCCTCGAGGCTGAAAATCATTCTTATACAATCAGTTTATTCGCAGTGACTGACCGCGCTATTTCCGATGCGGTGTCACTGCAGGCTGTGGAAACACGACGCATTGGGCCCCTCGAGGCAAAGAGCCCAGTCCCGTGAGTCCATAGATGATTAAGAAGTCCCGGGACCAATCGGACGACACGTCGACCGCTTTATTTGCTTGCTCTTGCCTCCCTCTCATACTGTGGTTCTCAGGATACTAAATAAAACTGCTCTTCATTGTCCTCATGTTGCACGCAAGCCCCTCGGGTTCTCCTGCCGTACTAACTGGTGCCTACTACGTGAATATTCAATCACAAGGCAACACTGCTCTTCAATTTAAACTGATAATACACCTTTAATGAAGACGGTCTTCCCTCAAAATCTCTGGGCTGATTCTGGAATTACGCGCGATGGTTAGTCTGAATCTACTGGCATGTCGGTTACCGGACCTTAGATTACCGTGATCAAAGCGTGACTGCACGTGAATTCTCCCACGCTCCCAATGCGGAATACACGCTCGCAAGCCGTATCTGAGCGATATACCAAAAGAAAGTGTGCCTAAAGTGATTAATTAAGTTCGTTAAAGCTGGCTGAGCTTTTCCTGAAACAAAAGTCTCATGATTTGGCCTCATTGCATCAAAGTACGAGCACAATTGGTAGTTGGCCCCCGAACACCTCAGTTTAAAGCTCAAGACTGCATCAAAAAGCTCTAGGAGGTTTCTAAGTGATCTTGCTTGCAATACGAGTCATTTATATGTTGGTACACAGTGCAGGGCGGTGGAAATGGGCTCACATCCCGATTCAGCCCGTGGGAGAGTTCACGTGGGGTCACGCATTAATCACGGCAATCCAAGGTCCGGTAAGACCGGTGCCAGCAGATTCAGACTCCATATAAAGTTCATCGACTATCTTTGAACATGTGGAGTCTGGCTATGTGAGACTACGCGATGGTATCTTCGTTGCCGATGATATCACCAGCAATTTGAACGCAATTGAGTGAGCGCCTCTGCCAAGAAGTTGTTGCGACTTTGGTGATGCTGATCTCTGTTTGCCGAGATAAGACAAGATAAGATTGCCGAACAGGGGCTACTTACTAGACGGAGGGCGAGAGCCTCAGGGAAGGGAATCCACGTTCTCTGCGTTCATCTCCGTACATATGTACAAGCTTGAGCACGTCACACAAATTTCGTGTGGCCCCTAGTCGCGGCGCAACACCACGCCCCCGCTCGCGTTCTCTGGAGGAGACGCGCCGCGCACACACAACCTCTCCGCGACGCATCCCACGCGCCGACGTTCTAGGTGGCGCGCTTTATGCGAACTCACGCCCCCGCGGCCGAACAATACATGAACGCGCGTCGCAAATACAAGGCTGTCAAGTAGCATGTATGGCCGGAGTTTGCGTGGGTGCGCAACCGCGGAGTGGCACGGCGGTAAAATACCTCGGGGAAGATTGGGAGGATTGAGAAGATTCGGGTGGGGAACAAGGGGGAGGGTAGAAGAGGGTATGAACAGACGAGGGATGGGAAGGCGAAGGCGAAGGAACGAAGGGATTGGAGGAAGAGAGGAGGCGACCACCGCACAGCTGCAAAGCCACACCCGCCCGTGACGAGGTCGAAGCGAAAGAAGGCGAAGGCGAGCGACAGAAAGTAGCACCCCAGTCGTCAGATGATCTCCATCCCAACCCATCACCCACGCCCTTCTCAAACGCGCCCAGTCCTCAGCCGAGTTCCTCGCACCCGCTTAATCTCCACTCTCTTGCCGAGCGGAAGGGGGCAGCATCCACTCGTTGTGCTGCCCGTGGCGCGGGTAGGGTCATCCTATAAAACAAGATGGGAAGACGGGGGGGGGGGGGGGGGGGGAGGGGGTATGTGTTGAAGAAGGAGCGGGGATGTCGATGGAGGGTGTATGTAGCAAGGGAGGAGGAGAGCAGATATGTGGGGGCGGCAAACACAATCTAGTCAGAGTCGGCGCCTGGTTGACGTACAACAGCGTACAACATGCTTGATGCGTTTTAAAACCTGCCCGCCCCCCCTCCCAAAAAAAAAAAATCAAACTCAATTACCAATATTAATCCAACAGGACGTCGCATTGCAGTGACAGTTCTCCTTAAGCATATTCCGTTTCTTCAGTGCATTGGAATTTATTCATTGCCGGTGGATGCAAGGGCGGTATTATGTGATCAGCCGCGTCTCTTCCGAGAGGCTCGACGCGTTGTGGATTTTGCCTTGAAAGATAATGAGGTCTTGATTCAGGCAGTTTCGTGATCTGACGTAGAGCTACTTATTCCGACTTGAACTCTCGAAAGTGTGGCCAACAACTCAGTCTCCATGCATCATACAAACAATGATATCTATATAAATTTTCAATTTGCTTGTCGAGAACATATTTGGCTTCAAAATCTTCTCAGATTTGAATTTCCTCGAACAATCGTTGATAACTTCACACGAAGAGATGTTCGACTAGGCGCGCTGCGTCTAAAAAAATATCTATGCTCTCCACTGATTCCCTACGTACAATCCAAATGCCGACTCAGCCATGAACTTGTGGTTTCACCCCTATGCTCGCCAATATTCTCGTAGGTCAACGTACATTTAATTGGGATGAGAATCAATATAAGTACAAACGTGACCGCGCAGTCGCAGCCCGCACCCCAAAATCTTCTGCCAACTCAAAGTCCCTCCGATGCTCCAGAAACCATTCTTTTATGAACATGAACCCCAATCTTCCTCCCCACTGACGGTAATAGCGATCTGATGAGCCCCGCATCTAGCGGATGCTCGGTATGTAGGTGTAGGTGAATATCCTCCAGCCCATTGACGGCCTGAGACAAGATCGCGTCGAGCTTCGTCCAATCCTCTGTGTTTGAACTGACATATTTCACTCTGTCCGCAAAGTCGAGGGAAATTGTTTTGAGCACTTTTAGATGGCAGAGGTGGCCAAACTGTTGGAGAGCAGAAGACATCTTATAGTTGTACTCAATAATCTCTATTATGTGCAGTGTCTGGTTGCCCTTCAAAATGTCGGGGTCTGGTGGCTCCATCAAATCTGTATTATTGTCCCCTGGAAAAGGAAGCCCGGACTTTTTGAATCATTTGTGCATTTACTTTGAGAAGCGGGATGATGGGTGAAATTTTGGTAACAAGGGATTTTAAATGTTTAATGTTGACGGTACTGAAACCGGACACAATTGCATCCACCGCCTCCATCTCTAGCTCCAGTTCGAGAGATTCGAGGAAGACATTGACTCCAGGAGGGTCGACAACACGGACGGATGGATTGCCGAAGTAAATATTGCCTAAAGTCAGGGCCTTCAGTCCTGTTGCGTGGCTGAGAAGCAACTCCAGCTCCGAGGTATTTGGAAAATACATGAAATAAAGGCAGAGACTCCGCAGACAGTGGAGTGAGAGTGTCGCTTACATGCCTGCTTTGAAAAGGGGAGGCCAGTCACCGTATGTGGATGGGAATTCGAGCGAGACATGTGTCAGACGTGGTAGTCGGGACAGAATACGCGAAAGTACGGCGTCCGCTGTGAGGAGGAGAGCTATGCGGTCTCCAATTTCCAGTGTGACATATCTAACGTAGAGTTCGCCGATGTGCGGAGACTCCGCAAGGAGGTGGTCGAAGTGCGAGAAGTCGGAGAGGCGTTGGCAGAGGAACGCAGAGAACAAGTGCATGCGGCCCCTGCGTAAAAATGCGTGAACAAGCCCTGAGCGAGCTTGCGTCATCAGGTTCGCGCCAGTGCCTGCGAGAAATTAGCGATATTTTTTCGTCGTCGGGCATGGCGAGGTTGTCAATGATTGCATCGGCAATTTCTTGTGGTATTCGCATGGCCGCAACTGTTGAGAAGTATGAATTCAATGAGACAATGCGCAATACAGTGGAAGGTACCTGCCACTGGCTGCCGGCGAGCGCAATTGAATGAGCGTTTCTTGGGGCCCTGTAAGTTAGGCCTGTTTTGCAAATCGGTTTATAAACACCTGTTTATAAACCAGTTTTTAAATGGTTGGAGCAAAATGAGTCGTTTTAAAATGTTTCGGGGCCACGGACCGCCGGCAATCAGCTATAGAAAAATATCGGCGCAGCTTCAATGCAGCTTTGCAACGGCCATATTTGGCTCTGGGGCCACCTGAGAGACACTCGCTACAACCAGGAACTCAAGTATCTGCGATGGCGTGGATGTAACATTTCTTTTTGTCAGAGATTTGTTGGCAGATAAGCCTCTTGATCAAGCCGGCACCATCAACAGCCTTACAGACTGGTCGGGAAGAGGCATAGGGAGTGTAGTCGCAGGTGACAAGGGTGAGCAGGCCACTGGGAAGATTTTTTGGGATAGTAAGGCCTGATGAGGTCGTATTTCAGACTCTGGTTTAAAAACTGGTTTAAAAACACCTGGTTTATATAAACTGTTTAAAAACCGGTTTTTAAATCGCTGGGAATAACTTACAGGGCCCTAGCGCCGCCGCCGCCGCCGCCGCCGCTTCTGTCAAGAGGTTGTGACGACTTTGGTGATGCTGGTGTCTGTTTGTCCAGATAAGATAACATAAGATTAACGAGCATTAAGCTTCTGAAAAATACTCTATCCAGAGGGCTACTAGACGGACAGGGTGAGAGTCTGAGATAAGAGAAGCCGCATCCTTTGCGTTCATCTCCGTACGTGTAAAAGCCGATGTACAAGCTTGAGCACATCACACAAATTTCGAGTGGCCCCCACGCCCACCGCGCGTGTTCTCTGGGGACGCGCTGCGCCGTGCGCGGCGAGAAAAGATGGCGGAGAGGCCGGTGCACCAGCCTGTGTAGGTAGGTACTAGTTAGCGTTGGCAGCGGCGGCATAAAGTAAAGGAAAGGGGAGGGGAGGGTGTGTGTTCGCTGTTGGGATGATAGGACGAAGTATGTAAGTGAACAGGATGACGGAAGGGAAGGAGCGGGGAGGGAGAGGCGGACAAGAGGGAGGGGATTGGGAGCAAAAGGACAGGAGGAGCGAAAGGGGAAGAAGCAAGAGTATGATACGAGGACGAGATGCCGACCTCGGGCACGGGCGGGCAGCGACAAACGTATGGAAATAGGGAGCGGGAGCGGGTGGAGAGGAGGTGAAGACGCGCGCGCGGCGAATGCGCCGGCGCAGAGCCCAGGGGCTGGCGCCGCCACCGCAGAAGACGACGTGCGCCTCAGAAAGCCCGCCAGTACCCCAAAAAGCCTGAACGCAGCCACAGGCCCCAAACGGCAGAAGCTCGAAAGCCAGAACCACGCTGCCCACATGAGACGCCCGCACGGCGACGAGGGAAAGCGAAAAGAGGTGCGGGCGAGCGTGCGGCACTCCATCGAAAGAATGGAACGGGTCAAGGAAGGAGCGGGGAGGGGGTGGGAGATGAAGGAGATTGGATGAAGGGAGTAGGAAGGGGAGGGAACCCGGGAAGAAGGAGGGGATGGAGGATGGGAAGAGGGAGGTGGAGGTGGGATGTGAACGCACGGATGTGGTGGTAGATGAGAACGGGGACAAGATTGGGGGATGGAGGGACGACGCGGCTGACGCGCACCCCATAGAGTGGTATTAAAGCCGCCAAGGTGGTGCGCTAACGCACCCGTAATTGCCGCGACGACGCAATAAAAAAGACGCATGGGTCGCGAGCGGCGGCGACGACAACAAGACGAGCCCACAGGCGACAAGGCGACTAATGACCATCCAAAAATGACCGCGGAAGAGGAAGGAAACGAGTGGGAAGATTCAGCGAGTTCAGAGTGGCTCATGACCGTCAGGTCGTTGCGTATATTCTCCACGAGGCTCATGATCAAGACGAGCCCGGGCGCGGAGGAGCGCAACATGGTGGACAGGAATGACTCAAGGGAATGGTAGTGAAGGTGGGCAGGGCATTCAGTTATGCATGAGAGGCAAGTTGCCCCAGCTCGAGACTCTTGCATTACTTACCAAGAGGCGGAAGGTGTGACGGCAGTGTGACTGCGATCGGTCGGGAAAACCCGGCAGGCACTTGCCTTCAACGCAACTTCGACGTTGAACCCTCTTAATTTGATCTTCAAGTTGACGTCAGCGGGAAATTCTGCCCAATCGCTGCTGGTCCTACCTTCGCCTCGTCAAGCACCAGCCATTTCCGGACCAGAGGCCGATGTGGATGTTCTCAGGATCTCACACAAAACACCGATCAAGTACTAAAGGTCCTTTTGACGTCGTGGATAATCAACAATCGCCGGTCCTTGCGGTAGCGCTTCTTCGACTCTGAGCGCAACCCACACGTCTATCACTACTGGGTGACATTGGGCTGTGTTCCCAAGTACCGCCCCATACATCGGAGGTGCGAGAACTATTGCCCCGTCTTCAATACACATTTTAGACCGCCTCCTCGGTGCGAAGTATCCGATATTAAATAATATGTTCGGACGATGACCGCACGCTGCGCATAGCGTACGGGCATCGCATACGGGTGGCGTCGGGATGGCTGGCCTTCCAAAAAACTTAATCAATTTGCGATCCTCCACATGCATACCCCGACCCGTTTATTTATCCTCGCAATGCGTTAGGGTTAACCAGCCCGACATACGCCGCCCCGTCGCAGCGCATTCTGCACCAGCCTACCTCATGGTAACCACCACCCTCGTCGAAGGCAGCACGCGTCGCCACCCCCCGGGCGCGCCGCGCCATCGACGGAGGGGCAGCGGAGCACCGTCGCCGCATCCCGCTCGACATACGCCGCCTCGTCCGCCGCCACGTCACAGCCAGTCCACCTCCTGCGCACTACGGACCGACGCGCTGCCCCACCCCTTCGAAGACAGTACGCGTCGCCACCCCCCGGTCGTCGATACGAGGAGGGAGCGGAGTACCATCGCCGCGCTACGCGCGCGCACGAACCGCAGGAGCACGCGCACGAATAACGCGCCAACTCCGTAAGCAAGACACGTCGGTTCCGAGTCGAGTCCGCCTGCGGGGGGGACACCGGTGGCTGACACGGGCGCCACGACCAGCGGCAGAAGCACGAGCAGCGCGCCGACTCCGCGTCGAGCCCACGGACGACTCCGAAGTCGAGCCAGTGGGCGACACGACGCGGTGCGCTCGCCACGACCGACCCAGCACGACCGCCACGACGCGCATGCCTAGCACGACCGGCACGGGCACGACAGCGGTAGATGGCACCCCCACTGCTGCTGCTCCCGGCCACCACCGCAGGCACACGCACTCCCCGCCGCCACCAGCGCCGGGGATGCGGGAGGCCAGTCCGTGGGTAGCACTCTGCGCCTCCCCTCAGCCGCAGCTACGGGGCCCGTCCGCGCGCGAGAGCACGGACGCCAGACGCCAAAAGACGATGATGACGACGCATAGCACGACGACGCGGGCGACGCGCGATACATACGTAGATAGGTATGCGCCTGCGCAGAACAGTCCTAAAAAACAAAAATAAGGGGCAGAATGGTGGAACAAAACGAGACGAGACGAGCATGGGTGTGGAGGCCCCTCGCGCACCGAGTTCCGCGTGCGGTCTCCAAGCATGCAGCCATAAAGCGCTTCCGGAGCGGACGCCCCTCGCACGACGACGTGGCCCGGTCGCACAATAGGCGCTGCCCGCCAACCGCCCAGCAAAGCGCCTACTGTCCGCGCCGCGCCGGCCAGCGACTCCCGCCAGTGACTCGGAGGGCGTCGTAATGTACGAGCGATGCGCGCGCAGGGAAATCCGCGCTGCGAGGAAAGGAGCAGGGAGTGATACCCGTGGTGCGGTGGCACCGGGTACGGCGAAAAACAAGAACAAGGAAGGATACGACGGATGGATAGCATGAAAGGAGGAATGGCAGGGAGGGAAGGGAGGGAATATAACTGTCGGCACACGACACTTATCACTGAGCAGGTTGACCCAGGTTGCGACGCCCATGCGCTCGCCCGAGTCCTCTGTCTGCTTCATCATCTTGAGCGTCTCGTCGAGCAGCGTCTCGCCCGTCTGCCGCGTAGACAGCACAGTCACCGGCCGCTCCGTCAGGGGGGTCCGCCGCTGTATGAATCGTATCGGTCATGTATTTTATGGGTTCGCTTACACTCATCGGATCCCTTACAATCCCAATCCTTCTCCTCAGCGCCAGCTCCATGAGTATACACCCCCTCAGCACATAGCTGATGTTGTCGTTCCAGAAGCTGAGGTACCCCTGCTTGTCCTTGATGCCGAGCAGCAGCACCTCCTCCATGAGCGTGAGCTTCGGCACGCTGCCCTCCAAAGCAGCGCTCTCCTGTGAGCTCAGAAGCAGATCGCGCGGGTCGTAGGCGACGCGCGACCCGTTGGCGAAGGCGCTGCCCGCGTATGGCGGTCACCGGTGAGACCAAGCAACTGGAGCTGCGCCTCGGGCGACTTTTCTGCGGGGATGGCAGAGGCGGGAGGAGAGGAAGGCGCGGTGTCGTCGTCGTCGCGTGTTGTTGTCGGGGCATTGGCGCGTCGGCAGGCCATGGCGGAAACTGCGTGTGGCAGTGTTCGGGTGGAGCCGAGGGCGGTGCGGTCAAAGCGGGCGTTATAAATCAAGGAGCGTGGGTGGAATTAAATTTGCGTAGTGGGCGAGACTACGCAGCTTGTTCAGAAATTGTGAAAAAAAAGCATGCTAGAACACATACATGCACTGGCGAGGGATCGAACCCCGACCTGCCTGAAATGACATCCGATCCGAATTCACATTGAAACGCAGCGTGCACCATGCACCACCGGTGCTTATATCCATCCTTCCTGACCCTGATTTATACAGTTCTAAATCGCCCAATGGCCATCGTGATCTCTAAATAGGCCCATTTCTCAAAGTTCAATCAACATCGGTCTCGGCAGTGCCCAACTTCTTCAACCACATCAGTTTTCCCCTGCTCCATCGATATCCTCGGGACAAGAGGAGACTAGGTGTGAGACCCGTTATAAAAAAATGATCGACCATGACATCTGTATGCACCGGCGGGGAATCGAACCCCGAACTGCTTGACAACCCTGCGCATTCAAGCGTTCAAATTTTAGGGCAGCGTGCACCATGCACCACCGGTGCTTATATCCGTCTTTTCTGACTCTGATTTATACAGCTCTAAATCCCCCAATGGCCACAGTAGTTCAACTTCAATTTCTTACAGTCTTGGAATCAACATCGGTCCGATTTCTTCAACCACATCGATCCACGAAAAATCTGTCGATACGTACCTAGGTCGTAGGGAAAAAATGAAAAAAAAAAATTCTGAGGAAGCGCGAGAACAGTCATAGGTAAAATAAAATAAAAAAACTCTCAACACATGCACCGGCAGGGAATCGAACCCGATTTGCCTGAAACGCCGTTCTTCGATCTTCCTGTTTAATGGCAGCGTGCACCGTGCACCACCGGTGCTTGTATCCGGATGCCGGAAATGCTGCTGGAAAGCAATCTGCGGGGAATGTGGGGTGAGCTCAGAGTCGACACAATTATATCAGAGGCTTACTGCATTGCATCCGCGTACACGAGGCTGATATTATCGTTTGTGGGACGCACTCTGGTCGAACCGTTGTTCACAGGGATGCCCTAAAGGCCGATTTCGGCGGCCGTGAACGCAGAGCCGACGGAGGCAAGCTGCGCGGCTGTCGCTCAAGCTGTGGTTGGCCTGCAATGTCACTATAGAAGCCAATAAACAAGTGAGATTCTTCTCAAGAGGAATCCACAATAACACACGCACAGATCGTGGGACTGACGTTGCGCAGATTCGTGTCGACAGAGTCCACAACCCCGAGGATCTGCGCGTTCGTATTCATCGCTTGCCGAACACCGATCTAGAGACGAAGCCAGAGTAAAGAGGCGGGACAGAGTGAACATGGTGCAAAGGGAACGAGGTTGTTCGAGCGACGAGGTAAAACACCCCGGAATAAAAGGGAAGTCGGTGGGCAGGCGCTGGTAGACGAAATCCCGCGGTTTGTGTCCCACAAATGTCAACCAATTCATTATATTGACCCAATGGGAAGAGTGATACTATTTATGTCATGAACGACATGAGGGAATGGCAGATTATCAAGGGGAGTCTTCCCAGGTCTGCGAGGGTCGAAGCCGTGCTCAAGGATAAAACGGCCCTGAGTAGCGCATAATTTCGTGAGCAATTCTGTTCATCGCTGCGGGATGAACCGGGTTTCCTGTCGCCGATGCAGGCGACCGCTCACATCACGGTCTCATGTTTACATGCAAACCCAGGCCTAAAAAGCTCTAGATGTTGCAGATAATTAATTTGTTAGCACAGGGAGCGCACGCCAAGAATAAGGCGTGTGTCACGATGATTCTTGTCGAAGTCCGTGTGCAGGTCCGGAGGGTACGGGGGGTTGCGTCGGTCTAGAAGGGCGGCCATGGGAGAGGAAAGTGCGGCAATCTATCTCGTTACTCGGCGTGGACCCGGGTGGTGGCACTTGGAGTTCGTAACGGCGTGACGAAACCTGAGAAATTGGCGGAACCGAATAAGTACTAGGACAAAGCAGCTCAAACCCTTCTGCTCCTCTTAGTCGCTTCTGCCTGGCTTGCTTTCTCCCCCCCACACTGCACAATATTTCAGATCATGTCTGAGTCGTTGAATTACACCGAGATCCCGATGGTGGACTGGAGCCTGTCGACGACTAACAAGTCCCTGTTTCTCCTTCGGCTGCGACGCGCCGTGGTAAACGTCGGATTCCTATATCTCTCCAACCACCCGATACCCACGGATATTGTGGATAAAGTCATAGAGATCACTCCCACCTTCTTTATGCTGCCCCAAGAGGCCAAGGATGCGATCGACATGGCCAACTCTGCTCAATTCCTCGGATATGAGCGAGTGGGACACGAGACCGTAGGGCGTGACGGGAATCGGCACTCCAGCGAACGCTTTATGTTCGGCGGGGACAGAGTGTGCAGATATGAGGATGGTCAGCCCGAGTATCTGAAGTTTCACGGAGACACTCCAGTATGTACTACACGTTCCCCGATATCACTGTGTTTCTGAAACATTTCTAGTGGCCGGACGATGCTTTACTCCCCGGATTCCGCAAAACGATGCTAGAGTACTACGTCCATGTGGAAAAATTCAGCTACGAGTTCATGTCGTTGGTGTCGGAAGCATTGGGCCTGGGCCCACACGAATTAGATGCGCTCTTTGATGCCGATCGATCAAAATTGCAACCAAGGGGCAAGTTGTTGTGCTACCCTCCAGCTGACCCTGGTGCGGAAGGCGTACAGTCTGGTATTGAGGCCCATACCGACAAGAGTGTTTTGACCTATGTATGTACAACATCGATTTTACGGTTGCCAACGGATGCTAATTGCCACCGTATATACCGTAGCTGCTTCAAGCTTCCGACCAGCCCGGACTCCAGGTCCAGAGCCTCACGGGAGATTGGGTCCCTGTTCCTCCAATCAAGGGAACGTTCGTCATTAACCTGGGAGACGGTGCGTTATGCTATTATCGCCGCATATGGCTGGCTAACATTATCATTCAGTATTGGAGAAGGTGACTCAGAGGATTGCGATTTCCACAGTTCACCGTGTACTCTCGCCTCCCAAAAAGATCCGTTACTCGGTTGCCTTCTTTGCCAGTCACGCGATGCACGTCCGGATCGCCGACCTGAAGTTCAAATGTGCGCAGTGCCGTACTTTCGTAGCCGGGTTTTACCAACCATGTTTTTACAGTCCCCCAGGAGGTGCTGGAAATGAAGAGGGTGCGCGACAAGCATACGGGAAACATAACAGAGTGTACGACTCCGAGCTGGTTGTTACTCTTTGTGAAGTACTGACTTCTCACAGTCCAATATGAACCGAACGACTACAAAATTGCCGGTGAGGTAGCTCTGGTGGAAAAGGTCGAGGCAGACGATGGCGAGATTTTACCCATCCGTCTTCAAAAAATTCTATCCAGATGGTCAGCCGGCTCGTGTGATATTGCAAACCTCCTAGTACTGCCTTTATGTCTACCGTATACAGATCAAACGGTTTAGTGTTTTGTAAAGGCTTCTTTCGAAGGGATCGAGTGTTTGTGGAAAGTACAAATAGATCGAGGGTACTAGCGGGTCTTGAAAAATTTCCAGGTTAGGAAGTAAATAAATGTAAGGAGCACTTGACAGAGACGTGCAATCCACCAAAGCAGATAGCCGTACCCACGACGATGGTCCGTGCTCTCTCCCGTCTCTTGACGTACATATCGCCAGGGTTAGAAGAGGGAATATAAGTACTGTGAGCTTAATTGAAGCCTTCAAGCAAGTTATTGGGGCAAATGAGCCGGTACACAGGCGGCGAATATCATGGCGGTGATGGCGGCGATGGCATCAAAATGCTACGGCGTCTGCCGGCGACTTAATATATCTGTGCCCATATACTCTGGGAAGGCGAAATTTTTTCAGTATTTATTCCAGTAGTACCTGAAATAATATATTTCATTGCTCCTGAAAACGTTACCTTTTTCGGCACGCTTTTCAGCGGATCTAAAATATAACTTTTCAGAATGTCCGAAAACCGTTCCTAAATAAGTAAATTCAGTACACCTTTCAGCAGCTTCCAAAATAAGTATTTTCGGAAGTGGCTGAAAAGTGTTCTGAAATTACTATTTTCAGCAACCGTTTTGGGCACTCAGAAATTACTTATTTCAGAAGTCTTTTCGGCACGACTCAATTAATTAATTTAAAAATCATTTTCAGTGCCGCTGATAGTTAGGTTTTTACAGTGTGCTTATGTTTTGAAAACGGCTGTAATGGAACACACAGACGAAGGATCACAAGAAATGGCGGTGTCAAGAGAGAAGCGCGTCAGTTAGAGGATCCCCTTCTTCTTCTTCGACTTCACCCAGCCGGGGAACTTATTCAGCATGGTCATGTCCACCGAGCCCATCGGCCGGGGACAAACGAACGTGCCCAATATCCCATTCGTAAGCTCGCCGACCTCCGTCAACACCGTGGCCAACAAATCGTTGACATTCCCGAGTAAATCCGGGAGCAGGATCTGCACCAGTTGGTATACGAAGCAGATCAGATTCATCCCGTCCGGATGGAGAAGGTCGTCAAGCGAGTAGGCGCCATGAGTGAACGCCCCGAGGTCGAGCGGGAAGAACGTGTTGGGTTTGCCGAGGTTGCCGCCGAGGGAGAGCGTTATTGGGTACCGAGCCCACATCTCAAGCACCTGCGGCAGGAGGATGGGCAGGTCCCATTGGTATAGCAGGGCTCCGGGGCGGCGGTAGTATATGTCGGGTATGCGCTCGGATCCACGGGTCCAGGTAAGCTTGCCGTCAGGAGAGTGGGTAGCGCCGTAGAGCGACATGAGCCCTTCAACGCTCATGATTCCCTCTGGATGCTCGGCGGAGTAGTTCGCGAAGAGCGACGGGGCTTGCAGCGCCGTGAAGGCTCCCACAATCTTCAAATCGTTATGGGTTTATTCGAACATTGGAATGAGTGATTGCTTACCATTTGCACCGGTCCGAAGAAGAAGAGCCCATTGTTTGCGATAGAGTCCGCGATGCGATTGGCGTGGTGTTTGCTCACGAGTGCAACGCTGTTTCTAATGTTCGAATCTGCAGCGTACAAATCTAGAAGCTGCTGGAGATAGTCGAGCCGAAGCGTGTGACTGTCGTTGCTTCAACGTGAAATCAGTACGGCTCAACTTGGTGGACGAAAGTGAATGAGAGACGCACCAGATATATAAGTCGCATCGCGTGAGAGAAGCATCGCACTCGAACTGATTGTGGGTGTTGGTGAGACCGGAAGGTGGGGCTACGACTTTTCAGTAACCGGAATCGTCTGCTGAAGCAGGGTGCAGGCACCACCTACCGAGAAGACCACCCAATATCCCAGCCAGGCCGACATTGTCCGGCGGCTCGCCAATAGAAATGGGGAGAGTAGGATCGAGTAGATTCCCGCCGAACAAGCCAAGGATGCCCGCGGCCGCCGAAGCGGTTATGCCCATTCTGTACACTTGGTTGGAAGCCTTGATGATATTGAAGAACGAGTCAACACCGCTCCGCGAGATGTACCCGTGATTGGCGAGAGAGTTGAGACCAGGACATGGACCGCGGTGATCGTTGGGGCCAGCTTGGATGAACTGGTGCGGGGGTAGTCACCTGGAAGCGCTGGTCTGCCTCGTTGAAGGTGGAAGGGAAGAACAAAGAGCGTCGTGCCGTCGCGTTGGTGCTATGCCGTTCAGGAATAAAGAATGCAGTTGCAAGGAGTGTGTTGCCGGCGGCGAGGAGGAAGAGGAGAAGCGCAGGAGGGGAATGGGGTTTGACGCGCATTGTCGATGGGGGAGGAAAGAGCGATCGCTGGCGTCACCCAGCGAGCGACGCGTATTAATATTAAACGGCCCTGCAGAGTTTTTATCGGCTCCCAAGCATTTTGGACGTAAACTCTTGACACGGAAGCACCCAGACTCCGTCGTGGATGCCATTCCGCTGCTCCCGGCTACACCAGTTTGCATAACATAGTTGGACGTGTCTGGCAGGTGCACTCATCTCCGCTCAGTGTCCGAAGCCGACCTCACATCTAGCCTCGGTAGGCGCAGCAAGAGTAAGCTCTCCGAACGCACGACGCATCAACGCCGACATACTTTCGAATGCGCAGTGAGAAAGGTCCTCCCAGGTTCCACCAGCGCCAGTCTCCAGTTCCTTCATGGAAGCTGAAACTTTATCCGCGCCCATGTGCTCCGGTACTGAGGATTCCGGACAGCGGTTCGTTTTGGGACCGCGTGCCAGCAATCCTCCTCTCCACTAATATTTTATAACTTACGAGCATCATTCTGAGCGACTTTGACTTGACTTTAACGCGTCCGGATCTCGGATTATGCTGGACCGAATAGAGTCATAGAATTCCAGAAAAAGAAGCTGGTGTTAAGCCGAGCTGTACTGATCGACTCGACACTGCGGTTCGAAGCCGGGAGCTTCGGTAGGTCGACCCCATAGTATCCGTATATTCTCTAAAATATTCGGGCTTTGAATTTGCAGCTGCGTAGTCGGGGTGTTACATAGGATTTCGCATGCTTCATTGGGAAACTATTGTAGCGGTCATTTTGATCCCCATCACCCAATCCCCTTGTAAAACTCGTCGCGAGATAGACTCATCAGTAGCAGCAGAATTGGCTTCCGCAAAAATTTTGCAGCCCTGAACCAGCCCGCTACTGCACAGGTAGCCTGAGTTTAATTTGGCCATCGTTGTGAAACAGTGTGATTTAGAGCTGTACAAATGAGGGTCTGGAAGGATTGATATAAGCACCGGTGGTGCATGGTGCATTCCTCATTCAATTTCAAGGATTTCATATTAGCCATGATTGAGGTGGTACGGGGTTCGAATCGCAGGAATCCCTTTTTTTTTTCTTTCTAGCTATCTTTTTTTTGTGCCTGGCAGGATATTTTTGTTGTGAGTTATCCCGGGGACATATTGACAGCTGTTCGGGGAGGTAGTGATGTAATTGAAGAAATCGGGCACTGCCTAGACCGATGTCGATTCAACTTTAAGGACTTGAAGTTGAAACTATAGATGGTATTGGCCATTGGGTGATTAAGAGCTGTATAAAACGAGGTCAAGAAGGATGGCAATTGGCACCGGTAGTGCATGCTGCATGCTGCCTCCAAATTCCCTCATCGCAGCGCGCAATTCAGGCAGACCGGAGTTCGATTCCCCCGCCGGTGCATTTCCGTGCTGCACAGCAATTTTTTTTCTTGACTTCATTCATATCTGTCGGGGAGGGAATCAACTTTCAACCGACTGTAAAATGGCATTGACCATTGTGCCATTTGTGAATTAGAGCTGTATGAAGCAACGTATAAGGGGATGAAAATAAGCATCGGTGGTGCAAGGTGCACACCGCTCTTGAATGGTTGTAGATTGATTGTAGATGCGAGTTTAACGGCGCAGAGTTCGATTCCCCACCGGTGCATATTGTATGTGTCCCTGTAGGCGAATTTTTTTTCTGGCTGTTTTGGCGCTTCCACAGCATGCTGGACCAGGATGTTGTACGATAGATCATTGGGAACGTGTCGGGAACTTGAAGAAGAAATCAGCTGATTGTAAAATGACATGATTGGCCATCATGTGAATCACATAATGCCAGTGTGAATCACACAATGGTCTACAGTATGATTTAGAGCTATATAAAAGGGAGTCAGGAAGGATGGGCATGTGCACCGGTGGTGCAAGCTTAAGGTGCACGTCCCCGTTGCCTACCAGCTGTGTAGATAGTTATAGTAAGAGCGGGGTTCGATTCCCCGCTAGTGCATACTAAAGTCGAAGTCGGAGTCTTTTTTCCCCCTCTAGCCATTTTCACCAGTCCTGGCGCAATCCTGAAGTCGTCGTAATGTTGTTTTCTCCTGTCAGCCAATATGTACTTGAAAAATAAAATGAAATACGCAAAATCCCGTGAGGGCATCGATGTTGAAAGATCGGGTCAGGCCCGAGATCACTCGTACTGTGATTATGTTACTGTTGGCCATTTTGTGATTTAGAGCTGTTTAAAAGAGAGTCAAGAAGGATGGATATAAGCACCGGTGGTGCACGCTGCCCTAAAATTTGAAGCGAGCAAATGATGTCAGGCAGATCGGGCTTCGGTTCCCGCCGGTGCATACAGATGTCATGGTCGATCATTTTTTATAAATGTTCTCACACCTAGTCTCCTCTTGTCCCGAGGATATCGACGGATTAGGGGGAAACTGATGTGGTTGAAGAAGTTGGGCACTGCCTAGAGCGATGTTGATTGAACTTTGAGAAATGGACCTATTTAGAAATCACAATGGCCATTGGGCGATTTAAAGTTGCATAAATCAGAATCAGGAAGGATGGGTATAAGCACCGGTGGTGCATGGTGCACGTCTCCATTGAATATTCGAGAGATCCGGCTCACTTTAGGCGCATCGGGGTTCGATTCCCAACCGGTGCATGATTCAGAGGGAGTGTTCATTTTACAATGGTTAGTGTTTCTTTCATTCGTCCAGCGATCCTGTATCAGGTCGCGACGCGTAAATCGTACCACCTCCAACGTTGCAATTTTGGCACTTCCAGATTTATGTTTTCCTTAAGCTATAATTTTCTTTTCAGCCCATTATAATCGTGGACTGTGCAATTCAGGACATGGAATTTTTATGCCGTGCTGTATCTTCGTGTCCATATGGTCCTTCAACAGACCGGTTCGATGAAACAAATTCTTTTAATGATTCTACTCAGACGATGAGGTCCGCCTCAGTAATCCTATTATCGCGTGAGCGCCTTCTTTCTTGCCCGTTAAAAATTATGACGTACCCTCCTCCTTGTTGGGGTTCACCTTCCGATATCCAGATGAAAATGATCTTCCGTTCACTGCACAGTTGTTCCAGTGTCGTTTTTGCGGAGCTAACATCGGACTGCCTCACACCGTAATAATAATCACAATCTGCCCAATGATACACGGACACCTGCCCCAATTTCGGCTGCCAATCGTGTTGTGCGAGATGCTGGGCAAGGTGATCGCATGCCTTTTTGGCGTAAGAAATCGCGAGGCATTCCAGGGATGAAACGAGGCCGTCATAAATATCCTCCCACTCCCAGTCACTGCCGTCGACCCTCCTCTTCGTCTTCACTGAGGACACAGCACAATTCCATCACCTCCAAGCGCGCGATATTGGCGCGATGGGGCGAATTTGTTCATTCTGAAAATGAATGCGGCGAAGATATTCGAATGTCGGTATCCCAGCAATGAGTGCCTAAGAAAAAAGACTGTAGGTGATATCATATTTTCGCGTACTTATTCGGGCCCTTGTACGTGCCAATGTTGACGTCCTGTTTGGTTGTGCTGTCGTGTGATCAACATGTGGCTGTGTCTCGCCCTTGAACTTTCCTCCAACTTTCCTCCAGCCCTTGATTCGGACCATGTCCTGTCGTTATATACCTACCTCAGTGATAGTGAGCCGCTCACATCAAACCTCGAGTGTATGGATTATCGCCTAGGAGAATATAAGGAGATGTCGTTATTCAATGACTCCTACTTGATTCCTACTCCTTGCCGACTCCGAGTCCCGCTCGAGTCGGACTCGGATAACTCTTACGAGGCGTGCCGCCACGCTCCTAAAACAGGACCATGCCGTACATTCATATGTAGTGCGTGGCCCTGGCAAGTTCGGCGAGCGTCCACGCAACGTCCATTGACACAGAAACTTGCCGGAAGCTTGTAATCTGACTCAGACTCGGACACTACGACGGTCCGTACCCAGATCTATAAAACGACCCATGCCATAGCAGTGAGTTTACTGCACCTCTTCTACGCCTCCTCTCAACACTCAATAAATCACAGAATGGCTCAGAACGGCTCCACTCCCCACTTCACCCAAAGTCCGGCTGACCAGTCCCAATGGCGTGCACCCACTCTGCAGCAATCATCGAATATGAGGGGACTTCTCAAGTCTGGACGGATGGCTATCGGAAACTGCTTGTCATACCCCAGTCGCCATGTCGCAAAATCTCTCGCGGTCACTGGAGCAGACTGCTGCTGGATTGTGAGTTCTATATTTTAAAGGCGCACCTCAGAATTCAAGAGTGAAATAGGACGCGGAACACGTAGCCTGGTCGCAGAAGCAACTGGTGGAATGCATTCAGATCATCATCCATGAAAGCGGCGGGAAGATGATTCCAGTGGTCCGCCAGCTTTGTTTTGGCTGTCATTAGTTGCTAATAATCACGTCCAGGTCCGCGTTCCTAGCAAAACTGCATTCGACTATATGGTAAGCTTTATTGCTTCTCAGATAAACTTCGAATTTATGCCTAATTTTAGGCCTGGTGCTTGGATGCTGGCGCAGGGGGCATTATCATCCCCCACCTTGATACACCGGAAGAGATGAAGGCGGTAATCGGCGCTTGCCGCTTCCCGTAAGCTCAATGCCCGGATTAACGTGCCTTACCTTACAATTTTTCTCAGCCCTAATGGTCATAGGTCCTTCCCTCCTTTCACCTTTGTGAGTTTATATATTTTGACGACTCGGCGGTGGTTAATACCCATTTTGATAGATTCCCGGGGTGACCGACGCTACCCCGGAAGGCGAAACCCTCTTTTCGCTTGCGAATAAACATGTCGCCATTATCCCCCAAATCGAATCTCGCGTGGGAATCAAAAATCTCGAGGCAATTGTCAGCCTGGATGAAGTCGACGCTTTCATGATCGGAGGTAAGTTCCGTGAACTTATTTCTCTCTGCTCAGTTACCAATGAACAAATCAGTTGGCGATCTGCGCTTGGACATGGGGTTGACGCTCAGCTTGACTGGAGATGAACCCGAATTCGTTTCGGCACTGGAGAAAGCTAGCAAGGTTTCGAAGGAACGCGCGAAGCCTCTCGTCGGCGTCGCGATTGGAGCAGATATGGTAAAGCTGCGCGTCGAGCAGGGTTTCCGACTGATAATTGTGACCATGGATGTTACGACCTTGGTATACGGGACAATTCGTGACGTGGGTGAAGCGAGACAAGCTGCGGAAGAGCACATGGGGAGCCTTTACAAGTTGAACGGTAAACATGGCAAAGCAATTTAGATCATCCTATTTCCATTAGAAAGCTACAGTATAGAAAGTTTTGTTTCTCTCTTCTCTTTTTCAGAAAACGATCTAGTATGGTCTGACTAGGGAAGTGACGGAGACCTCGGGGGGGCATTTAAATTGAACGCGTCAAGTGAAACAAACATAATCAAGTATTTTGTCAAATATTTTGAACATTGCTTGAGCATCTCTTCAAAAGATATCCACCTAAGTTTTAATACAAGCACGATGCGTAATAATCCTGATTCCTACGAGAAAGATATCTGGCGACAGCGAACACCTCCTCTATCCGCACATGCGAGGACTGTTCCACTCAAGGCATCGACCTGACAATAGACGCCGGGCCAGAATGACGAAGCCCCTAGAACTGTTGTTTTCTGGCCCCATACGGCCGGAACCGTCGACAATGACGTCAAGGATGGGAATATGCACCGGTGGTGCACGGTGCACGCTGCCATTAAATGCGGGGGATCAACGTGACGCGTTTCAGGCAGACCGGGGTTCGACCCCCCACTGGTGCATGCACTTGGAGTGCTGTATATTTCTTCTTTCTAGCTGTTTTCACGCCTCATCCTCAGCATATTTTTATTTACCACTGAGGCCAATATTATATCGACAAATTATTAGGAAGTGTTGTGGAGGTATTGATGTGGAAGGATCGGGCACTGCCTATACCAATGTTTTTAAAGTCGAACTACTGTGATGGCATCCATTGCGCGATTTGGAGCTGTATAAATCAGGGTCGGGAAGGATAGATTAAAGCACCGGTGGTGCGTGGTGCACGCTGCCCTAAATTTTGAATTATGTACAAGACATCGACTGCAGGCAGACCGGGGTTCGACTCCCCGCCGGTGCATGTACCCGGTCCACCTCTTTTTTTCGCAATTTCTGAACAAGCTACGGAGTCTCACCCACTACGCAAATTTAATCCCCTTGAATCATCACGCCGGCTTTGTAATTTATCGGCTCCTCCCGAACACCGCCACACGCAGCTCAGCTTGACAGCTCGTGGCCTCCTCCGGGCTCTCCCGCCGACGCGCCAATGCCCCGACAACAACAACACACGACGACGACGACGACGACAATGCGCCCTCATCCCCGCCCGCCTCTGCCACCCCCGCAGAAAAATCGCCAGAAGCGCAGCTCGAGTGTTTGGGTCTAACAGGCGGCGCACACGCGGGTAGCGCCTTCGCCAACGGGTCGCGCGTCGCCTACGACCCACGCGATCTGCTTCTGAGCTTGCAGGAGAGCGCCGCCTTGGGGGGCAGCGTGCCGAAGCTCACGCTCATGGAGGAGGTGCTGCTGCTCGGCATCAAGGACAAGCAGGGGTACCTCAGCTTCTAGAACAACAACATCAGCTATGCGCTGAGGGGGTGTATACTCATGGAGCTGGCGCTGAGGAGAAGGATTGGGATTGTAAGGGATCCGATGAGTGTAAGCGAACCCACAAAATACATGGGGTATGCTGACCACCGATATGATACATACAGCGGCGGACCCCCCTGACGGAGCGGCCTGTGACTGTGCTGTCTACGCGGCAGACGGGCGAGACGCTGCTCGACGAGACGCTCAAGATGATGAAGCAGACAGAGGACTCAGGCAAGCGCATGGGGGTTGCTACCTGGGCCGACCTCCTCAGTGGTAAGTGTCGTGTGCTGTTGTATTCCCTTCCTGCTATTCCTCCCTTCCTTCGTGGTATTCCTCGTACCCTCCCCTGTTCTTGTTTTTGGCGGTGCCACGCAGTATCGCATCGCGGGTATCACTGCCCGCTCCTTTCCTCGCAGCGCGGCCCCATATTTCCCCGCGGGCCTATCGCATCTTGTGTCGTCACGCATTGCCCCGCTGGCGGCCTTACATAGTGCGCGGGAGCAGCTGCCTTATGCGCATGCCCATTCCGTTCCCAGCCTCCACGTCCTCGGGCGCCTAATCCTGCGCGCACCGCACCCTGCCAGCGATGCCCCGGACGTATGTCCCATATACGCCCGTTCCTATACGGCGCACGCCCAGACTCGGCGCCTGTTCGTATGCGCGCTCGCTCGGGGAGGGGCGCCTCACGTGGGATGGGCAGCTTGGGACGTGGGAGGAGCTTCGCCCTCTCCGTCTGTCAAGTGGGAGGAACTTCACACTCTTCTATCGCCGTCGGCGAGGGTGCGTCGTCGTCGTCCTCCTCCTCGTCATTGCGGATGACGGCGGGGAACGGGTGGGTGCTGCATCGCTGCGTCCGCCCCGCCCCTCTTCCTCTCCTTCCTTGTGAGCTGGACTGGCGGGGCTCGAGTCCTCTCTTCTTCCTCTTTTCTTTTCTTTTCCTTCCCTTCCCTTCCCTCTCCTCCTCCTTGTCCCTTTTATTCGCTGGTGCCGGGCGGGGCGGGTGCTACGTCGTTCGTCGTCAGCGCTCGTCTGGCGCCTGCCTGCGTCGTCATCGGACGCGGTGCTTGTCGTCTGCGTCTGGCGGCAGCGCGGGTGCTGGCGGGCTGCGCGTTTAGGGCCTGTGATGCCGGGCGGGCGAGACGAGACGAGCCCATTGGGCGTGCGCAAGCCAAGCGCGGGGTCTGCACAGCAATGCTCCGTCTCTGTGCGTGAGAGATGCGGGATGCGCGCGGTACCGTTTTTGGCTCCTGGTGGTGGGTGTGTGTGCGCACACGCAAGGGATGTCGGCGGGGCGTTTCTTGTGCGCGTGCGCGTGGGTGTGGGCGGGCGGATGCACTCCCTCCGTGGGCGCTGCGCGGGGGCCTTCCCGCACTCAGGGGCGACCGGTACCGCTGCCCCGACCGACCGCGCCTGCTTGCTGATCGTGTTGGCAGGTGGCGCCTTCCTTGTCTGCGCACGGGATGCGGGGCGGAGGGCGGGCCCTCACCGGTGGGACGCCCTGGCGCGAGGTGTAGACGCTGCGTCGCGCCCATGTTACCGTAGGCATCCCCGCACCCAGCGTTTCGCCCCCGTTGTTTCGAGCGCACCTGTCCCGGCGTGTGGTGCCAGCGCCTCTTTGGCGGGCCCTAACTAGCGTGTGGGGCAGCTGCGCGGGCGCGGCTGCGGCTGCGATGGAGCACAAGAGGTGGGCTGGCTGCGACGAGACGGCCGCGCGCTCGGGGAGGCGGACGCTGCTGGCTGCGCGTGAAGGTGGAGGGGCGTGCGGCGTGTTTTGCGGGCGTGACGGGGTCTCGTGTACCGGCCGCGTCTACGATACATGCGTACCGGCCGCGTCTACCAGACGCACCATGTCCGCTGTGCGTCGGTCGGCAGCTGCGCTGCTTGGTGTCGACCTTGGGGGTCGGTGGCAGTGCAGCGGGCGCGGTGGGGCTCCTTCTGCGGGGTGTCCCGGTGTTACGTCGGGTTGGGTGGCGGCCGCGCGAGGGGGTCGTCGCACGGGCGTGGGGAGGACCGTCCTCCCCGCATCTGTGCGTCCCGAGAAAGGCCGACGCTGCCTAGCCTGGTAATGCGGATTCATAGACTTGTTCCTACATACGGTACATGTAATTTTTATGCGGTGCTGTATCTTCGTGTCCATATGGTCATTCAACAGACCGGTTGGATGAAACAAATCCTTTTAACGATTCTACTCAGACGATGAGGTCCGCCTCAGTAATCCTATTATCGCGCGAGCCATTTCTCTCTTGCACGTTAAAAATTATGACGTACCCTCCTTGTTGAGGTTCACCTTCCGATATCCAGGCGAAAGGGATGTTCCGTTCATTGTACAGTTGTTCCAGTGTCGCTTTTGCGGAGCTAACATCGGACTGCCTCACCCCATAATAATAATCACAATCTGCCCAATGATACACGGACACCTGCCCCAATTTCGGCTGCCAATCGTGTTGTGCGAGATGCTGGGCAAGGTGATCGCATGCCTTTTTGGAGTAAGAAATCGCGAAGCATTCCAGGGATGAAACGAGGCCTTCATAAATATCTGCCGTTGACCCGCAAAGATGATAGGGATGTGAAATGAGAAATACAACGTGAGAGATCCTCGTCACCCTGTTGTGGTATATCAGCCATGCCTTTGATGAACAGGTGCACGACAAGCGGACCGATGCATTCTGTAAGATATTGGGGGGGGGGTCAAATCCTCGAACCTCCTGAAGTTCGGCTGTGTCAATGACTTGAATTCTTGAAGAACCATTTGGCCAGCGATGGTGACAGTGGAGTTTGTTGTAGACGAATTTTTTTCAGGTTCAAAGTTGGGACAGCGATGTCATGCAGCTCATCCTCTTCGTCTTCACTGAGGACACAGCACAATTCCATCACCTCCAAGTGCGGGATATTGGCAAGCAGCCGCGCGATGGGGCGAATTTGTTCATTCTGAAAATGAATGCGGCGAAGATATTCGAATGTCGGGACAACAGGTATCCCAGCAAATGACAGGGAGTCAAACGTTCCTCGAACCTGTCGTAGACCCGGAGAACGAACGACCAGTGCCGCGGCTAAATGTGCCAATTCAGAATCCCCATCCCCGGGAATGTTTTCGAATGTGAGATTCTGGATCGGACACGGAGACCCGAGATCGTGTTCAATCGTGCGCATGAGGAGTTTTAGCTACATTCGCGCGACGGACCCCCACTCCTTACAGAGGAGGCAGATATTGAGCAGGATTTGGCGCCTATTAAAATCGTGGTTCGGGTTAGACGCCCGTTTCAACATTCAGCGGCATTTTCCGGACAGCGCCACTGCCGATCCATTCGCTGGCTTCGTAATTATAAAAAAGAGTTCGCGATGGAGTGCACTTCGCACCTCCGATGCGTTCTATCCTCCCCCCTATCCGTGATAAATGTGACCAAGTCAGGCCACATATCGGCGGGGAGTCGAACCCCTACTTATATTATACTGACCGTGGTATCCGGGATATTGTCGAACTGCACCTCGCACTACCGATGCTTTCTTCCTTTCGTGATTCCCTTAATAAAAATCGAAGTAGTGTACCATAGAAGGGAACATTTTCCCTTCCGTCCTTCCCTGACTTCCGCCGATGCATGAATCCTTGTAGTGTGAATCTTTTTCTACAATATGCGATTATTCTTTTTGCATCATGCCCTCTTCAAGAACTCACCTCTCCGGCGCGTTCTGCCCATTCTTTCTTCGAGTTTTCGTCTATTCAATGATTTCTGCTGGTATTCATTGACGGAAGCGCGAAAGGAAGGCAGCATCAGTGGTGCGGGGTTGAATTATAATGTGGTGTTCCATGGACCAGTATAGACTGGTGAGGGGTTCGAATCCTCGCCCATGCATGATGCTCCGGAGTGTAACAACTTTGTCCTTCCAGAGGTACGGTGTCTGCATCTTTTTTCTCTCTTTTGGTCCTTGCAATAATTTTTCCGGTCATATGTATCGAGCGCAAGAGGATGAAAAGAAAGCGTCGATGGTGCGGGTTATATTTTGCTGTACCTGGCCACAAAGGCTATGCAGCAGTACGGCCAATTATGCACGCCAGCATGAGTTTAAACAGCAATTTCTATCTAGATGCAATTTTTTAAAACAATTGTGCTATGGTTACTTCCAAGTGTGAAATGAGAGTCCAGGAATTTAAGTTTATTTCCCCTATCCAACAATTTAAGTAGTCAAATAGTGGGTGTGGACGGTGCCTGAATTGGTTACTATACGATGGTAAAAAAGAATGGATATAAGCACCGGTGGTGCATGGTCGCTGCCCTTCAATAAACTACTCAGAGTCAAGAAGGACCGATACAAGCACCGGTGGTGCATGGTGCACGCTGCCATTCAATGTGGCGGATCATGGTACGTCGTCCCATCCCATCCCCGTTCCCAACCCAGTTCTGGGCTCGTCGTCGCTTGTCGTCGTACGCGGATCCGTCTTCTCAGCCCCATTTGACGTTCCTCCGCGCTCGAGATGGTGGCGGTGACGAATCAAGGATCTTCAAGGATCCTAAAATAATTTCTAACTGATCGTCCTTTACTAACTCCGAGTTGGGATAATTATAGACCCTCGCAAACGAACAGGGGATTCATTATCTGCGGCATGAAGGGGGACTTATTTGTATTAATAAGGTGAGATTAAGGGTATGAAGGACGGAATGAATGTGGTGGCCGCTGCGGCATCCGTGAAAGACCGAGTTGAAATTCCCAACAATGGTTTCCTTAGATATCCCCCTAATAGCTCACACTGGATGCTCCAGCCTTACAGACTCCAGTTTCAGTTTCCGTTTCAGTTTTGGACATATTTTGGTTCGCTAAGGAAGCCAGACCGGAGTTGCACAGGTTTGGTACGTAAAGTTACATTGTCACCCATCACGTCATCTTTCGCAAAAAACTTTTTCGCCACAAGCGAGCTAGCGAGGGCCCGAGTCCTTCTGCTTCTTTTTGCCAGGGGACATTGAAATATTGACTGGAGTACAGTGGTAGTATTTAAGTACGAGTGTGGGGAGCAAACGGACAAGGCAAAGGAGCAAGTCGCCACCAAGCACCGGCTCCACAGCTCCGCCGGCAGCTTGCTCCGATCGATGTAACGATCGAGATCGCCGCTTCATTTTAGCGGAGCCGGGTTCGGTTGCCGTGCATCTTACACGATTCACACTTACTTTACACTACATTGCTGGTCAATGCCCTGGCCAAAGAAACTCTGGACGCGTCCCCCGGCCATTGGAGTTGAAGATGACCCCGACAACAGTCCTTTGCTCTCGTCCACTGAGAGGGGCAGAGACATCCCTCCGCGACGCACAAAACGTATTCGGAAACCTCTTATCATCGCCACGCTGGCTACTTTGACTGTCGTGCTCGCCATAACCGCCACCATCGCGTACCAGCGCTCCCGAGTCGGCCACGGCGAGGAAGATATTGAGGTGGCCACACCGCCGACATCCACACTGCCGACATCCACACCGCCAACGTCCCCCTTTCTCGCCGCCCTCTTAGCCCGCCAATCCACGACCTACGCACAGGCCGCTGCGCGGTATTCTCTCAAGAACGGGCGCCCTGCGCCGCGCAACTGGGACAAGTGGTTCACATTTGCGCAGGAGCACTCATGCCTCATCGACGAGTACGACCAGATCCACCGCGATTTCGCACCGTTCTACAAGCTCGCGGAGGAGGACCCGCTGTTCTTCCAGAGTAGGGTGGATATTATCATTGATGTGCGTCATGTCTTGCCTCGTACGACCTTCTCGGTTTGCGTATGACAGCTGACTTCTTTCACACTCAGAAAAACAACCACGTACGGGAAGCGGGGGCGGTCGTCATCAAAGATGGTCAAGTGCACATGCCCCAAGGGGTGGACTTCAAGTACTGGGGCGGCGGGCCCGCGACCTTCAACAATGTGAGTGAGAATGCAGTCGGCTAGCAACTTACATACAACTGTTTTTACTAAACACTTCCCCGCATTACAGTTCGCCCATCTCCTACCAGATATGTCCTTTATAATAAACGCCAAAGACCAGCCCCGCGTCGTATTCGACTACCGCGCGCCGGGCAAAGCCACTCGGGAGAGAGCGCTCGTACTCAAGGATGAGCGCCCATTCAACCTTTCGCCGCAGCCCAGCGCCGACTTCTTCCGCAGTCGGCCTGGATGCCAGGTCCTGCGCAATCCGGTGGGGTTCACAGAGATGGCCAATGACGATAGTGGATGTGCGTCTACTTTCCTTGAATTTTACCGAGCTTATTCAACTCATGGCCTCGGGCATAGTCTTTCTCTCCAGTTCACCGGCGTATATGACCCAGGATCTGTACCCCATGATGTCAATGACGAAAGTTAGTCCCTGTTTCGCGGACATCTTGTTCCCTAGCGAGGTGAGTTCCTTCGTTCGTTTTTTCGTATTCCCTCCATTCCATTTTAATTCCCTCCATCCATTTTATTTCCTTCCTCGCTTGAAGGAAGCCGATTTATTTTCTCGCATACCTCTATTTGTTTTCTCAAGCCCGTTTATTTCCTCACTCTGGCTTCCATCCATCTATGTATCTTCTCGACTTGGCTCGAAGGAAGCTCGTTCATTTTCTCTTTTGATATCGCTCTTGCCTTGAACCTCTTTTTTTTGGAATGCACGCACTCAAGCTGATTTGAACTTGAACCCACACAGTATTATTACGCCCGCTCGTCGACGGCACCCAAATTTGCGTATCCGGATAACGTACCTTGGGAGGATAAGAAGCCGCAAATATGTACGTGTGTCTCATCCTTACCTCTCCTCCTTTACAGTGCATTCCAATTAATCAACATCTTCCTCATATTTTGTAGACTGGCGCGGCACTGCAACCGGCGGTCAAATCCTCAACACAACAGCCTACCACAACTTCACGCGCTTCAAACTCGTCGACATCGCACAACAGCACCCCGACCTCATCGACGCCCAAATAACGAAGTTCGCTAACGCGCTGTGTTTGGCAGAGGACGGATGCGATCGGGGGCGTATCATGAAAGAGTATGGAATTACTGGGGCAAATGCGCCGCAGGAGAATGCGTATAAGTATAAATATCTGCTGGATGTGGATGGGATGACGTTTTCGGGGCGGTTTGGGGGGCTGTTGCGCACGGGGGGCTTGGTTTTTAAGGTGCGAGAGTCTATTTTGAACATTGGCGCCGTGTATCTCACGCCCTCCCGCCCAGGCAACCCTCTTCGAAGAATATCACAACGACTGGCTGCGAGCTGGCGAGCACTACATCCCCGTGCTCCCCGACCTCTCGGACCTCCTGCAAAAGATTGAGTGGGCGCAACAGCACGATGCGGAGGCGAGGAAGATAATGGAGAGGGGGAAGGAGATGGCGCAGAGGGTGATGACGGATGGACAGAATGATTGTTATTTCTTCGCGCTGCTGCTTGAGTGGGGGCGGTTGCAGGAGATTTCCAGGAATGCCAGCCTCGGCGTGGGTCGTGGTTAGTGGCAGGTGCTATCTTCGGCTTTTTTCGGACTGTGAACTCTAGAAGATAGATCGCCCCTCCCTATTCGTATATTATATTACACACGTACAATAGTTTAGATACTGCATAACTCCTGTAGATTTGTATTTCAATGCATCATGGAAACCGAATTTGAGATATGTATACTTCAGTCCAGGGTAACTCTGGAGGATTGGCACTTGTTTTTCTTCTTAGGGTCTTTTGGGGACATTATCAACATCAATTACGTTGATGTATTCGTATCAGCTTTGGCAAACAAACTCTGAATCAAACCTCGTCTCTCCCATCCTCTGACCTTGTCGCATCGCATCACGTAAGAAATTGCGAAGCATTCCAGGGATGGAACGAGGCCGTCATAAATATCCTCCCACTCCCAGTCACTGCCGTCGACCCGTAAAGATGATAGGGATGTGAAATGAGAAATACAACGTGAGAGATCTTCATCGCCCTGTTGTGGTATATCAACCATGAACAGGTGCGCGACAAGCGGACCGATGCATTCTATAAGATAATGGGGGGGGGGGGGGGTCAAATCCTTGAACCTCCTGGAGCTCGGCTGTGTCAATGACTGTGGAATTCTTGAAGAACCATTTGGCCAGCGATGGTGACAGTGGAGTTTGTTGTAGACGAAGATTTTTCAGGTTCAAAGTTGGGACAGCGATGTCATGCAGACCATCCTCTTCGTCTTCATTGACGACACAGCACAATTCCATCACCTCCAAGTGCGGGATATTGGCAAGCAGCGGCGCGATGGGGCGAATTTGTTCATTCTGAAAATGGATGCGGCGAAGATATTTGAATGTCGGGACAACAGGTATCCCAGCAAATGACAGGAAGTCAAATGTTCCTCGAACCTGCCGTAGACGCGGAGAACGCCTTCCGGATTCTAATACTTTTTTACAAGTTTTCAACCCATTGGATTGCCAGCCTGCACAATAGAGGACAATGTAAAGCGCGGTTAAGAACGAGAGGGAGAGTGAATAAAGGAACTTTACTTAAGTGCCATTTTATCCGGGTCGCACTTTACGGGACATTACTGTAACAGGTATGTCGCGTTGTGTAGGCTTCGGCTTCCGCGTCGACCGCCGTGGAGCAAGCGTGTCGTCCACCTGGGAGTGTGGAACAAAAGGTGCGTGATGTTGACGTCCTGTTTGGTTGTGCTGTCGTGTGATCAACATGTGGCTGTTTCTCGCCCTTGAACTTTCCTCCAACTTTCCTCCAACCCTTGATTCGGACCATGTCCGACATGGTAAGCACGAGGTTGACCGCCTTTTGGATTGGTGGAACACGAATGTGTTCGGGAGCACTCCGCAATGGGGACTGTATGATAGTGAGGCTGAACCCGCCTCTTCCTCGGTCGCTCGCACCATAGCCCGCCGCGCTGCTCGCGAGCTTGGAGCTTAGTTAGGTCATTCGTTTATTGAATATCAGCGCGTGTTTCTGGACCCATTTGCGAGTGCCCCAAAGTACAATTGAGAGAATATTATCCTATAATACTGCACCCCTCGAGTCTCGACAATACTCATTCCATACAACAACCGCTCGGAATGGCATAGAAGCCCTTCTATGTTGTTGCGACACTCACAGTTCACACAATAGTTATGGGTTCTGTGATAACCCCACATCTAGCTCTTCACATACCAGCGATCACAATCTACGTCACCAGAATTGTGAGGATTGTGAGGAATGTCAGTATCGTATTCGGTTCTGAGCGCTCGCGACATTATTCCGGATTTAGTGATGTCCTGTCGTTACATACCTACCTCACTGATAGTGAGCCGCTCACATCAAACCTCGAGTGTATGAATTATCGCCTAGGAGAATATAAAGAGATGTCGTTATTCAATGACTCCTACTCCTTGCCGACTCCTCGGACTCGGATAACTTTTACGAGGCGTGCCGCCACGCTCCTAAAGCGGGGCCATGCCGTACATTCATATGTAGTGCGTGGCCTTGGCAAGTTCGGCGAGCGTCCACGCAACGTAGAAACTTGCCGGAAGCTTGTAATCTGACTCAGCCTCGGTCCGTACCCAGATCTATAAAGCGACCCATGCTATAGCAGTGAGTTTACTGCACCTCTTCTACGCCTCCTCTCAACACTCAATAAATCACAGAATGGCTCAGAACGGCTCCACTCCCCACTTCACCCAAAGTCCGGCTGACCAGTCCCAATGGCGTGCACCCACTCTGCAGCAATCATCGAATATGAGGGGACTCCTCAGGTCTGGACGGATGGCTATCGGAAACTGCTTGTCATACCCCAGTCGCCATGTTGCAAAATCTCTCGCGGTCACTGGAGCAGACTGCTGCTGGATTGTGAGTTCTGTATTTTAAAGGCGCACCTCAGAATTCAATAGTGAAATAGGACGCGGAACACGTCGCCTGGTCGCAGAAGCAACTGGTGGAATGCATTCAGATCATCATCCATGAAAGCGGCGGGAAGATGATTCCAGTGGTCCGACAGCTTTGTTTTGGCTGTCATTAGTTGCTAATAATGACGTCTAGGTCCGCGTTCCTAGCAAAACTGCATTCGACTATATGGTACGCTTTATTGCTTCTCAGATAAACTTCGAATTTAGGCCTAGTTTTAGGCCTGGTGCTTGGATGCTGGCGCAGGGGGCATTATCATCCCCCACCTTGATACACCGGAAGAGATGAAGGCGGTAATCGGCGCTTGCCGCTTCCCGTAAGCTCAATGCCCGGATTAACGTGCCTTACCTTACAATTTTTCTCAGCCCTAATGGTCATAGGTCCTTCCCTCCTTTCACCTTTGTGAGTTTATATATTTTGACGACTCGGCGGTGGTTAATACCCATTTTGATAGATTCCCGGGGTGACCGACGCTACCCCGGAAGGCGAAGCCCTCTTTTCGCTTGCGAATAAACATGTCGCCATTATCCCCCAAATCGAATCTCGCGTGGGAATCAAAAACCTTGAGGCAATCGTCAGCCTGGATGAAGTCGACGCTTTCATGATCGGAGGTAAGCTCCGTGAACTTATTTCTCTTTGCTCAGCTACCAATGAACAAATCAGCTGCCGATCTGCGCTTGGACATGGGGTTGACGCTCAACTGGACTGGAGATGAACCCGAATTCGTTTCGGCACTGGACAAAGCCAGCAAGGTTTCGAAGGAACGCGCGAAGCCTCTCGTCGGCCTCGCGATTGGAGCAGATATGGTAAAGCTGCGCGTCGAGCAGGGTTTCCGCCTGATAATTGTGGCCATGGACGTTACGACCTTGGTATACGGGACAATTCGGGACGTGGGTGATGCGAGACAAGCTGCGGAAGAGCACATGGGGAGCCTTTACAAGTTGAACGGTAAACATGGCAAAGCAATTTAGATCATCCTATTTCCATTAGAAAGCTACAGTATAGAAAGTTTTTGTTTCTCTCTTCTTTTTTTTCAGAAAACGATCTAGTATGGTCTGACTGGGGAAGTGACGGAAACCTCAGAGGGCATTTAAATTGAACGCGTCAAGTGAAACAAACACAATCAAGTATTTTGTTAAATATTTTGAACATTGCTTAAGCATCTCTTCAAAAGATATCCACCTAAGTTTTAATACAAGCACGATGCGTAATAATCCTGATTCCTACGAGAAAGATATCTGGAGACAGCGAACACCTCCTACTCAAAGCATCGACCTGGCGACAGACACTGGGACGGAATGACGAAACCCCTAGAACTGTTGTTTTCTGGCCCCATACGGCCGGATCCGTCGACAATGACGTCAAGGAAGGGAATATGCACCGGTAGTGCATGGTGCACGCTGCCATTAAATGCGGAGAGCGAAGAGACGCGTTTCAGGCAGATCGGGGTTCGACTTCCCACTGGCGCATACACTTTGGGGCGCTGTATTTTTTTTTCTAGCTGTTTTCAAGCCTCCTTAGCTTTTTTTTGTCTGTCCCGAGGAACTAGATATTATGTCGACAGATTATTGGGAAAGTGCTGTGGATTGTGGAAGGCTCGGGCACTGGCTATACCAAAGTCGAACTACAGTGATGGCACCGGCCATTGGATGATTTAGAGCTGTATAAATCAGGGCCAGGAAGAATAGATATAAACATTGGTGGTGCATGGTGCACGCTGCCCTAAAATTAGAAAGTGCAGGGGATGTCAGGCAGATCAGGGCCCGTCGGTGCATGAGCTCCTGGGAACTCATTTTTTTCTCTCCTATTTGCCTTCGCGCTTGCTCCTCACATTTTCGTTTGCCGCAAAGGGCTAGATATTGTATCGATAAATTTATTGGGAACGTGGTGGGAGGAATTCAACTTGAAGAAGTCCACCGACTGTAAACGGTATTGGCCTGGCATCGGCCATTATGTGAATCACACAGTGTGATTTAGAGCTGTATAAATCAGGGTCAGGAAGGATGGGAATAAGCACCGGTGATGCAAGGTGCACGTCCCCGTTATGTAGGTCTTTGAATCTTGATCTATATCGTCTCAATCAGGGAAGAGCGGGCTTCGAGTCCTCGCCGGTGCATTTCTTTCTTCTAACTGTCTTCATTGACACACCTCCTTGCAGATTCGGAGTGTCATCTTTCTCGGTACGCTCGTATTACTGGAATATAAAAATGAAGTAAAGTCTTGTGAAGGCATTATCGACGTTGAAAAATTGGGTATGTACTGCGCAGGTAGCGTTTCGACCCGAGTTTAGTTTGGCCATCGTGCGAAATAGTGTGATTTAGAGTTGTATAAGTGAGGGTCAAGGATCGATATAAGCACCGGTGGTGCATGGTGCATTCCTCATTCAATTTCAAGGATTTCATATTAACCATTATTGAGGTGGTACGGGGTTCGATTCCCCGCCGGTGCATGTATGTGTCCCTCCGATTTTTTTTCTGGCTGAGTTCAAGCGCAGTCCTCAGCACATTTGTTAGCTTCTCCCGGATTATATATATCGACAGATTCATGTGATTGAAGAATCTGGCACTGCCAGAACTGATGATGTTGATTCGAGTTTAAGGAATGGACCTAAGTACTGTGATGCCATTCGCCATTGAGTGATTTAGAGCTGTATAAAACGGGGTTAAGAAGGATGGCAATGAGCACCGGTGGTGCGTGGTGCACGCTGCCATTAAATACATAATGCTCCCCGTCGCAGGAAGACCGGGGTTCGACTCCCGACCGATGCATTTGGAGAATTGAAATCCCCCCCCTTTTTTTTTACTGTCCATTTTACAGCGAGTGACTGAAAAAATCTGCGGCCGGCCCTCCTCTCACCTTTACTTGACCCTCGATGTTGAACTTTTGGGACTGGTTCAACCATTATATTGCCGAAAAGTGTAATGGAGTGCCGTGTAAAGTCCTGTTAAGAAGCAGAGGTATAAGCACCGGTGGTGTACGGTGCACGCTGCCATTAAATATAGGAGCATAATTCCGTTTCAGGCAGACCGGGGTTCGATTCCCCACTGGTGCATGGGATTGCTCCGTCCAGAATCCTTCCCTTTTTTCATACGTTGCAGCATATTTTTGTCTTGCCTCGGGGACCTAGATAGTGTATCAACGGATTATTAAGATATTATGTCGACAGATTATTGGGAACGTGGCGGGAGGGATTCATCTTGAAGAAATCAACCGACTGTAAAATGACATGATTAACCATCATGCGAATCACACAATGGTCCACAGTATGATTTAGAGTATATAAAAGGGAGTCAGGAAGGATGGGCATGTGCACCGGTGGTGCAAGCTTAAGGAGCACGTCCCCGTTACCTACCAGCTGTGTAGATGGTTACAGTCTAAATCAGGGAAGAGCGAGGTTCGATTCCCCGCTGCATACTGAAATCAAAGTCGGAGTATTTTTTCCCCCCTCTACCCGTTTTCACCAGTCCTGGCGCAATCCTGAAGTCGTGGTAAATGTCGTTTTCTCCGGTCAGCCAATATATAGTTTAAAAATAAAATAAAATACGCAAAATCCCGTGAAGGCCTTGATGTTGAAAGATCGGGTCCTGCCACGCAGGCCCGAGATCACTCGTACTGTGGTTATGGTACTGCTGGCCATTTTGTTATTTAGAGCTGTATAAAAGAGAGTCAAGAAGGATGGATATAAGCACCGGTGGTGCATGGTGCACGCTGCCCTAAAATTTGAAGCGAGCAACTTGATGTCAGGCAGATCGGGGTTCGATTCCCCGCCGGTGCATTCATTCCACCGCTTTCTTTTTCCCCAACAATTTCTCAGCAAGCTGCGGAGTCTCGCCCAGTACGCAAATTTAATCCCGCCCACGCGCTTGAATTATCTCCGCTTTGTAATTTATCGGCTTCTCCCGAACACTGCCACACGCAGCTCTTGTCTGTCACTTTGCTTTTCCGCCATGGCCTCCTCCGGGCTCTCCCGCCGACGCGCCAATGCCCCGACAACAACAACACACGACGACGACGACAACGCCCCCTCATCCCCGCCCGCCTCTTCCACCCCCGCAGAAAAATCGCCAGAGGCGCAGCTCGAATCTTTGGGTCTGACAGGCGGCGCACATGCGGGTAGCGCCTTCGCCAATGGATCGCGCGTCGCCTACGACCCGCGCGATCTGCTTCTGAGCTCGCAGGAGAGCGCTGCTTTGGGGGGCAGCGTGCCGAAGCTCACGCTCATGGAGGAGGTGCTGCTGCTCGGTATCAAGGACAAGCAGGGGTACCTCAGCTTCTGGAACGACAACATCAGCTACGCGCTGAGGGGGTGTATACTCATGGAGCTGGCGCTGAGGAGAAGGATTGGGATTGTAAGGGATCCGATGAGTGTAAGCAAATCCACCTATACATGGACGGTATACTAACCGCCGCATACAGCGGCGGACCCCCCTGACGGAGCGACCTGTGACTGTGCTGTCTACGCGGCAGACGGGCGAGACGCTGCTCGACGAGACGCTCAAGATGATGAAGCAGACAGAGGACTCGGGCGAGCGCATGGGCGTCGCAACCTGGGTCGATCTCCTCAGTGGTAAGTGTCGTGTGCCGATTTTTATATTCCCTCCCTTCTCTTCCTCTTCCCTTCACGTTCGCCTTTCCCTCCTTGGTTCTGGCGGTGCAAACGCACCATCGCATCGCGGGTATCACTGCCCGCTCTTTTCCTCGCAGCGCGGCCCCATACTTCCCCGCGGGCTTATCGCATCTTGTGTCGTCGCGCATTACGACACCCTCGCTGGCGGCGGGAGCAGCTGCCTTATGCGCATGCCCATTCCGTTCCCAGCGTCCACGTCCTCGGGCGCCTATCCTGCGCGCACCGCTCTGCCAGCGTGCGTGCGGCCCCGTTCGTATGCCCATTCGTATACGGCCCATGCCCAGACTCGGCGCCTATTCGACGACTGCGCAGCGCTTAGCGCGTATGTGCGCTCGCTCGGGGAGGGGGGATGGGCAGCTTGACTGTCTCCGTGGGACGTGGGAGGAGCTTCGTGCTCTGCTATCGCCGTCGTTTTGCGCGCTCCCCTTCTCTGTTCTGTCTGCCTGCCTGTCTCCCATCTTTCTGCCTGTATTCCTTCTTTTCACCCATCTATCTACTTCTCGTGTCTGTTTCCCTTCTTTCCACCGTCCGTTATACTCCCTTTCATCTACACCACACTTCCGCGTGCGCGCGGGGCCGAAGGGGGCGGGTGCTGCGTCGCCGTCGTCGTCATTGCGGGCACGGGTGGGGAGGGTGCTCTGCATTGCTGCGTCCGCCCGCGCCCCTTTTCCTCTCCTTCCTTGTGATTTGGACTGGCGGGGCGGGCGCGAGTCCTCCTTTCCCTTCCTTCCCTCTCCTCCTCCTCCTTGCTCCTAAAATTTTATTCGCTGGTGCCGGGCGGCGGCGTCGTCGTCAGCGGTCTCGTTTGGCGCCTCCCTGTCGTCATCGGCTTGTGAGAGGTGGAGTCTGCGCGGGTGCTGGCGTCGTCGTCGGCGCGGGTGCTGACGGGGCAGGAGTAGCCCTGCGCGTTTGGGGCAGCGTGGCGCTTGTGGTGCCGGGCGAGACGAGTCCGCAAGCGCGGGGTCTGTACGGCCGCGGCGGGCGTACGATGCTCCGTAAGCGCGGGTGCCTGTAATGCTACGTTTCCGTGCGCGAGAGATGCGAGGCGCGGACGGGCCCTGTGCGCGGTAACCCCTTTTTCCCAGGGGTGGTGGGTGTGTAGTGCGGTCGGCGGGGGCGATGCGCGGCGTTTCTTGTGCGCGAGAGATGTTGGATGCGCGAGGCTGGCCTGCACGCGGTACCGCTTTTTGCCCCTGGTGGTGGGCGTGTGTGCGGTCGGCGGGGACGATGCGCGTGGGCGTGGGCGTGGGCGTGGGCGGGTGGACACCCTCCCCCTCTGGGTGGGGGGATGCTCTTCCTCTATGGGCGGGGGCCTTCCCCCACCCAGGGTCGACCGGTACGGCTGCCCCGACCGACCGCGCCTGCCTGCTTGCGATTGTGCTGGTGGGGCGCCTTCCTTGTTCTGCGCACGGGATGCGGGGCCCTCGCCGGCGGGGTGCCCTGGCGCATCGCAGGAGCCTCCCACACCCATGTTACCGTGCGGCGTTTCGAGGGGTCTCCCCGTCCCGCACCTGTGTTTCGAGCACACCCGTCCCCGCGCGCGGTCTGCGCCTCTTTTGACGGGCCCTGGTTGGCGTGTGGGGCAGCCGCGTGGGCGTGCGTGGGCGCGGGCGCGGGGAGGCGGCGCTGCCCCTCGCGGCTGCGGTGGAGCACAAGAGGTGGGCTGGCTGCGACGAATCGCGCTCGGGGAGGCGGACGCTGCTGCGCGTGAAGGTGGAGGGGCGTGCGGCGTGTTTTGGGGCGCTGCGGGCGTGACGGGGGTCTCGTATACCGGCCACGTCTACGAGCCATGCGTGCCGGCCGTGACTCCAGACGTGCTTGCGCGCTGCGTCGATCGGCGGCTCCGCTGCCTTGGTGTTCGGCCTCGGCGTGGGGGAGGCTGGGGATCGGTGGCAGTGCAGCTTGCGCGGTGGGGCGACGCGCTCGCGGGGTGCCCCGGCGTTATGTCGGGTTGGGTCGCGGCCGCGTCCGCGTCGCGCGTTCGCAAGCGGCAGGCAGGCCCTTCTCTTGCCGCTGGCGTGGTGGGCCTCCTGCGGGCGTTTTCGCGGGGTGTCCCGGCGTTATGTCGGGTCGGGTCGCGGCCACGCGGGGGGTCGTCGCACGGGCGGGGCGGGACCGTTCCTCTCGGTCCCCTCGAGATGCTCTCGCTCGTCTCCCTCTGTGTTCACCCCCTCCCCTGTGCGCCGTCTGCGCCTGTGCTGTGTGGGGCGATTTCTGCGCGCGCCCTCCACTCCGTTTTATTTTATTTATTCGCGCCTGTTTCGTTGCTTTCCTGCTTCGTTACTCTCTTCCGTTCCCTGTTTCGTCCCCCCCCCCCCCCGCCATAATATTATCCTCTCTCCGTTATAATCTGATAATCCCCGCGCATCGCTAACTTCTTGTTGCAGGCGAGACGTGGAACGTGCTCAAGATCGGCTTCCAGCTCAAGCAGGTGCGCGAGCGGCTGGCGAAGGTTAGTGATTCGATTTGTTTCTTTTATTCGTTGCGGTTTTTGTTCGTTGCCTGCGATGTTTTGTTTTGTTTTGTTTTTGTTTATTTGTTGGCGCTTCTCTGGGGTCGCTTTTTAAAGCAGGGGGCTTCTTTATGCGCTATTTGTTTTCCGTGTTTCGTTGCTGGGAGTGTTGAGCTGACGGATGGATTACCTTTTTTTTATGCTCCTACATCTTCAACTCTGACTCCGTATTCCGATTCGTCCATCACCGTTATGCTTGATTGCGACCCGACACCCCCAACTCGACTTTGGATCTTGATGGACTCGACTCGATCCAACCCAACTTGATTCGATATTCGGTTGGTCTTTGCCTATGGAACAAACTCCCACCCGCTCGACTACGACTTGGACCTTGACTCATACGACATGGACTCGACGTGCCTACGCTACTGCGCTGGCCAATTGAATATAACATCTCTCCTCCCCACGATTTGTTTTTTTATTTTTTATTTATATAAAAAAAACCCCGCCCATCCCACAGGGCCTCGTCGACAAGGGCGTCCTGCGCACGGAGAAGCGCAACTTCTTGCTGTTCGACATGGCGACGCACCCCGTCGCGGACCCCGCGTACAAGGCGGCGCTGATTGCACGGTTGACGGCGCTGTTGACGGCTAGTACGAGGTGCGTTTCAAGGTTTTTTGTGTTGATTTTTTTTGGGGGGTTGGGTTGGGTTTTTGGCGTTGGCCTGTGGGCGGGAATGGACGGGATGTTTTGACGGTTGTTTTTCGGAATAATCGGTCTCATTTCCTTTCTTCTCTTGCATATATCCTCCTATCAACCTACTAACGTTCCTTCTTCCCATAATCACACAGCGCCATTCCCCCCGCGGCGCTGCACAAGGACGAGTCTACGCAGTGCCGCGTTACGCGCGCGGTGTGCCTCGCGTGCGCGGCGTACACCGCGAGCGTGCTGGACAATGCGTTTGGGCGGCTGGGGTACGAGGAGCGCGAGGCGGCGTTTGGGAGGTGCGATGAGATTCTTGGCGAGTTTGGGGTGTGGCCGTTTGGGGGCGGCGGAGGGTGAGTGGTTTTTCTTTTCTTTTCTTTTTGGGCTGCTGCGGTTTTCTTTCTTTCTTTTGGCGCGTTTCTTTTGGGCGCGCGCGCGTTTGGGGTTTTTTGGTCGGCGCGGGCGCAACCCGACCCGACGCGTCGGCCCGCTATTTGGGGTTACACCCTGCGCTTTTTTTTTTCTAGCGAGTTGCTCACCCCCCTCCTCTTTTCCCTTCCATTTCGCAGAGACACCAGCAACACCGGCGCTGCCGCCAAGCGGCGCGCATCGCGCATCGCTGCGGGGAGCGGGAACGTCGACCTGGGGCGGGAGAGCGTGCGGGGGCTCGTGCAGGGCGCGCGGGCGGAGAGCGTGGGCGGGGAGGAGGACGGCGGGTTTGAGGTCGTGGCGGCGGTGCTGGAGGTGTTGAGCAAGCTGGATTCGTTGCTTTGAGGTGGCGGAGTTCGGTTGGGGTTTTGTTCGAGAGAAGTTTGGTGGTGGGGGGGAGGGGGCGGGAGAAGCGGCGGGTGCGTCACGTCCGATGTTTAATTATAATCCCGTACTCATTCATTCCCTTCATACTTGTTTAGACATGGATTCATACATGCACACACAAAATTCTCGGTTTCGGCTTCGTCTATTATTTCTTTTCGTTTATTTTGTTGCTCTCTCTCACTCCTTGCGATTGTCGAACATACGTATATATATATTACTTCTTCTCCGCCTCAGTGTGTTTATTTGTGTAGGAGGTGCGGTTCTTTCTGTGCGCATAATCGGAGGTTTTGAGGTCGGTCAAAGCGAGAAATATCAATGCGCCGAATCGGGAATGCGGTTCGATAAATGATGCATGAAAATGTCCCTGCGCGGGTTGCGCATGCGAGCTTTTTTCGTCATCCATGGAACCGCTCGATCGTAGATATCGACGAGCTTCGTGCCGTAGTACCCAAGTCTGAACTCGGCTGTCCGGAACCCTCGTTGGACTCCGAGTTACTGACGGCTATGTTGGAATACGAATCCGGTTGCCCATGGTCGGGTTGCCTCTGCGGTGGCGGCGTCGCACCACGAAGCGCATGCATCTCGACAGGTGAGGCGGAGCGGGGGAAGAATATATCCACATTGGATGAAGGCGATTCGGAGATGGGTGTGATCCAGCCGAGACACGATGGTAGGCGGGTGGACTCGAAAGGATCGTGATCATCCGCAAGAGACTTCGCGTGTTCAACAGTAATGTCCAGAGGATCGTCCCGCTCGACCTCCAATCCGAGTCGGGAGTTGGGTGACACTGTATCAGCAGAGATTGGGGTTGAATCCTCGCGTGTAGATCCGGGAGGACAGGAAAGGGGGTGAGAGGGGGCTAGACAGCACATTCGCATCATAGCGCGCAATAAAAGCGCACCAAATTTTGTGCTTTTGATCCCAGCGGGAAGCCTCTCCGGGTCCCCGACAAATAAGAGCAGGTCAAGTCCCAAATGAGGAGTGTTCGAGTTGAGCAGCATCCTGAGGGTGGCAAACACAGTCGGTAAGGCTGCCATTGCTGAAAGAGACTGAAACGCGCAACTCAGGAGCTCTTCAGAGACGGTAACTTGGTGGAAGTTAGGCTCGAGTCCAGCCTGTCGAATCAAGCAGTTTGTGTCGATTGACAGAACTCATAGACAGACGGTCACTGGTCTAGGTGGAAGTAGTACTTGGCCATATGAAAAATCATAACCCGCTTCAACTGTATCTAACGCGAGTGCGAAAGGCCAGGAAATATATGAGTAGACTATGATATGGTAAACCGGGTAGGCGATGTTGAGGAAGTATGGGACTGCCGAATCGTTTAGTATGTTTGTAATTAGAAGCCGACGATTTACCTTATGAGAGCCAAGCGACGTACTAACGACAAGCCTCTTCTCTTCGCCAACGGAAAACTTCCTCTTCCAGTGATGGATGATGTAGAGGTGGTAGTGGACAAGCGGCGGAAAAACAAAAACAATTGGGGAGGTGGACGGTAGGACGCCTGGAAGCACGAGAAAGCTGAGGTAGGTTTTTGCGCTCATACTTCCGCAGTTTTCTCCTGGGAATTTCCAGCCCTTGATCCATAGCAGAGCGTGTAAGGATATCCAACCTGAAAGGAGGACAACGACCAAAGCTGAGTTCCAATTCTGCATTTTCTTGTGACCGTGGATCCAATAATACAGGTGTGGAAGATTGGTCCAGATAATGTACCAAGCAATGGGAGAGTGCACAATTGTCAGCACAAAGAAGCAGTCAATGAAGGTGAGTTGGCCACGAATAATACTGCTGTGCGTGCACAAGACTTGCGAGCCCATTTGTACCAATAGGGCTGTCAGGGCTGCGTCCGAATTTGTCTTTATGCCCCACGCAATGAGGATACCTTTCAAGAGTTAGAGCAGTGATCTCGAATGCTGAAATATATCCCTACCGGAACATACATTCAGTACAAAACCTGGATTTTATGAGTTTATGAGTTTTAGTTCACTAAACAGGCCCTTGAGCGGAAACTAACCGGCAAGACGGACACCAAAGCCCATCATATCGGGATTGAACATCCCAGAAAACGAGGGATCGGAGATATAAGTGCGTAGGTCCAGGACGCTTCCAGCGGAAAGCTCCTCGCATAGGGAAATATATGGGTCCGTTAACATGATCATGAGGGAGGCACGAGAGAGGATACGATGTCACTGGCCGATAACGCGACTAATAAGCCAGCGATTTGTGACATGCCTCATATATCATGCCTGCACTGTGTCCTGGGCTGTGCGAGTCGCCATTAATGGATCAAATTCAAAGAGAGTTGCCGCACTGTTGCCGTACTGGGATCAGTCAAAAAGCAAAAATAAGTGTTGGATCTGCAAAAATCGTGTCTGGACCCAGATGCTCGAAGAGAACACTGATGAAGGGACATGCATCTGGATATTAATTAATTACGCATCTCTTCCAACGCGCGCCACTGTGGACACCAGGCATCCGCATACCATCCACGCCCGCCCCTCAAAGCGAACGAGCGGCGCGCGTGCCTACCCGTACCACCGACATCCCCGGTCCCGTGCCGCCAGCCGTCGCAAGGATCCCAACAGCTTCAGAAAGCAGAGCAAATATTGCAATTATCTAACTCGGGAGAGGTAATGGGGAGCCGAAAGTGATGCAGGCTATCCCCGGTGGCTTCTATGAGTAATTTTCAGTCGTTATGGGACACCTGATGGCGGCAGCCTTCCGGCAAACTTTAAACTCCGTAAAATAACTTATCGGAAGAGTTGGCCACAGTATACCGGTATCATCAGTTATTCTAAGCAACTTGTGGGTGGCTTCGAATTAAATGTGGCCAACCCACAATATCTCCACTGACAACTGCTGAAAAAGCCGCACTTTTGTAGTATTTCTGTGTGGGCAGGATTAATATTGATGGTGCATCAATCATCTCACAATTTTTGCACTCGCATCAACTCCACGTCTTGGAATACAATTTCTAACTATGTGTATCAAAAGTAAAGCAAAAGCTATCCTGATCCTGGGCGCGACGGGGAGAAAATATAGCTGAAAATTCACGACCAAATTCCTTGCGTGGCTCGAGGCATGGAGCGTGAATCCGAGATGCATACTGAATCTGTAGATTTAATTTTATTGGACCGGCGGCACATACAATGATTAATCTGCAAGGTATGGATCAGAGTTAACACTCTACACAAAAATGGAGTGATTATTTAAAGCAACGTTATCAGCTCTCAGGATTAATCCTAGTGGGAATTTTCCTGGCAGTTTAGATTAAACCCCGAGGCTCTTTAGAGGGCTAAGAATTGGGTGGGAGATTGCCGCGTAGGATTAATGGGATGCTACACAAAATAATAATCGTGAATAATCGTGCTCCTGCAAGATTAATCCTAGCGCTAGAGAAAAAATTACTTCCGGATTAATCTCTTACTTATGGCTGTGGAGGATTAACCGGTAGGCAGAAGAATTATCTGAGTGTTTAGTCCGATTCACAGGATTAATCGGAGCCTAGGATTAATCGGGACCCCGGATTAATCGGAGCCGAGGATTAATCAGAGCCCATAATTAGTCGTTGCTGCCAAAGTTGATGACTAGGATGATTAATCTCCGTCGAAGATTATTTTGGACTCACATGACGATGTTGACGGATGAAGTTGAGTACAGTTGAGATTAGAAAAACCGCAGTCAGCAATTGACCCTTTAGATGATGAATAGAGTAGTGAAACATACCAGTGAATGGGACTGCTAACCAGTCGGAGGCTATGTGAGAAGACCTGAGAGGCCACCAGTTGATGGCGTGGCGCGCTTGAACAAAACATGGTTGGCGGAGATGGGGATATGATCCAAAGAGAGTAAGAAGAGATGAAGAAGTGTAGAGGCCTAATGAAAAGTGAGCATGAAGCAACACAAAAGCGGTCGTATAACGGAACGGTGGCACCGACGGCACCTGACGATGTGCTCAAGAGTCAAAGCGTGTGGTTCTGCGAAATCCGCGATGAGCAGTGATCTTGAAGACGTGGACTGAACTGAAATGGTTCATGAGAAGTGGAGTGTTGAAGCTGCCTTGGCACGCGAACGGAGAAGTAAAACTGTGATGGACCGAAGAATTTGAAGCTCGTGGTGGCAGCAGAGAGGAGAGTTGGCTTACGTATGTACGCGATCACAATCACACTCTTTGTTACTTTGTGACACCGCACCCTTTGTCTTCTCCACCACAATCCCCGCCACCGATCAACGTAACGCACACCACTCACATCCTCTCATGTCTCTAGATCCGACTGCGAGTTTTTGGGGCTAGGCTTGTCGAGGTGCCGACCTTACTTCGTGTTTAGTATCGGTACATCATATCCGTGATTCCATCTTTCATATATTCCTGACATAGCTCTAGAACTTGAAGTCCTGCTTTCCTTCTCGAGTTTGGATGTGCTTACTGAGAAACATCCATCACGTTGGAGAATCCGATCCCCAGGTATATAACCGCAACCTCAATGCACTTCATTGACTCGGACTTCATCTCAGGATTGGTGGACGATATTGTTGGGGGTGGGTATTTGTTCTTGCCCTTCCTTTGTTTCGTTTCGTGTCCATGTCCTCCCCGTTTTTGTATTCTAAATCCAAATCCCGCCCTGTCCGTCGCTAGCTATTTTTTTCGCCCATGCTCCCTCCCCCGTCGCAACTTTGTTACATATCTTCGTCCTCCCGCCTACCTTCCCCACCCGTCCATCTTTTTCCGCCCCTTGTTTTTCGTGTCATCCATCTAATTACTCCCCTCGACCCACCTTTAACCCATCCGTCTTGTCCCTCTGCGCTGCCCTTCCTCTTCCCCTTCCATCTCCTCCGCTTCATAAACCCTTCCTCCCTCCTTCCCCCCCCCCCTCCCTGCCCCCCCCCCCCACTCCTCGTTTCTTCCAATACTTCCCTTTCCCTTCCCCTCCAGCCCCCCCACCAGAACCCGAACTAACCGATCTCAGGATTATTTTCATTGAATTGTGCCCAGCTTTTATCCACACCTCGACACCAGGATTAATCGTCCGTGCAGTAAGCTATTAGTAAGCTGCATTCTAAAAAATCTACAACTCTTATCATCTAAGATTAATCTTTGGCTAAAAAATCCTCCGCTCAGGAAAAAATCCACCACTAAAAATCCCTCTCAAACTGATCCTGCACAATTGTTATTTCGGTAGCCACAGGATTAATCTTGTACAATCCACACTGGATTAATCTTGAAGAGGCACAATTATTATTTTGTGTAGTGTACAATTAATCCTCCACCACCGAAGTCTTAGCCCTCTAAAGAGCCCGGGGATTTAATCCAAACTGCCGGGAAAATTCCCATCAGGATTAATCGCAAGTGCTGATATCACTGGCTGCGGCGCAGGGGTCAGAATGGGATATGAATCAGGCTCAGTGCATTTCTTTTCGACAAGCTGCCGTCAAATCAATTTGTGGGTCTCCGCTGAAAAGAACTGCTTGATCCCATTACTTATGATGCGCGTGCACGTTAAATGGAATAAAATTGAAAGAAATTATGATACCTAGCCGTTGTGATCTGCTTTCGGGATACTTGAATGTAGATACCTGGTACTTGGTTGTACTTGAAGGCACTATGTTGAATTTGCCTTATACTTTTTTTGCGTTACGGGTACTTGCTATGGTCCAGAGTCGAAGAGCGGGCTTAAGAATGGTGCCAACATCACTTACATGTTTTATGATTTACTTGCCCGTGTTGTTGATGCATTAAAATGGCTCTACTTGAATATACTTACTGTTACTTTGCTCTACTTAACTGTCACTTTGCTGTACGTTGCATTACTGATCGGGTACTTTTACTTTACTTTACTTGACAAAAGTACTTAGCCTGCCAAAAGTAAAGTAAAGCAAAATTTGTAGGGCCAAGTTAATTTTCATAAGTAACTTAGTGAAGTCTCCTTACTTCCGTCTATGATGTTTTATCTGCTGCGGAATGTGTCACTCTTACCTCTTTTCCTTGATTTTCTCACCGCCTCTGGCCCGTAATCACAGCGCTGGCCTGTGGTATCTACCGTTGCCTATGAAGACCGAATCAAGTTCACAACTAGATCCATTGGCTGGTGTCAGGACTCCGAGTACATCCCAGCGAGGCTAAACTTGGCGAGCACAGGCGAGGCAAACCAGCAACAAATGTAGGCTTGTCCTAGTATGTTCCCAGCTGTTTCGTACCACGAAATGGTGGCTGTGGCACAGGTGGCTGGGTCACGGCCCCAGCCAGTACGAAACGGCTGGGCAACATAGTAGGAGCCTATATACGACACCCCAGGGTATCGTATCCAACATATTATTAGGCCTCAGCAATGCCGCGTCAATGCGCGGTGCCGCGGCATTTTCACCCAGCCCGAGCGGGAAGTACACGCTCGACGAGCGCAACCCAAATTATGGAGCGGGACTCTCCCACAATAGAGAAGCAGGAATCCTACACTCGGACGCTCATCCAAGCCGTTTATGCAATTATAATTACCTACCTTGCTGCAGTTAAGGACTTGAGCTTTGACCGAATAAATCAGTTCGATTGAGTCGTTGTTACCTTCACTCTCTAAAGACCTCCTTCACCTCTGCGCCCGCCGTAACCTTTTCCTCAACACTTTCCACCTTTTCTAAAAGCGTGAACCAACCAAATTATTTCGTCACCATGTTCCCATCGATTCGCTGGCAGACTCAAGCCTATCGATCGAACTCCACTGCCTGTGGTCAAGAGAGGCTGCATTGCGCTCACATCCGGAACTTATCTGAGATCTTTGAGCTTGCATCCTTGGAAACATTTCTTTTGGGATCATATCATAGGTAAGGGAAAAGATTAGGGCCAGCACAGTATTTGAGGAACTTTATTCAACTGGCACTGAACCCGAGAGAATACGAGAGTATATTGAACGTGAGCAACATAATTCACAATGAACCAGAGACTTGCAAGAGTGTCTACGAGTATATAGCGATATAGCGATATCACACACCTGAATAGTTCTGCGCTGGAACCTCCTGGATCACCAAGAGCAATTCTACCTCTTTCCATAAATCATGGAATGCAATTGCTTCGCCATGCAAGTGCAGATCCTCTGGATCCTCGTTATCGAAGCCATCTCGGCTCGTCATGATGCGTTTCAGTTCCGGGAAAATCGCGGAGAGGAACTGCGCAACAGGCATTATTTCTGTGGATATTCGGGAATGCGCGACATGGATCGATTTCAAAGCATGCTGTGAGGTGCCGGGGGCTGGGGATTGTGGGGCTGGAGCACTGGTGCCATCAAGTGTTATAGTAAGGCTCGCGAGGCGGGGACACCATGTCGCAAAGGAATGTAGGCATTCTAGAGTGGCCTTAGGCGGTGACCTACACAGGCCGTATGATGACATATGCATTTCTTCAAGGCGCGGCCAAGCGCGTGCCAAATCGGCTGCAGTGCTGTCATCCAAGTCGACTCCAACGGGGGATGAGATGCTTATAGTCACCAGGTTGGTGAACCCAATCAGGAGTCGTATTGACTCGCGATGGATGCGAAGATTTGGGGAGTTCCCATCGAAATTGCTGATACCGACGTCGAAATCGACCTCCGTGAGAGACGAGCGCGAAACACTCGCTGAAAGAGCACGGTAGAACTCGTGTGACTCGGCCGTTGTAGGGCAGGTTCGTACATCGAAGTTGAGTGATCTCAATGGAACTTCTTTGCACGACCTGAGGAAATGAGTGATAGCCTCTATATTCGAAGAGCCGAGGTGCAGTTTGCGGAGAACCGCAAATGGTTGGGGGTCAAGACGTGGCGAAAGCGAGCGGGACGGAAGTGTGTTCAGACACAGCGCTGTGAGGGTCGGAAGCCTAGAGAGGTGCTCCAAAGCACCGTGGTCCAAGCTATCCACATGTACAGACTCGATGCACTCCAAAGAACGCAAAAAAACGGAGACAGCCTGTTTTTCTCCCGATAAAATGGAAACATCCTTCAAGGTGGGATATTTCAGTGTCAGAGTCGGGAGGAGCGAAATCGCAGGGATGGAGGATCCGGAGAAATGTATGGATGTGATTTTGGGACTGAGGAAGAGATGGATAAAATGGAAGTTGGGATCTGAGGGCAACCAATAAAGAGTCTGCAGATTGGGCAGGAGTTGATCAGGGAGACAGACACTGATCACTGGGAAAACTTCAGACAAATCACAATCCCAGGAAGTGGAGCAGAGATTCTGAATACGAGGCGCGTATACAAGCACTCGGTTCCAATCCTCCGCCCGAATAGGTCGACGTAGATGCTAAGAGTCAATAGGTCACTAATTGATTTTACTGAGCCAATCCACTCACCATGCTGCATTTCCATAGAGGTTCCTTCGCCTCGTTGACCCCCCATAAATCGCCAGGCATGCAGCAGAGGAGGTTCACAATAGTCGAGGACCTCCAGAGATGATCAAGAGCAGGTCCATGGAAGGTACCACACGTTCTTGCCAAGACTGCGAGGTCCTGCAGGGTGGGCTCTCACGAACTGTAGCTGCGACGACCCGAGTGCTCCCTCGGATCAAGATGGGAAAATATGAGGGCAAGGAGTTCCTGGACCCTGAGGCAATGATGCATTTGGCTTTGGGAAGGATGGGACAGGCCTATCGTGCAGTTTGTGCACAGACTGGGGAGCGTCGAAAGAACGGCTGTCACGGTGGTGGCGATGCACAGAATTCGAAGCAGCCGCAATACAACGACAAACAATCTTTGCGCTTAGACTCCTTACCAGTCTGTAACTGATATCCAAAAAATGTGGCAAGCACTTTGGTGGCTACAGACTGGTCGAGATCCCGATGGGCTAGGTTAAACCTCACGGGTTTACAACCATTAACTATGTTAAAGCCCGATAATCAGTCGGTTAAACCATGAATTTGCCATGAATACTGGGGCCATAGGCAGCGATAACACGATGTCAGGGCTTCGTTATACAAAGCTAGTTAAACCGTGTATTTAACCAACTACAATGGATTGTTTAAACCGTGTTTAAACCGACAAAAAAAGAGTGTTTTCACCGGGATTCAAACTCACAACCATCTGGAAGTTGCCTCTGAGGAGACCAAGCAAGCACTATCTGACTGAGCCAACATGAAGTGATGTATCATAAATATAATGGCTCCTTACTACTAATTTCGGAGACATGGTACAGAGGCTTAGGCCCCTCAACTTTGGGCTCGTACTGACCTGTCTGGCTGCTTGGTTAAACTCATGTTTAACCGAGTGTACAATGCAGCATTTAAACATGACCTAATCATGATTATAAGCAACAAATATTAAATATAAGTTTAGACCACGCTGCCAGGCAGTATAAGCCTCTGTACATGTCTCCGAAATCAGTAGTAAGGAGCCATTATATTTATGATACATCACTTTATGTTAGCTCAGTCAGATAGTGCTTGCCTGGTCTCCTCGTAGGCAGCTTCCAGATGGTCGTGAGTTCGAATCCCGGTCAAAGCACGCTTTTTTGTCCGTTTAAACACGGTGTGGTTTAACCAAACAGTTTAACGACTTAACATGGTTAATGGTTTTCAACCCGTGAGGTTTAACGCAGGCCATCTGCGTTACTGACTGGTACAACTCGGGAAACCGAATTGGGCTGTCATCGGAGTTTAAAATTTTGCTGAGGCCCTTGTTCTCTCTTGCACTTTGACCTCTTATCAAATTCAAATTATCAAGAACCTTCCTATGCTATAAATGAACACATTTGCTTCCTCAAATTTTTTTTTATTGTAGGTGGAAGAGCCGAAAGGGCTGAGGCAGAATTGATCGGTTTTGATGGCTCGCTTATCGGCCGATCGCGGCACCTGCCAAAAATTCAAACTCCACAGACAGCTCAATCCACGTTAACGAGTTGTACCAGCCAAAAGTGTCGCCACATTTTTTGGATATCAGGTACAGACTGGTTACAAGTCTACTTTGCGCTTACCTCCGGATTTCATGTTGTCCGTCGTTTTGCTCCCGTGTTGCTAATGTTCTTTCTTATCGTTGCGCTCTCTTCTCTTTCATATTCCTCTGTAAGGCTCCAACCTTTTCCATCTATAAACATTTATACATGGTTTAACTGTTTCCTGGGAATCCTCTAACCCTTTGAGCCTGGAGAGCGCGCCGCGCTTCAAAGCAGCAGACCGTAGAAGGCATTCAACCTCGCCATTCCAAGGTTGATTGGTTGGTAGAACAATTACAGCTGTTTGCAGAACTTAGGGCACGGACTGCTGGGTTGGAGAGAGAGAGATGGGGGAAAGGACAAGAGGCGATGTGACTCAGGGGCACACCGCCTCGCGATGGTCGCGCAATCGATCGCCAAGGATCGATCATGGGACGATCCGAACTCCGTCACCAATGAGAACGTTGTGCGCCAACGCGGTACAGAGAGGGTGATTAGAGTCAGCTTCATGAGGAACGGCACGCAGCCAAAGAATCAGAGTGGTTGAAAACAAAATAGACTCACCGGAAGCAAAACTCCACAGAGAAATCCGGGCGCATAGCAGGTTTTTGGGGAAGGAGGGACAAAAAAGATCTGGAAATCTGACTGATAGATTGAGAGGGTTAGGAAAAGGTAGACTACAAAGAATATAGAATATAGAACCGAATTTAGACTCACAGGAAAAAATTCTAGGGCAGAAAACCGGCGCGCACGTAGATTTGACGTGAGGGACGGTGCGCATAGGATCCGGAAACCTGCTAGATGGATTCAGCGACCAAATAAACTGTACCCCGCAAAAGACTGGCAAGATTGGGTGGGAGAGGGACGTACTTGTGAGCCAAAATGACGCTGCACTCCGAATTCGGCAGGAAGGGGTCGCGCAAAAAACCTGGAAAAACCATAGCTGGAATCAGAGACCTCAAGAACGGTATTCCAGCGAAAACGAGGAAGAGAGGAGGGGAAATGGACTTACAGAAAAAAGAAAATCTGAGGCAGAATGAGCGCGTACGTGGGGTTCGGGTGAAAAAACGGTACGCGCAAGATCTGGAAACGTTCTAGATGGATTGAGCGACCGAATAAACGGTGCACCCCGAAAGATTGGCAATAGTGGAAGGGAGATGGACGTACAGAAAAAGAAATTCTGAAGCACAATCGGCGCGCACATGGAGTTCGGCGAGAAGGAGCAGCACGGGGGATATGAAAAAGATAGATAGATTCAGCGGCCTGGAAAGTGGCAGGTGACGAAAAATTAACAATACAGGAAAGAAAACGGACTTGCAAGAAATTTTGTCGGTCCATAAACCATCGCACAGCGGTATTCGACCCCAAAGATGGGACGCCCAGAGCCTGAAAATGATGTGCAGTGATTTGAGGGCCACAAAAGTGAAGGAATATACGCGTTTAAGTCAAGTTTAACCCAATTGGGTTGATCTTGACAACAGACATCTTCCATGAGCCCACTATCTTATCTTGGTAACTGCTGATCACCTCCAACCACCGCGGGCCAGCAAAGGTCGCCGGCGTCCGCCAATTACCGTGATCCATGCTTTTTTTGACTCTGCATTTATATACTGCTGCAAGCAATCTTACTGCTAAGACGTGGTGCCCCCGAGTGGGAGCATTAAACTAGTGGGGATTAGGCGGGGATCGTATCCTTGCAGTGTATAGAGTAGGGGTGGGAGGTAATGGGGGTTAAATGTCCAGCCCACGAAGTCTGGGTGTGTCTAAAGTAAATATGGCGGTCCATAACATAATCCATAGCGCATAGGGGAAGAAGAAGAATAAATAAAGGGCCCGAATGTGTTTTTTGGCAAAGTGTCGCGGTGATGTAGCGCACAGCGTTCACCACCCTTCCGCGTCGGAGTCTTCATTGTCGGATTCCTCCGGGTCCGGCTCGTCCTCGAAGGACGGCAGAGTTGTGGGTTGGCGTTGTCGACCGGTCTCGCTGAATGCCCCGGACTTCTCCAGGAATTCGGCCAGAGCAGCAATGCCTTTTTTAGTACCCAGTATTTCGGGCAGAGAGATTTCCCTTGAAACCTTCCTCAGAATGTTCCCCATGATCCATGCGGGCATATAACTCAAACTCCGGTTAAATGCGGTCAGACCGCTTAACGGCACAGTCACGGTCAATTGAGTTTGACCGGCTGACCGAGTCAGTGACAACACTGCGACCTATAGCAATTGCACGGAGAACTTGAAGTACACCTACACCTGCGGGAAGTCGAGGAATGTAACCAGATGGGGGTGTTACCATACCAAATGCCCTAGATGTTCAACTAGGCAATTCTGCACTCGGCTTTCAAACTCGCTTGTCAATCACGGATCACCCGGTCCGCGTATAGCGAGGCTACACTCGTGACCAGTGGCTGACCAACCACGGCTGAGGTAGGTAGGTAGCATTACACGGCACGGTTCGAATAACGAACGCCGGTTTCCAGGAATTATCCCGGGATCTATTTCCAGGTTATGCCTTTGGCGTATAAAAGCGCAAGGCCGACACCGACATCTTGTGGCCCGGAAAACATCCTGCCCAGGTGTCAACAGTGACCTCGGACCTCTATAAAGTTGTCTCTCAAATCTTTAGGTTTAAAATGCTCACCAAACTCCCTGTGTTACTGTTACTGCTAGCTTTCCAGCGTCTCGTTAGCGCAGTCAACTTTGCCTGGGAAGAAACGCAAGTGACAAAAGACGACATTGGCACCTTCAATTCCATCGCCTTCGCAGACACTGCTCCGTCCATCCCGGTTGACAACGACATCAACACAGCCAGTTCCAGCGGCAGGGAATGCAAAGTCGGCCCCTGGGATGCCGCCTGGCCCACAGAAGCCGAATGGGCCGCTTTCAATACCTCACTGAGCGGCGTCCTCATCAAGACAGTTCCGCAAGGAGCCGTCTGCTATCCCAATGACCCACACTATGACGAGGCGGCCTGCGCAGCAGTAGTGCAGGCCACAGGGCACACGGGCGGTGTTGTGGTCGACCCATCCAACATTGTGCAGCCGTGGACGGCGGGCGAGCCGTGCAACATCACAGAGACGCCCATTGGCAACTGCTCGCTGGGCGGGTTTCCCGTCTACATCGTGAACGCGACTACGGTCAAGCACGTGCAGTTGGGCGTGAACTTTGCGAGAAACAAGGGAATTCGGCTTGTTGTGAAGAATACCGGCCATGACTTCGCCGGGCGGTCAGTTGGTGCGGGAGCCTTGAGTGTCTGGTTGCACAATCTGCAAGGCCAGAAGTTCGTGCCAGACTTCAGTGGCAGCAATTATCGTGGTCCGGCGGCGCGGATTGCGGGAGGGACGCAGGGATGGGAGGTGTACAACTTCATGGCAGACAATAATATCAGCATTGTTGCCCCGAGGTCAGTTTCTTCATCCGCATGATGATTGGTGGCTAACAGGGGCTTGCAGTGAGAGCACCGTGGCTATTATAGGTGGCTTCACGGCTGTTGGCGGACACTCTGCCCTCACTTCGTACTACGGCATGGGCTCCGATCAAGCATTGCAACTTCAAGTCGTCACAGCGGATGGGAGATTCCTCCAAGTCGACATAGACAACAACCCCGATCTCTTCTTCGCGATGCGCGGGGGCGGTGGCAGCACATACGGCATCGTTACCTCGGCCGTTGTCAAAGCATTCCCACCCCTGACTCTACAGACCGCCCAGTTTGTGTGGTCCGGCAGCCTCGATGCCAACTTCTCCTCGCCAAACATCGACCCATCCACGGGTGCCATCACAGTCGACAAGGAAGCCTTCTGGTCTGGGGTGCGCGAGTGGATTCAGTTCAGCCGCTCCGTCTCCAGCGCCGGCGGTATCGGCTTTAGTTACATTGAGCCCCCATCCTCGACATTCATGGGCCCTGCCCCCGGCCTCTTCCAGATGATCGGGAAATTCATCCTCCCCGGACAGACACTCGAAGATGCCACTGCCTTTTTGGAACCGTTCTTCAGCACCATGACCCAACTCGGCGTCCCCCTCACGCAGTCCAACACCACCACCATTACAAGCCAGGCCTACAACACTCGACGGACCGGCCAGGGCGACCCCGTCGGTGAGGGCCGCTTCTCGTCACGCCTGTTCCCGCGCACCAACTGGGAAGACCCCACGCTGTTCAACGCCACCGTGCACTCCATCCGCGCGGCCGTCGAGGACGGCGGCTACACGGTGAACGCGATTCCGTACGCGCCAACCGAAGAAGTGGCAGGATTCCCTAACGACGCAGTCAACCCTGCGTTTCGCGAGACGCTCATGCACGCTATCGCGTTCGACTCGGCGTCCCCAGTGAAAGACGGCCGAGTGTTACCGGCCAAGGTGGTAAACGCGGCACACGCGCGGCTGGACTCGTTCGTGGACGCATGGAGGAAGCTGACGCCGGGGAGCGGAGCATATATGAACGAGGCGGACGTGCAGGAGCCGGAGTGGCAGCAGAGCTTCTTTGGAGATCACTATCCGCGGCTGCTGAACATCAAGAGGCGGAGAGACCCGTGGGGCGTGTTTTGGGCGCCGACGACGCCAGGGAGTGAGGCGTGGGAGGTGGTTGTGCCGGACGGGCTGCCGTTGCAGACTGGACCTCTGTGCCGGACATGACGGATCCCACGTCTTGTCCTCGTATGAATAGCTCCTATCTTGATGCGGCACTCGGTTTTACGGCTCATCGTCTATGTCTAAACAGACGGCGTGTTTTTCAAGTTTTTCAAGTTGAGAAAACAAGAGAAAAGAAGAGAAAAACAGGGAGACTATCTATGATATCTGCATGCTCATTCTCGGCTCTTGGCTTATGTCTGTGGAGAAATCAAAAAATCAAAACGAAAAAATCGGAGAAAAAGAGAGAAAAAAGAGAGATCTCACCTGTATCTACCAAGTGTTGTCTTGGTGTACGCGCAAAAATCAGCTTGTGAAGTGCAATAGAGCTCTTTGTCCGAGGGGTACAAGTGATTGCCAAATCTGCTGGCTGATTGATTTATGTGGCTTATCTGCATTCGATGCATTCAAACCCGGAAAATGGTGTCCCCGCCTCGCGAGCCTTACTATAACACTTGATGGCACCAGTGCTCCAGCCCCACAATCCCCAGCCCCCGGCACCTCACAGCATGCTTTGAAATCGATCCATGTCGCGCATTCCCGAATATCCACAGAAATAATGCCTGTTGCGCAGTTCCTCTCCGCGATTTTCCCGGAACTGAAACGCATCATGACGAGCCGAGATGGCTTCGATAACGAGGATCCAGAGGATCTGCACTTGCATGGCGAAGCAATTGCATTCCATGATTTATGGAAAGAGGTAGAATTGCTCTTGGTGATCCAGGAGGTTCCAGCGCAGAACTATTCAGGTGTGTGATATCGCTATATCGCTATATACTCGTAGACACTCTTGCAAGTCTCTGGTTCATTGTGAATTATGTTGCTCACGTTCAATATACTCTCGTATTCTCTCGGGTTCAGTGCCAGTTGAATAAAGTTCCTCAAATACTGTGCTGGCCCTAATCTTTTCCCTTACCTATGATATGATCCCAAAAGAAATGTTTCCAAGGATGCAAGCTCAAAGATCTCAGATAAGTTCCGGATGTGAGTGCAATGCAGCCTCTCTTGACCACAGGCAGTGGAGTTCGATCGATAGGCTTGAGTCTGCCAGCGAATCGATGGGAACATGGTGACGAAATAATTTGGTTGGTTCACGCTTTTAGAAAAGGTGGAAAGTGTTGAGGAAAAGGTTACGGCGGGCGCAGAGGTGAAGGAGGTCTTTAGAGAGTGAAGGTAACAACGACTCAATCGAACTGATTTATTCGGTCAAAGCTCAAGTCCTTAACTGCAGCAAGGTAGGTAATTATAATTGCATAAACGGCTTGGATGAGCGTCCGAGTGTAGGATTCCTGCTTCTCTATTGTGGGAGAGTCCCGCTCCATAATTTGGGTTGCGCTCGTCGAGCGTGTACTTCCCGCTCGGGCTGGGTGAAAATGCCGCGGCACCGCGCATTGACGCGGCATTGCTGAGGCCTAGTAATATGTTGGATACGATACCCTGGGGTGTCGTATATAGGCTCCTACTATGTTGCCCAGCCGTTTCGTACTGGCTGGGGCCGTGACCCAGCCACCTGTGCCACAGCCACCATTTCGTGGTACGAAACAGCTGGGAACATACTAGGACAAGCCTACATTTGTTGCTGGTTTGCCTCGCCTGTGCTCGCCAAGTTTAGCCTCGCTGGGATGTACTCGGAGTCCTGACACCAGCCAATGGATCTAGTTGTGAACTTGATTCGGTCTTCATAGGCAACGGTAGATACCACAGGCCAGCGCTGTGATTACGGGCCAGAGGCGGTGAGAAAATCAAGGAAAAGAGGTAAGAGTGACACATTCCGCAGCAGATAAAACATCATAGACGGAAGTAAGGAGACTTCACTAAGTTACTTATGAAAATTAACTTGGCCCTACAAATTTTGCTTTACTTTACTTTTGGCAGGCTAAGTACTTTTGTCAAGTAAAGTAAAGTAAAAGTACCCGATCAGTAATGCAACGTACAGCAAAGTGACAGTTAAGTAGAGCAAAGTAACAGTAAGTATATTCAAGTAGAGCCATTTTAATGCATCAACAACACGGGCAAGTAAATCATAAAACATGTAAGTGATGTTGGCACCATTCTTAAGCCCGCTCTTCGACTCTGGACCATAGCAAGTACCCGTAACGCAAAAAAAGTATAAGGCAAATTCAACATAGTGCCTTCAAGTACAACCAAGTACCAGGTATCTACATTCAAGTATCCCGAAAGCAGATCACAACGGCTAGGTATCATAATTTCTTTCAATTTTATTCCATTTAACGTGCACGCGCATCATAAGTAATGGGATCAAGCAGTTCTTTTCAGCGGAGACCCACAAATTGATTTGACGGCAGCTTGTCGAAAAGAAATGCACTGAGCCTGATTCATATCCCATTCTGACCCCTGCGCCGCAGCCAGTGATATCAGCACTTGCGATTAATCCTGATGGGAATTTTCCCGGCAGTTTGGATTAAATCCCCGGGCTCTTTAGAGGGCTAAGACTTCGGTGGTGGAGGATTAATTGTACACTACACAAAATAATAATTGTGCCTCTTCAAGATTAATCCAGTGTGGATTGTACAAGATTAATCCTGTGGCTACCGAAATAACAATTGTGCAGGATCAGTTTGAGAGGGATTTTTAGTGGTGGATTTTTTCCTGAGCGGAGGATTTTTTAGCCAAAGATTAATCTTAGATGATAAGAGTTGTAGATTTTTTAGAATGCAGCTTACTAATAGCTTACTGCACGGACGATTAATCCTGGTGTCGAGGTGTGGATAAAAGCTGGGCACAATTCAATGAAAATAATCCTGAGATCGGTTAGTTCGGGTTCTGGTGGGGGGGCTGGAGGGGAAGGGAAAGGGAAGTATTGGAAGAAACGAGGAGTGGGGGGGGGGGCAGGGAGGGGGGGGGGAAGGAGGGAGGAAGGGTTTATGAAGCGGAGGAGATGAAAGGGGAAGAGGAAGGGCAGCGCAGAGGGACAAGACGGATGGGTTAAAGGTGGGTCGAGGGGAGTAATTAGATGGATGACACGAAAAACAAGGGGCGGAAAAGATGGACGGGTGGGGAAGGTAGGCGGGAGGACGAAGATATGTAACAAAGTTGCGACGGGGGAGGGAGCATGGGCGAAAAAAATAGCTAGCGACGGACAGGGCGGGATTTGGATTTAGAATACAAAAACGGGGAGGACATGGACACGAAACGAAACAAAGGAAGGGCAAGAACAAATACCCACCCCCAACAATATCGTCCACCAATCCTGAGATGAAGTCCGAGTCAATGAAGTGCATTGAGGTTGCGGTTATATACCTGGGGATCGGATTCTCCAACGTGATGGATGTTTCTCAGTAAGCACATCCAAACTCGAGAAGGAAAGCAGGACTTCAAGTTCTAGAGCTATGTCAGGAATATATATGAAAGATGGAATCACGGATATGATGTACCGATACTAAACACGAAGTAAGGTCGGCACCTCGACAAGCCTAGCCCCAAAAACTCGCAGTCGGATCTAGAGACATGAGAGGATGTGAGTGGTGTGCGTTACGTTGATCGGTGGCGGGGATTGTGGTGGAGAAGACAAAGGGTGCGGTGTCACAAAGTAACAAAGAGTGTGATTGTGATCGCGTACATACGTAAGCCAACTCTCCTCTCTGCTGCCACCACGAGCTTCAAATTCTTCGGTCCATCACAGTTTTACTTCTCCGTTCGCGTGCCAAGGCAGCTTCAACACTCCACTTCTCATGAACCATTTCAGTTCAGTCCACGTCTTCAAGATCACTGCTCATCGCGGATTTCGCAGAACCACACGCTTTGACTCTTGAGCACATCGTCAGGTGCCGTCGGCGCCACCGTTCCGTTATACGACCGCTTTTGTGTTGCTTCATGCTCACTTTTAATTAGGCCTCTACACTTCTTCATCTCTTCTTACTCTCTTTGGATCATATCCCCATCTCCGCCAACCATGTTTTGTTCAAGCGCGCCACGCCATCAACTGGTGGCCTCTCAGGTCTTCTCACATAGCCTCCGACGGGTTAGCAGTCCCATTCACTGGTATGTTTCACTACTCTATTCATCATCTAAAGGGTCAATTGCTGACTGCGGTTTTTCTAATCTCAACTGTACTCAACTTCATCCGTCAACATCGTCATGTGAGTCCAAAATAATCTTCGACGGAGATTAATCATCCTAGTCATCAACTTTGGCAGCAACGACTAATTATGGGCTCTGATTAATCCTCGGCTCCGATTAATCCGGGGTCCCGATTAATCCTAGGCTCCGATTAATCCTGTGAATCGGAATAAACACCCAGATAATTCTTCTGCATACCGGTTAATCCTCCACAGCCATAAGTAAGAGATTAATCCGGAAGTAATTTTTTCTGTAGCGCTAGGATTAATCTTGCAGGAGCACAATTATTATTTTGTGTAGCATCCCATTAATCCTACGCTGTAATCTCCCACCCAATTCTTAGCCCTCTAAAGCGCCTCGGGGTTTAATCTAAACTGCCAGGAAAATTCCCACTAGGATTAATCCTGAGAGCTGATAACGTTGCCGCAGCGGGGGGAGCTGCGGCGCGGTGTGTAGGATCTCAATGGCGCCATCGCTTTCGGCTTCAATGTACAGGTGATGGCAGAAGTCAACGAATATATTATATATCTCTTCAAGAGAAGGGTTAATATCTACCCACATATCTCCCCATGGAAGAGACTCAGAAGCTCTCCGAAATATTCGCTGTACGATGAAGGAAATGTTCAGGGGTACAAGTTGATTGTAATTTTTAAAATTTAGAATAATGCAGGCTTATGGCCATGGATCATGGATGACTCTAGCAAGCAACTCGTGCAGTAATATAAAAGAACTTCCGTGTGGACATAAACCCACCGTAACCTACTGTAACTGACTTGCACCGTCATGAACAAGTGAAGAATATTTATTCTACGGCATGAGTCAAGTCACGGCAAGTTCCCAACCTAATAACTAGATGTCGAGGCTTTTCATTGTGAGAGGACAGTGATGTAGGTGTGTCAGTGGACGAGTCGCAAAAAAAGAGTGGTGCACGTACTTAGAGACCTTCAGATTATGTGGTAAATCCCCAGTATTACGTTCAGAATCTGGGCCTCTTACCGTTGTCCGTTAATTCATTTACTTCACATTGAACATGGTGGGTGTAACTACGTTTGCTTGCGCAACCTGAATGATTTTCTCGCGCAAACAGCCAAGGAAACTTACATCAAGCCACGTAAAGCTTCACCAACATGTACAACACTGCAAGTTCAAGTTGCAATGACATCAGTCGCAGGTATTGCGGCCAAATTCCGATATCGACAGTAAGCTCCCTGTGGACATAAAACCAGTGTAACTTTCCGGACAAGTTAAGAATGTCCGTGGTACCGCCAAGGTAAGTCGGAGGTACGGCGCCAAGTCAAGTCACTGCAAGTTCCCAATTCCCGAGGTAGCTAGATGGTACGTCTCATCATTTTGAAGGGAAAGTGATGTAGTTCTTAATTAGTTTTCTTGAAATTGGACGTGAATAAGTCCGCATGTACGACGTGGATTAGTTTGATTGATGTCCTTGCGTGAACAGCCAAGCAAACGTACATCACGCTAAGTAAAGCTCCATTAACTTTTGAAGTTAAACACTGCAAGTTCAACTGAACTTGTAAAATTGCGGGCCAGTCATGGGCCCTGGGGATTCAATGAAGTCCTGATCACCCCCAGGCACTTCCGCGCACTTTCCTCCTCCCCCAGTTCTTTGCTTCGTGCAATGGCTTCAAGTGGCTTCGGTGCATACTTCCCGAGTAACATCATGATCTATGGCATTAACACAAGGCTGCTTGGTGGGTAAAATCATTTTCACTGTGGTTCCAATTTGGTGAAGTAATCTAGGCCCTTGTATCACAAAGTCAGGAGGATCCGTATGAAATGGGCCCGGGTAAGAAATGGGCTTCGGTGAGAAACAGAGATGGAGAATCAGCCGATTTGGCTCCTTCATCAACATTACCAGTACTTACCACAGTAATACTACTTGCTTGGTTTGTGCTTGGGATGTAAAAATAAGTTCATAAAGCGGCCCAGTAAAGTATCTGGGAACGTGAATTGGATACTGATATGGCCACCAGAACGTTATACTTACCCGCCCTGGACATCACAGGCCTAGAAAGCAGACTTGCAATAACCGTGCACGTATAAGTTAAATTGTCGCCGCTTGGGAAAGCCAAGTAAAGTCACATAAAGTCCGACCTGGTTAAAATAGCACGCAAGTAAAGTTCCAAGTAACGTAGAAAAGTTCCTTTATTCACTCTCCTCAGAAACTCATTCTCAGCTGAAGGTCGAAGTATCTGCCTCGTAGCGGTCCCCGAAGACAACGGATGCCTCGTTATCAATTAGGAAATCATGATGATGGAAGAGGTCGCCGAGCTATTGTCTTCATGGTATGCCAGGTATAGTCTTAGAAAACGTAGGTACGGCCAACAAACATCCCCGCTTCGCGCATGCCTTTTTTTCGGTTTTGAAGAACTAGATGCGACATTGTTAAGATCAAATATAGCCGAACCAGCGGTGGTTTGGCCGTCTAGGCTCCGTCATCGGCGGCCTTGGAGGACCGGCCACAGCAAACCGAACGACCATTGGTGTTTATAAAGTCTGTGAAATGGCAACCGGAAATTGCAACCGAAAATTCGGAACAGCCTTTTCCTTTTCCTTCTCCTCATATCTCACTGTATGCACCTTTCCTCCTCACCAACCCCCCAAAAAGCTGACTCTCCTTTAGATCTTCATATCACCATGAAGTTCACTGCTATCCTCGTCGCCCTCTGGAGCGCCTCATTTGTAGTGGCGAAAAACTGCACCCCAGGTCTGCAATACTGCGGACGCACCCTCCTCTGCATCGGTGAGTGTTGCGTGGATCCAGATCCCTTTTGGATCTTGACCCAACGCGCCAGGGAATTATATCGAGCAGATGGACGCGGCCGTCAAGAAGGCGAAGATCGACCCCAACCACGTCCTTGACACGCTTTACTACCGCGTAGGGGGGACCAACGGGGACATCCGTGTTATCAAGGACTGCGGAGCAGGCGCGTGTATTGACGGCGGCGAGGGCAACAGCGACCGGTGCGCCGCGGCATCCCGCATCCACCTCATCTTCCAGGCTGAAGAGAACAGGTACACCGTCGAAGAGGACGAGGGGAATATGTGGCAGATCATCTAGATCGAGGCGTGGAAGCTGAGAATGCGATTCTGTAATATAATAAAATTCGAGTCTAGCAAAGGAAGGATCCATCACTGAGGCTCGCGTTCTCCGAATGCTTGGACATAGTCAATGAATAATGGTTCGTGAATGGCATGGATCCACTAATCTCCTGCGTGCACCGCCCGTGCCGGTCGAGGTGCGCCCTTCTGCGGGTGGCTGTGGCGGGCGGGGAGGACGGGGCGTCGTCGCCGTCGTCGTGCGCGGTGGCTGTATGGGCGTTGGTGCGTCAGCGGGAGCCTAGCCCGGAGAAGGCCATGGCGGAAAACGACAAGATCGGAAAGCTGCGCTGCGTGGCGGTGTTCGGGAGGAGCCGGGGGCGGTGCGGTCAAAGCGAGTGATAATTACATTACACAATACTACATATTTGTCTTCAGTAGACTCGTAGTTCAGGCACTTGGACTACGCGAGTATAATATATCCCGGGCTGGGGTTAAATTTAATGGAGGTGCAGTTGATTCTGCTGTAAAGTGAAAAGTGAGGGGAAAAAGAATGCTGGAACCATGCGCGTCATGCACCGGCGGGGAATCGAACCCCGATCTGCCAGGTTCTGCCTGAAACGGTTTGAAATGATCATGAAGGGCGGCGTGCATCAGGCACCACCGGTGCTTAGTCCCATCCTTCTCAACTCTGGTTTATACAACTGTAAACCACACATCGACCAGCTCCATTACAGGCTACAGCACTTCCACTTGGGTAGTAGGGCCGTGGCGTTGCCCGGCAAAACTCGTACTTATTCCTTTTACTATAGTACACGTCATTCCGGTATATTCCGGTCGGCTTCCCGGCATCAAATCCATTTCGGTCCCACATGATTGACAGATTATCCGTTCTCTTAACGAAATCTCTCGAATGTCATTGTACATGTTTGTGCGACATCCCCATTTGTATATCCCCGTTCCTGCCCCTCCTCTCTGGTCCTTCATTCGCAGCTTTTTCGACTCCCACAAGCGCGCAGTATGTGCACAGCTATGTTCCATTTACAGCCACGGAACACTGCTAACACACCATGGGATCGTACCTCCTGACCTTGGAACTGCGGCAAAGTGCCTCGACTTTGACATTCCACAGCTTTTTATGCAACCTCATGACTTGAACACAAGACCTGAATCAACTGTATCGCGGTTCAATAACATCTGAAAGGCATCTTCCTCAATGCCGCAGCCAGGCGACGATGCTGCGGCCACGTATTGCTGCGTGGCTTGCCCCGGTATAAAACAGCTCACTTTCTGGGATCCCGTCGGCTAGTCTGCCCGCCCTAGTCTCCCACTTGAAAATTCCCTGGCACTCAAGCTGGTTTTTTATTGATATACAGCAAGCACTGAAGGCCTAGGCGACTTGCTCTTCAAACTCATCAAACTCACTCCAAGACCGTTCTTTCTCACCTCTCTTCGTTGTGTTCTGCCGCATCTACTCGTGTACATTCTTCCATAACGAAACACTGCGAACCTAGGCTTCAATCCGAACGACGGATCCTTATTCCTCCGTCGGTTTTCAAAGTGTGCCAACATTCATGGGATCGCAATTCCTTACACACAGACTTCATCAGCAGCATGCTCATCTCTTAGCAACGCAGCTACGCCACCAATTTACCTCTGCAATATGTTTCCTCAATCTACCATGGATTTATGGTCAGGTTTGTCATCATCCGTACTCTAGGGAAGGGACTCTTGCTTATTCTGGTGAGTACTATGCGCTTTTGCACAGATTTTGCTCGCACTCAGGTTCCCCCGTCCCAAATTTAGGTTACCTGAACGATGGCAGCTTCTTCGTAGCCAAATTCACTGTAGGGTTACTTGAATACTCTATATTACAAGTAAATTGCCTGAGACTAAATAAAATATTGTTCTACCATGCACCGGAAAGACGCACACCAGCCCTGTCAATGGTGCCGGAGCGAAGCGAAGGCATATCTTGTGTGTGATCTTCTCTTGCTTCAATGTCCGCGTACCAGGTAGATTCACCGTCAACCTTAAGAGATCCATGTTGAAGATGAGAAGTATAATGTTAGCCAGTTTTTCGATAATGAGGCATGCCGATGGAAGCCGACCGGATGTAGCCGTTGTCCTACTTGGGACGCAAGCAACGTGGAATCTTAATATTAAATTAGGTAGCGAGCTAGGTTGAGGACAATTTTTTTTTATGATATGGGTTACTCGGTGCTCAACCCATCAATCCAGAAATAACTGACACAGCCGCTAGAAAGATTTCAAAAAAATGAACCGTTTCTAAGGACAGCCACAAGATTTATTAGCATAGCCCCTAAAAAGTCCCTCAACGTTTTGAGTGTTACCGGGATTTTCGACAGCAAATTAGGGTCCTGGAGATTTTACAGCTGTTTGCAAAGTTGATGACAGTCAGCGTTTAAAAAAAATAAGAACAAACTTTGGTACCTCCTTCTTGTATCGCTCCTCCTCTTCCTCTGAAGGGTTTTGGAAGCTCTTTAATGGTCATACTGGTCTTCTAGTAAGCTAAACATGAGTTTCTCGATGTTCAATCAACCAAAATGGCTCACGGCAAAACCCGACCGTCAATCGCCGCTGATTGACAAGCAGCCAATACACGCAAACACAGGACGCGCATCTTTCCTCCTGCCGCCTCTTTCTTACTCTTCTTTTCTGAAATAGTGTCGACTATGCGCCACTCTGAGCGTCCACGAAAAGCTTCAGCAAAGCTTCTTGAATCAGGTCTCGCCTCTCAAGATTCTGCAGACCCTGTCCTCAATACTTCTGACACGTTGACGTCCTCATCCTCCGCTTCTAACTCATCCTCCAAATTATCGTCTGCTTCTAAGTCCTCTAAATCATCCAATTCATCATCATCTAAGCTCTCATCCACATCCTCGTCCGCTTCTTCCGCTCGTCCACCCGCCTTGCATAAGAATAATGACGACGATGAGGTTACAATCCTCACCGACAACAAACCCATTATTGTTTCTAAGCCCCCTAAGAAGCGCAAAATAACCGTGCTTAACGGTTTGACTGACCTCTGAGATTGCATCTTCGTCCTGACCTGTTGCAGATGAATCCGAATCCGACGTCGACATACCGAGTAACCTCAACAAGGCTGCAAAGGCAGCATGAAGTCGTGCAGAAGACCTTGAGGATCAGGGTCCCCAGCTGAACGATGGTTGGTTAACCTGTATCGTCGTATTTTGCACTGATCTGATGAGAACTCAGTGGATGAAGAGCCTCCCAAGAAAAAGATCAAAAGGACATCACAGGGGAGGAGGAAAGAGGATGAAGGTCAGTTTTTGGTTTATGTCGTATTCTCTTGCGGAGTTTTCTACTGACTTCCATTTCAGAATTTGCGTTGTCTGATTCCGAAGCTGCCCCCACTCCTCCCACGAAAAAGGCCGTGGTAGAAACTGTCGATTCCGGTTCCGGTTTGTTTTTTCTTCTTCAGAATCCACATATGTGTTCTAATGTTGGGATTTAGAAGAAATCACTGTCGAGGTGCAAATAAATATTGATATCTATTCCCCGGCAGAGATGCAGAAGTCGTTCAAGAAACGACTACCTGCGAAATCGGGGTTCATGAACATAGATACTTCGACATCTTTCAACTCCTTTCTCCGACAAATCCGCAAAAAAATCACCAAAATTGCTAAACTTTCCGGCTTCGTAGATGACGATGATATTGTGCTTCAATTTATTGTCCCGTGCTGGGTTTTGAACCCACTAGACCTGGATGATGCAGAGGCATACAAACACATGCTCAGTAAATCTCAAAAAAGCAAAGATCCCGTTGCAACAGTAATTGTCGAGTTGAAGGTGATATTTCTATATGCATTCATTCTTTTACTCAATCACTACAGGAGGGTTTGGAGGAACCTGACACGGATTTCGATGCGAAAGCGAAAGAGAAGAAAAAGAAAGGCAAGAAGTCGAAGGTACGTGAGCACAATATTTGATGTGAGCAGAGACTTATGATTGATAGATACCCTCCGAAACGGACATCCTCCCTGCCAACACGATCATAAATCAAAAAATCGGTCTACTCAAGGCGAAATGGACTTGTCACGCCAACGATGGCAGCGACTATTGCTGGATTTCGGGCGAGGCTAAAGACCACCTCCGTCTCACCCATGCGCATTTTTTAACTTGGGCAGCTGCTTGGGTACGTCTCAGTTTTGTGTTTTGATCATTGCTGAATAATGTCGTAGGCAAACGATTCATGTGATGAGGAGACTCCCCCCAATCACGCCCTATTCGACATCAAGGGAGGTAAAACGCCCCCTCCAACGGCATTGCAACGTCGTATCGCCAATAACCAGCCCGCTGTCGCCGCCGCCCCCACCATCAACAACCATTTTACACTTCCAGACACTCTCTTGGAGATAATACGACCGGGATCTGCCCAAGCAGCAGCCCCTGTGACCAACAACCACACCGCTACCCAGCCCATCACCGACCACCTCATGCTTCTACCCCCGAACCACCGTGTCGGCGAACGGCTTACCATCGGCACTTTTTGCATCAATTACGACCTCGACAGTTCTATTGCTGATAAATTCACCACGAACGGCTACAGAAATACGTCTGTCTTTTATCTTGTCAAACTAACCGAGCTTGAAGTGATGAATTTCTTGCCGGGGGAAATTGCCGAACTGCGCGATGCAGTTCAGCGTTGGGCAGAGCCGTCGTAGTTACTAATACTTCTGAACAATTGCTTGTTACATTCCTTCCTGCTTGCAATACTCAGTGTAAATTGAAATCTGTGATAATACATGCACTGCACTAGAGATATCCTGCGTGTGCGAAATACCCCGCTGCATTCGCTGGTGTGATGATCTCCATCGCCGTCTTCATGTCATAGATCAGCCCGGCGCCCGTTGATGCGGAGAAAATGTCAGCGTGGCGGCGGATGAAAGCTTTGATCTGAGAGAAAGCCTCCTCGATGGGGTTCGAATCCGGTGAGTATGGAGGGAGAAATTCGATACGGACATCTACAAAGATCAGCAGCGTGAAACCTAAAAATAAATAGAACTCACCGAAGCGCTTTGCAAGGAGCAAGATCTCTTCGCCGTGGTGGATTCGTGCATTATCCATGATGAGGACGGACAGAGGTCCAGGGAATGGAGATGTTAGAGGCATCTTGATGAAAGTGATATCAGAACGGAGTGTAATAATATGCGAGAGCAGGTACAACTTCTTGCTCCAGGAACTCCAAGTAATCAGGGCGCTTCATCGACCCTTCAATAACAGTGTTCGCAATCATTCCGTCGAGCGTCAATAGTCCCGTCCCAGTGAGGCGTGTCCCCCGCACAAATTTTCTGCTTCATCTGTGCACGCTTCCCCTTCCTAGCTCGCCCGAAGCCCCGACTGAGTGTGCGCTCGTTCTTTGATGTCTCATCAAGAAACCCCAGATATTCGGCAGGATATTCACCCATCCGGCGAACGAAATCATTCCGCGCTTTCTCGTTGCGCTCTGCAGCAATCTTCTTCAGCCTCTTGCGTGACATATTTAGACGTTGGAGTTCACGGAAGATAGTGGTAAAGTGCACAGAAATAAAGCGATTCGTCTTCAAAAGATTTAGGAGCTCCTTCAGAAACCAGTCGGGTCGAAGGTTTACGAGGCGGATGATGTAGTCGATGTCCTCGCGCTCAAGAAGGCGGTGTCGTCCAGAAGTGGTGCATTTAGGCTTTGCTACATCGCCTGTCTCCCTCCAGAGCTTCCTCGTGCGCCAGAACGTAGATTCGGAGAAGCCTACGATGTCGAGGATGTCGGGAAGCGGAAGGATGTCGCGCTCGAACAGGTTCATGGCAGCTAGCTTGACATCACGGCTGATTGTTCTACCAGGCATGCTAATGGATTGTTAGTTGAGATAAATGAGAATGTGCTCGGAGGTAGAAAGCAGAACGGCGACAGCAGAGCAGGAGGAAAGACGCGCGTCCTGTATTTGCGTGTATTGGCTGCTTGTCAATCAGCGGCGATTGACGGTCGGATTTTGCCGCGAGCCGTTTTGGTTGATTGAACATCGAGAAACTCATGTTTAGCTTACTAGAAGACCAGTATGACCATTAAAGAGCTTCCAAAACCCTTCAGAGGAAGAGGAGGAGCGATACAAGCAGGACGTGCCAAAAGTTTGTTCTTGTTTTTTTTTAACGCTGACTGTCATCAATTATGAAAACAGCTGTAAAGAAACGTGACTTATTACATAAGTACTCGTAAAAGAATATCGCGGGCAAGGGGCCGTCGGCTTTCGAAAAATGGATATAGGGTTGAAAAGTTTTTTAAGGTCGACTTCGGAGACCCCCCCCCCCCCTATACCCCCATCAAAATGCCTCCCACGCCTTCAAAAATGACCCAAATCCCAAAGTTTTTTTACAGGGCACCTCTACCTATGTGCCCGCTCCTTCCTACAGCATCTCCAAATTTTCCGGGCTGTTCTCGACGTTGTTGAAAACTCGGCGGCCAGGTCCGAGAATCACTCACGTGATAAATTACCGTCTTCGGAGGGGCTGTACACGTCAAATGCCCATCATTTCACTCAATCGGGTAATAAAGTATTGTGTTCTAGTGCCGTGAATACTCATCCTAGAGCTTAGGTGAGTGTATTTTCGGATTCAGCATCAAAATTCACGTCAAAGCCGAACATTATATCCAAACTTCGAATTCCGACGGCCCCTTGATCGCGGGGCAGCTCCCGATTCTCCAAGTTGACTCCAACCACGTCAATGCCCCACAACACTTTCCCAATATTCTGGGGATACAATATTTAGCTCCCCGGGACGAGGCAAAATATGCTGCAGGGTATAAAAAAAGCAACTAAGTATCGTGACATTGCGCGTCATGCACCGACGGGGAATCGAACCCCGGACTGCCTGAAACCGTTGTCCCCCATTCCTTCATTGAATGGCAACATGCACCGCACACCTATATCCATCTTTTATTTACTATGCAAAGTGAGAATTTTTTCACAGCTCAAATAATCTGCTCATAAGTTATAGACTCGGAGTATCACGTTACAGACGTTGCAAAAATCAAATCGCCACGCGCGAGGGTTTTCCTTTTTTTTTCTTTCTCAAAAACTTCAAATGGCCCTATTGTGTCCAGTAGGTAGCTACATTACTTCGCGGTCCGGTTTTGGGTGCCCAACTAGTGTAAGAAAACGAGTGAGCAGTACCATCAGTTTTGATCGCATTGGCTGGTATTTGTCAGAAGCATTAAGTCGGACACGTAAGGCCTCAAATCAGGACTGTATTAGAGATATCGTAGGATGTCATCGATGGCTCTCTACTCCTCAATCCCTTCATGAACTCATGTGCCACACGGTTAACTAACATACTTATCTACAAAGTTGCTACAAAGATGTACTAATCAATTTCACACAATCCCATCACGGACGGTGCTGATGCAGTCTGACGTCACCGGATGAGCCCCTAACTGAGTGTAAAACACTACAACTCAAGCCACAGCAGGCCATCTTTGGTTCTTCTGCAGAAATTAATTGTGCAGACTGATTGTGGAGTAAAAAGAACGAAGAGTCCTCCGAGTCCAGGTATAATTAAACACCTGATCGTTCATCATGCATTACGACGGCAGCGGGGCGAGCAGGTTGAGTATTAGTAGACAGCTGGAACGAGATGCAACTCAATTAAAACTGCGCTCAGTGATTCAATGTTTTTTTTCCAGTCTCATCATAGAGACTTTTGAGCGATTGACTCGGACAAGCAACTTGAACTGCACAAACAAAATTCATTTGTACCAGTTACTCTGAGTTAGTCTAGTGTGACATTATCCGCCAGTTCCGGGACGAACACTCAAGTGAGGTCGGGTGCCGACAACGAGCTCGTATATACTAGGTGGATGAGCCGAGTCGGTGATTGCCGGCAACCCGAAATAACTCCGAGATAACCTTGACGCGAGGCACGAGCGGCTTAAGGTTATCGTAGGATAAGTAAAGTAGCTGGAGATTTTAAGTAGCGTGACGCGATCGTGACTTCGTCACATTCTCGCTTCGAGATTGCGTCCACCGCGTACGCAAAATCTCTCTTTTCTCCCGCCCGCCATCCCTCTTTTGTTCACCTCTAGTGTTTGGGTTGAGTGGTTTGCTCGTTTGCACCACCACAGTCGAGCTGGCCCTTGCGCTCAGAGCCCGCTTCAGTCTCCCCGCGCGCTGTTGTTTCAGACTCTGCAGTGACGGGTTTCGCCTCGGGCCTTTGGCCAGCGTCCTGTCCGCCGTCTGCCACGTCTCGCACAGCGCTAGCGCCCCGGGTGGCGAGCGGCGGAGCCGTGGGCTCTTTCCCCACACTTCAAATCTCTGATATACCTGCGTCACTACGGCAATTTCAGAGATACGAAGACGCCTCGTTTTCACATGGGAAAATCGACGCTTTCACTTATACTGAAATTTGATGGCACTGCTCGCTCGTTTTCTTGCACCAGTTGTGCACCAAAAACCGAACCGCGAAGTAATGTAGCTACTTACTGGACACAATAGGGCCATTTGAAGTTTTTGAAAAAAAAAAAAAAGGAAAAACCCTCGCACGCAACGATTTGATTTTTGCAACGTCTGTAACGTGATACTCGGAGTGCCAATCCATAAATTGAAAAAAGGCGGAGGCACAGCTAACAGTGTACGTGCTTCATCCGTTAAAGCGTCCGGCTAGAAGAGACTAGATCAATAATCTGTTGCCTTGGGGTAGAAGGCCGTGCCCTCAATTGTAGTAGGTAGGTAGGTAGGTAGGTAGTATTACACGGCACGGTCCACTCATGAACGCCGGTTTCCAGGAAGTATCCCGCTGTACACGCTATTACAGCATCGTCCCTGGGCCCCCAAAAATCCCGTTAGCCGAGCTCACGGTCGCAGTACGCCGACTCGCCGTGGTAGAACTAAAAGAATTCAAGGAAACAAACAGTCAGCACTTCAACCATGATTAGCCTCACTCAATCGATACACGGGAACGGCATAGAAGACTTCAAGAACGTCAAATGCACATTTAGCAACGAGTGCGATCGTAGATCTCGGGTAAATGATGACTTTCAGGAACTCCGTGTCGGAAAGTTCCGCCATCCGGTGTCGTAGATTCGGTAAATCATAACGCGTGTTCTGGGGTTTCCACTTGAGTTTTACACAATCTACACAACCGTTCCGAGTGCGGCACGGGTTGATATGCATGATCCACATAGCGCAAGATTTCCACGGCTAACAGGTGAGTTGAGAGTAACAGGGTAGGTCAGAGCCTCGCGATGTTTCTGTGTTTTCACCAATGTTAAATAATACCGCATACAGGAGGTAACTTGGGCTGGGCTCTTGTCCTTTTGGGGTTCACGACGGCCGTGCAATAAATAGAGTTTTTCTGCCGAGTTAATTTCCTCTTGTAACCATTCCAGCATCAAAATTTTAACCAGTTTCATATAATCTTCAATCTCCATGACAGTGGTAGTATGGGACAGATTAAGAACTGGAAGATGGAATGGCATTCTTGTAGCAGCTTTGATGAGATCCTTAACCCACGACTTTGGCCTTCGCAGCAAGATCAAAAGAACTATTAAGCGCGGCACGAGCATATGAGTCTGTATTTAGGCCTAGGAGGCAGATCAAATGGCTGAGACTAAGAAGGAGGCGTCGAACTCAAAGAGGCGTAATCCCAGTTTCAGTGAACAGCGGTGCAATCATGGAGCGGCGATGGAGATTAAGCATTTGGCGTATGAAGCTAACTTGAACTTTTGCTAACTCTTTCACATGCACGTCTTTGCTGTCCGGTGATATTTCACACGCATGGATCAGATGGCAGTCGACGCGAGCCATGTATACAGTGGTTTAAGTTCTCTAGGCATCAGTAGCCTGGCTCAAAGATGGCCGCAGCTCCGCATTTGACGGCGCATTTCGAGTTCGTAGATTTTCCGCAGTTTTCTTCACGGCACACGTTTTTTTCAAGCTCCGCTCACACCCGGTTTCACCCGCCCGGTCCCGAGAATGATCCCTTATGATCCCCGATCAGAATCTCGAATATACAAGCGAAAATGTCCTCTGTTTATTCAATACCTGTTGGATTATAGTTCTATTACTATCCTCTTATTTTTGGGTCCTTTTCGGCGCGTCATTCGCGCCTTTTTTACGCATTTTCTTGCAACGCGCCAGGTCACGGGACAGTGATCAACACTTCATCAAGGGTTGATCAATATCAATCTGCCAAGCGGGGTTTGAATTCCCATCACATGCCGAAAACTACGAAAAGAGCTACGAAACGAAATGCGAAGCCGCAGCTCAACTTTGAGCTTGGCTAGTCTACCCGTCATGTCTTCAATTCCCGTGATCCGGTGTCCACAATAGCGCGCTGTGCGTGCCTTGGCTTTATAATGATCTTTGAACATATTCTGCGTGTCTGTGCGCAGATTGACACCGACATATGTCTCTTCCGTACTGATGCTGAGTTCCATTAAACCAAGGTGGAATGTTGGCGGTGGCAGAGTTGTCCCTCCAAAGATCAAAATTATAGTTTTGATCAGGTTGACGAGAATAAATTCTTCGCGCACCATCGTTCCAGAGTGGCTAATTTGGTATTGAGATCACGAGCGGAAAGGGAGACAATAAGCTGGTTGTCAGCCTGTGCCAGTAATGAAATTCAGATTCCGGCAAGGAAGACGTCATCGAAGTCTGGCATCATTACTAGGTCTGCGAGGAATATGTTCCAAAGGATCGGCTATGCCGGATCCCCCGTCAATGGACCAATGAGCACTTTGAATCGAGCGGACTCCATATCTTCGTGCCTTGCATAGTAAGCCATGTGATCGTACAGCATACGGAGCCAGTCAGATATTTTACCGCCCATTCCCAATCTGAATAGTTTCAACCATACGGTCGGTTGATCAGTTGATGAGAAATGCATTGGTGAAATCGACGCAGGCAACGTAGAGTCCGTGCGCTCTGGCCCATTCTGGGTCACAAACTTGGCCTTGATTTCTCTACCTGAGCTGCATGTGCAAGCATTCAAACTTCAAGCTAACCAAACACTGACTGAGGTAGAAGTCCGCATCAACCCGCGCAGTTTGCCGAGACAAAAAGCATTTGGGCCAAGGGGATGATGAGGCAGGCGAGCATTGACAGAGTGAATGAACTTTAAGCGACACCCACGACTGTAGGATTTACGGATTGCCGAGTACTAGTTGCACCCGCTTACGAAAGACTTGCCAGTTTGGCGTTCGGATCAGAATCGGCAAGGGGGCAGTGCAAATCGCGGGCGTGGGGTGGATTGGAAGCAGACGCAGGCAGCGGCGGCGACCACACGGCGTAACACAACAGAGTTGGGGTACATTGAAAGATCATGCTCATTCCATACTATGTGAGGTGAAACGGGCTGCGGACAACCATAAATGAGCTGGATGCGCATTCAGCGGAGTGGATGCAGTTTTATTTTATTTTGAGAGGGAGGGGATATCTGCATTTCTCTTCTACGCTGCATCTATGGAAGTGGGGCTCTGAGGACATATGCAGTACAGCGTTGCTGAAAGCAGAGTGCTGAGAGCACAGCACACGTCGGCATTTGATGATGGTAAAATTGTTCTGCTCTCCGTATTTCACGACGGTCAATCCAAAACGAGGGAATGGCTGGCGGAATGCAGTCCGACACTTGCAGCTACTTCTTTGAGTGCGCAGAGGTGAGGGAGGCACCCGAATCAGCCATTTTCGAAATTAGATGATGGTGGTCAAGATCTGAGTGAATCTGTGGAATATTCCAATCTGCTTGCCCTTGCTTGCCATCGTCCTCATCACATCACCGTCACATCGCTTGAACGGATCGAAGATTCACTTCTCCAGAGTTAGACCACATTGCAATAGACTTAGTTGCTTTACCTCCTGCCATTGCATCCTATGGTATGCGGTCACCTTCTTCCGCCATGCCTCGCCGCTAACCTCCTTCGCCTTGGTCTTCGCCCGCAGTCCGTATGTGACCGCTTTACTTCCACCATACCACGCCGCTTACCTTTGCCTCCACCTCACCCGCAGAGAGTCAACGTATGTGACCGCTTACTTCCACCATGTCTCGCCGCTAACCTCCTTCGCCTTCGTCCGCGCGCAGTACGTATGTGACCGCTTACTTCCGCCATGCCTCGCCGCTGACCTCCGCCTTCGCCTCGCCCGCAGCCTGTAAGTGACCGCTTACTTGCGCCATGCTTTGCCACTGACCTCTTTCGCCTTCGTCCGCGCGCAGTTCGTATGTGACCGCTTTACTTCCACCATACCACGCCGCTTACCTTTGCCTCCACCTCACCCGCAGGGAGTCCAAGTATGTGACCGCTTACTTCCACCATGTCTCGCTGCTGACCTCCTTCCCTTCGCCTTGCCCGCAGTGGGTATGTGACCGCTTGCTGCCGCCATGCCTCGCCGCTGACCTGCTTCGCCTTGGTCTTTGCCCATGCGCAGGGAGTATGTGACCGCCTTCTTCCGCTATGCCTCGCCGCTGACCTCTCTTCGCCTTCGCCTTCGCCCGCGCGCAGCGAGTATGTGACCGCCTACTTACACTATGCCTCGCCGCTGACCTCCTTCCCTTCGCCTTGGCCCGCGTGCAGCAAGTATGTAACCGCTTGCTGCCGCCATGCCTCGCCGCTGACCGCCTTCGCCTTCGCCTCGCCCGCAGCCTGTAAGTGGCCGCTTACTTCCGCCATGCCTCGCTGCTGACCTCCTTCGCCTTCGCCTCGCCCGCAGCCTGTAAGTGACCGCTTACTTGCGCCATGCTTCGCCACTGACCTCCTTCCCTTCGCCTCGCCCGCAGGACGTACGCGAGCGCTTACTTGCGCCATGCCTCGCCACTGACCCTCCTTTGCCTTTGTCTCACCTTCATTTGTTTCCCCCGTTGCAGATTGAACAGGCTCCCCACGCAGATTTTGACGTCCCCGGAGACAGTGCGACGCAGTTACCACCTGCTTTGGACCCAGAGCAGGATGAGATTTTCGATCTATCGGTAGATGCAGATTGAAAGTTTTCGTGACGCACAGTTTAACGTTCATCGTCCACAGGCTGTGCCCTTTTTAGACGCCCCAGTGAGCCTCTTCAAATGTGTATGATTTTTCTGATTCAATCCCGCTGCTGATCGAAGTTCATGGTGCGATGAGCACTGTCCCCAGAGACAGATCCTTACAGGTGAACGATTTTAATGGACGTCAAGTTCATGTTCCGCTGGAGCACTGCACATCCTGGGAGGTCAGTCTTACCACTCCCTAAGTGCCAGCCTCGCTCACTCATTCAGGATCTTCGTTCATATCTCGTCTCACAACTCGGAGACCAAGATGGTGGCCAGTTCATCACAAGCGGAAGTTTCGGGTTGCTTGCGCCGAAAGAGTCTGAGCTCTTATCAAGTGATACATGGGATGCATGGGTGGGCAATTATTTCAATGGAGATCTCCAGCCAGCCATCCTCGAATTGTACGCCGTAATTGCTGATGATAGCAGTCGCTGTCCGAAGTGTTCCAATCCCGTAACACATCCGCTCCCAGATAACCTACAACGATGGTGAGCATCCCTCTCCCATAGCGCTGCGAAACATTGACCATATTAACAGTGCATTCGTCGAGTGCCAATTTACGTTTCTCGTAGTATATCGGGAGGCGGGGGTTAACTGGGGACCATTACCAGACATCCGACGTGCAGCAAACCTGCCTCCAGGGGAGATCCCGGACCAGTCCGCGGTTTCTTCAGAGCCTGTCCAGCATGATCCACCGGGTGAAATTAGTTATCTGCCAAACACCTCGCGTTCAGCTGTGTCCTCAGCGTGAATATGTGAAACTACTCACCCCTTGCTGATCTGACTCACTATTAATACAGACTGCCTGTGCCAGCCAAAGTACAGGTCGTACGGCGGAAGCCGTACCGGGCAGACCCGGTGGACGAGCCACCCACTTCTCAATCTATAGAACAAGTTACCATGTCCGCCTCTGAACCCAAGACACCGGAGACATCTTTCAAGTTTCTAATAATCCCGTACGTCTTCCTCTTTTTAGGACTTCCCGATCGCTATTTTCGGGAGGCACTCCAACTTGAAGCTTTGGGTGACGATGGCGCTGGACGAAACCCCTGTCAACGGTGGATAAATGAGTGGACCTATCTTGGAGGCATCGCATTAGTAATCTCGGGGTGAGGTTTCATCCATGTCTCAATGATGCATAGACATTCATTGTTGATGACTTATTCAGTCTCCTGGTCGCCATGTTCCAGATACCCAGTAGTGGTAACGACCCCATAGTTCACATGCTCGCACTTTTGTCGATGGTCTGCCTGTGTGCCGGTGCTGGCTACGCGGCCACATTGGTGATGACGTTTGGGAGACTCGAAACTGCAGCCGAAAGACGTGTCTGGATACGCGTGTGTTCAAATTCCATTGGCTGCTTCTTAAGCTTACCTCGAGCCTCCCCCCCTCAGCAGGCGACGCGTGCGATGCTTCAGAATTCCTTCTGGAACCCGTGGATTATGTTGGCCATGCCCCTTGCGTGGATCGGCTGGTATGCCCTCCGTACTGTTTCTGGGGTTGTATGTAGATTAATTGAAATGCAGGGGTGTATTTTACAGAGTTATCCTAATCGGAGCTTTCATTTGGCGCGATGGGGCAACCAATGAGCCAAATGAAAATTCCCGACTGTCGCCACACCAAGCATATGGCCCCAAAGTGGTCGAGATGTTGATATATGTTGTCAGCTTAGGGTACTTTGGGTTGATGGTAATGACGGTGAGAGGGATTGGTTTAGCTCGTACAATCTAGGCTGTTCAAGTAGTGGGCTTTCTTGGGCCTCTCCTAGAGGTGCCAAAACATGTTTTATATATATATCAGGCATTTCCTTTCCCTGTGGTCCCTGCAATGGGTGCACTCGAGGTGGTATTCAAAAACCCAAGAGGCTCGTTTGATTTGATTCTGTTACTTGCAGTTGCCTGTTTGAAACATGCTCAGCGACTATAGATCCAACTCTTGAAGCATACACAGTTTTCCAAATATACAGCAAATCCGACTGGAGCCATGCTACTTGTCTTGATATTGACACTTCTCTTGGCACCACAGGGCCTGCAATTCCGTAGTCATGCCGGCGCTGAGCCTAGCGAACCCTTCGACCTGTTTCTTGCGCTCCGCTAGCGCTACGACCAATTTGGTACTACAAGGACAGCACCGGTGTTGAGCACATCGAGGTGTCGAAGGTGTGTGGTTTCCCATCCACAGATATATGATTCCGCGAGGTCTCCGAACTCAACGTGACATTACCTCAAGCAAAGATGGACCATGAACACCGTGCATCATGAAGTCGTGCAGACGTACGTCCACAGCAATCAGCCGTGAACAGCAATCCAGGTGCATTGTGCCCTGCGTTTCTTACGACTACTTGTTTTCCTCAAAAGCATGAATACTAATACGGCCGAATAGCGCTGGGGCGTCGAAGAAATCAAAGGCGAGCGCCGTTACACCCGCCGTGTCAAACTCACGGTGCTGAAAGGACAAGAAACTGAGATTCGCATGGTGTATGGTTATCATGAGTCTTCCTGTCGTTTCGTGTTGTACAAAGATTAAATCAGTTGTTAGTCGCTTTGAGTGAACGTTTCCGTGTGTTTGCCGGGCAGAATACGTTTTAAGGATGTGGAAGGTCGCCGGTTCACAACACCACAAATGGTCCGACCCCTTAGACTCGTTACCAGTCTGTAACCGATATCCAAAAAATGTGGCAAGCACTTTTGGCGGTTACAGACTGGTACAACTCGTTGACGTGCATTGAGCTGTCTGCGGAGTTTGAATTTTTGGCAGGTGCCGCGATCGGCCGATAAGCGAGCCATCAAAACCGATCAATTCTGCCTCAAACTTGATAGCCTTTTCGGCTCTTCCACCTGCAATAAAAAAAAATCTGAGGAAGCAAATGTGTTCATTTCTAGCACAGGAAGGTTCTTGATAATTTGAATTTGATAAGAGGTCAAAGTGCAAGAGAGAACAAGGGCCTCAGCAAAATTTCAAACTCCGATGACAGCCCAATTCGGTTTCCCGAGTTGTACCAGTCTGTAACCGCCAAAAGTGCTTGCCACATTTTTTGGATATCAGTCACAGACTGGTATCGAGTCTACCGACCTCTTGCCATTGGGAAGGTGGTCATGTGCACCCTCACCCAGTACGGCGGCAGCGCCCATCCAATTGGAAACATTCCCAAGCCTGCTCGTTCGACGCACGGCTTCCCTTCTAGTGTTGTTCTGGCTTGGCTTGGCCTGGGACCCATGACTTCGGCTTGGCTTCGTCTGGCCGAGGCTTGTGCTAAAGCCTTAACCTTGATGAATCTCAAGCCAAAGCCAAAGCCAAAGCCAGGATCAAGCCAAGCCAGGCCGAAGCTGGCCAAAGCCACTGGCTTGAGCCATGGCCTGGGCAGCGAAATATTATAGCCAATTTAGGAGCTTCTGGAGCTATTCCGAGTCTAAGTGCAGTTCAACTGATATGGCATTGCGAAAACATTGAAGCAGCAGATAACAGAAATGAATTTGCCGGCTAGAATCAAGCTGGAATCATAGATTTCAACTAGCGCGTTCCAAAGAAGTCGTCCCGATTTGGACGAATAGTCCCAGCAATGCGTATCGATCGGGTATCGCGCACGGTGTGCAGTCAGCCTATCTGAATTCCCTCGCAGGTTTCGCTAGCAATCCAGGGCCCGACTCCCCGCCTCCGAATGAGTATGGTGGCGGTGGGGTCAGGATTTTGGTCACTGTAAAAGTGTCAGAAGAAGTGAGCTCTGTCCAAGTCCTACGCAACATCAACAAAAGTGGTGCAATATAGGAAATCTGGCAATAAAAGTGTCGGAAAGTTCAAAAAGTTCAAAAATAAGAGTAAAGTGCGTTTTGACCGCCATAAAATCCTACTCATGGACATACATATATAGAGTAGAGGTATTAGATACTAACCGCATAAAGCAAGTACAAGCTATAAAAGAAAAATCCCAGCAGTATTTCGACTGTCGCAAGCCATATGAATTTCCGATCGCAGTATGTGCTGGCCACTTTGAAAGCCGACGGGATGTAATAGTTCCCGGTCTGGACACTAGCTCTTTCGTTCGCGATACTCGAGTCGTCACTCCAGGAATCTGTGTCTAATTTACTGGATTAACGAAGCCCAACGGGAGGAAGGTCTTCTCACTTGTTTGGACCAAATTATCGTCACCGGAGGAATATCCTTTGCATATACGTAAATTAGAAATGAAAATATAAAACTCAGGTGCTCTCACCGTCTTCATGGTCCCGTTCGTATGTCATTTCATAAAGAGGAAATCCCAGATGTTGTGCGAGATCCTGGCCGTCTGGGTTGAAATTCCGCACTTGGTGAAACTCACGCAGACCGGTGTAAACGTTAGGGGCCCACGACGACAAGAGGGCCTCCATTGTGAGCACCAGAGCTGGAAAACCGAGGCTTAGTGCCCTATCAGCACTAATGCGTTCCACTCCGCTGGGGTCGAGGGACCAAAATCCTGTAAACTCCGGGTATCCAAAACCGGATCCGCTCCCACACTGAAGTTATTGTAAAGAACACAAAAACAGATAGCAGTTGGTTTGGTTATTGATAGCGGCGTTCGAGAAATCTAGGGTATATTTGATGCGATGAACGTAGTCTGCTCGAAAAGTTACTAGAAATTTGCTCAGAATGCCACCAACGACGTACGACAGTCTTCATAAAAAGTGTTGACGTCGCGAGTGAAGACGTGATTGGCCTGTGCAAACCAATAATGTACTGCGCGTCTGGAAGCCAGAATTTCTCGGGATATCTGGCGCCCTATCATGTCGAGGGCGTTGAAGCTTTGGCATTGGGCAAGGTTCAACTCGAATTGCCACTCCACGAGCAGTATCCAACTTACCGAGTCCAGCCATTTTCCAGCACCACTGGGTCTATTTCCTGATCGTTTGAGTTGTGGAAGTTCCAGCCACCATCGTACAAATTAGTCCCAGGGATATGTGCAAGCTGGTGCAGATTCTCGTGTAGAATTTGGATGATTGCTGCAGGTTTTACTCTGGCGGATGCGGGAATTGGGTGCCAGAATTCGCGGAATGAATTAAAGCTCAGTAGTTCGTGGAATTGGCTCAGACTCAGGGAGGAAATTATTGCCGAGTTCCAACCCGAGTTTTGCGGTGGCACCGGTAAACGAGGCAGATTTCTCAAAGGGCGGTAGGGAAATCCGACAGGGGGTGGATTCGTGCTTCGATGAGAGAGGTCGATGCAGAGTCGGCCACTTGAACTCCTAATCCAAGGTGTGTACGAGGAGTGCCCCTGTGACCGTATCAAGATACGTGCGGAAGTATTCAGATTACTATTTGAAAACTTGCCAACGGGATTCCGAAGACAGAATGAAAATAGTTGCTTGCCTCCTGGAAATTGTGAACATCAGCGAAGACTGTGAGGAAGCTCTGTACCTGGAATTCCACACTCTGCACGAATATTAAAAACATGAAGTCTGCCGACTTGGGTGCGGGAACGTACAATGTAAGATTTGAGGTACACGCACGCGATACCCGAATGATGATACAACCTTCGTACGTGGCCAATATCGATGAGATCTAGATATCTCAGGAGGATGAACGGCAATGTAATGGTCGCTCAGGCAGAAGGACCCACCATCATGAAAAATACTAACGTATAGCTGACCAGATTCGACGGTTGCATACAGCTGAAGGAAACACGGATGGCTAGATATAATTATCACAACATCATAGCTTTGAGAGAAGACCAGCGGTCCACTCACCGAATGCGTGAGTATGTCGCAATGTCCTCGCGCCATCTCTGATGATCGGTGAGTAGATGCTTCTGCACAAGGTTTGCGATACCTTTTCTGCGTCCGAGCCATGATACGTAGCAGCCGTCATAAATGAAGCACCACCGTAGATTTGGGCCGTGTACATTCGCCTCAGGGAAGGCTGTCCACAGCTACGTCTGCGATCTGCCATACCTTTCTCAACTTTGATTTCATGCAGAAGTTTTAATTCGCCGAGTAAAATCTCTCGGAAATCTGAGTGGGTGAGCCAGGTTACACTTCCGATTTCGAAGGTCCTGCCTAGGGCGTACCGGATGGAGTTTCGGTGGTGCCGCTGATGGCAGTGTTGTTGAAAACACTTCCAGTGATGATGAAGCGCTGGGCATTGGGGAAGACCGCGGCCATGTATCTGAATTTGTTAGTCTCAGAAATGCAGTGTCGAAAGGTTCACCTATGGAGCACAAGTTGAAGAAGAGTGAGACTCGGGCGTGAGAATCCTAAGAGGTAATCCCTTCGTAGTCTAAGAGCGTGTATCCACGATGAGGCGAGAGTACACGGGGAAGATGTGCCAATCTTACTCTCTTTTAATGTGTGGACTGTGGGAACGGCTTTAATTTTTTTGTCTTGTATAGCGCTCAAAGTGCACCTGAACTCGACTTTGATGACCGTTGGGCTAAGATTAGAAACAAAATGGAAGATGTCAATCCGGAATGGAGGATGTCAATCTGGAATAGAAGATGATAATCGGGAATGTTGAGCGGCGCTTGTTCAGCAGCGGCAACGATCGAACTTACTTATGCGTGTCAGTAACGGTGCAAAGTGCAGGCACGCTCTTCAACAGAGTGAGGTACGAAATTTATCCGTCGAAGCGTTTATCTAGGGAGAGGCTAGCCATGATCACAATAGGGTGTGATGAAACAAGAAAATACCAGCCACAGCCCAATGATCGACAGGAGCAACTGCGCAGATTGACCGCAGCGAAGAAGCCCTGGTACAGCAGTGGAGGTAGCATGGAAGCCTAACAACGAGGTCAAATATCAAATTAGCAACAAAATAATGAAAAAGACTGTCACTAGCTGTGGGCTTCTCGCGAGAGGTCTGCCTTCATCTGGAGTGGTACCACGATGCGTCGATGCTGACTGACGAAGAGAGAACACGACGAGCGATGCGAAGGAGTTGTGGGATGTGGTCTGGGTATAAGACGGCGGTTGTGTCGAGTATTTCTTGCTCCAGATCGGGAGGAAGATGAGGGGCCCGGTCGTAGTCGTTTGTTGACGTGGAAGTCGGGAACGAGTGTGGATGGGAACTCCGAGTGATGGCCGCCCCGCCGTTTCCGCAGACATCCGAATTGGAGCAAATCTGCTTCTTGCCATATTTATTTTGACATTGGAGACTGCTCGGGGCCTCAGGGTCGGAGATGAGCCAACGGGGCTCGCAGCAGGATGGGAGGAAGCAGTGAAAACCCTATTATGACTAATCTATGACATGACAAGCTAACATGTACATACATCTCAGCCCAAGCTGCCGCACCAACCACAACGTCGTCATGCTATTCGAGTGTTCATCAAGGATACTTCAGATAGAGACCGGAAGAAAAGGTAAGCTTGCTTCTTGTGCGCACCAAAAGTTTATCCAGCTAGGACAGCACTCATCCAATTGGAAGACCGATCTGAAACCGTGTAAAACGCTGGGTGAACGACAGGGAGAAATTCAACGGCTCGTACACCAAAGGAAGCCATGTGAATCCAGAGGTCTTTCGGAGGCCTGACGTCTTTCGGATCGCGATGTCAGGCCCAGGTAATTTCACAAGCACAGCTGGCATGCAACTGGCTCTGGCTCCTCCTCTGAAAGACTGACACAGACTAAAACCACAAGAAATGGAAGGAAATTCTCCCGTCGATCGAGCTGACCATTACGAGTCCTAAACTTGTTTAGGTAATCGTTTTTAGTCATTTTCCTAGGCCACTTTTTGGAAAAAAGTCAGTATTTGATGACTTTGACTTTGCGTGGGATGGGAATTTGATTGTGTTGATGCCAAGGCTTTTGCAATACCACGTTTGACTACATTTTGCCTTTCTGCTCTAACCTGCTTTTGAGAATTCTAGAAAACGAACACTACTCCACAAGATAAGCGCTGCACTATGCCTGTCTTTCTTGAGTGGGTCCATACTCTCTTCATTGAGGCTACAACTTCAACTAATCTTCAGCCGGTAGCCGGTTCGCGTGGTGATGACGCACGTGCAATGAGGCATGTATTTACTAATTCAAGTATGACTCACCGTTATTCGCTGCTGATTAAGGTGATGCATAAGCCAGGCTTTGCTCACTAATCCTCAGGCTGAATCACCAGGTATCTAGCATTACAAGGCACATTCCCGCTGTGGCCCGCCGGGGGGAGTCTCTGTGGAAACACGGTTTCCGAGAAACCCCTCCAAATTGGGCAACACCGCCGTCTTTATAATTAGAAGGGGCTTCTTTGTATTCCATCTGCCAAAACCTGTATAAATCTGCTTGGAATGTTTCGGCTTGTGCTGAATATTGAATGCCTGTTATGGCGGTGTGCGCATGAAAACAATAATTGATGGGATCAAAACAAGTCCAACATGCCTCGGCATGTTTACTACGCTCACCCAATGTATTAAAGTATTCTCAGGCCTATTCAGCTGCACAAAGGAGAATCTAATAAGTGTTGCTTCCCATTATAACGAATATCCCTGACATTATATTTGCTTCAGACACAAATTTTCAATTTTGGCATTCAAATTGCATTGATCAGTTCCCTGCTGTCTATTATTAGGGGTGCTCAATTCTTAGGAGGTCATTCCAAGGGTTTTAAATGACCGGAAACGGCCTCTCTGAGCCTAGGGTTTTCTCCATCAAGATACTGCATTTTTAGGCATCAGCATGTTCGGCACGCTGGGGGAGGTCCCCCAGACCCCGCTTTTTCGCTGGCGCTGGCCATTCCGTTGGAACGGTTTCTGTGTTTTTTTTTTCCTCACTGTGTATTCTGTATTTTTTGAGGGGATTCAGCGGCCGGTGCCGGGCCAGCTGGGGGTTGCCCCCAGACCCCCTACGCTGCGCTAATCTTTGCCTGCGGCGCTTCTGCTTGCCGCAAGGGCCCACTGCATGGTGCTGACGCTCGCCCAAGGCCCACTGTGTGGTGCCGAGCTTCGGCAAGGGTCCCATGCGTGATCATGCGTGATCCAATTCCGATTCGGTAAGTGATCTGGACCATTTCCCATCATGATGGGGACTGTTTTGTGACTGTGACTGGTGGGATGGCTGGCAAGCGGCGAGGCACAAACCAAAACTTTTAGCAGTGCCCAGCGCGCTCGGTCTGCGCTTCGTGCGGGCCCTTGCTCACTGCCATTTTACGCACAGGAAACGATCAATCGGAGGTTGCCGGATTACATAAGCCGTTTGGGCGGACAAAGTTGACCACGGTAAGACACAAAGCTTTCAAAACAAGTTTTGGTTTGTGAATGGGGACTGTTTTGCCATCACCCTTGCTATGGCGGGGTTCCCAATACTTAGCCCATGAGCCCGTCCTGTGGATTTATTTGTTCCCAACAAATAGAATTGAAATTCTGCTATCCAAAAATACATTTTACAACAAGGTCGCAGCCATTATCGATGTATATATCTGGCCCTAAAATTATTGGGAACCCTCTAGAATACTTTGGTAATGATTCTGGATAGTTTCAACACATAGGAATAGGTCTGGAGGTATGGACAGCTTTGCCTGTATAGTTTCACGGATTCACTCTCAAATACCGCTCAGAAAAATAGTCATTCCCCTGTTAGAGCATCTTCATATTTTATAAGTTCTGTTGGAACTCTACTGAGAGCTAGTGTAGCTCTGGAAACGGCATAAATACCAGGCGGAGTTTCGATTCTATTTGTTTGGAACAAATAATTTGGGTAGTATGGCTGTGGCCGAGCCCAGCAGAACTCGTATTAAGAAAATGAGAGTATTGAGCTGTTAAAAAAATATCTGTGAAGGAAGAATGAACACAATTTTGACATTGCTTTGGAGGAGAATGTGCTTAATTATTTCCCTTCATGTCCTGTTCACAACAACTTGCTGCCATTGTTGTACTGGTTCGTCGCCTCACGTAGTTTGACATTGTTTTGGAGGAGAATGTGCTTAATTATTTCCCTTCACATCCTGTTCACAACAACTTGCCACCATTGTTGTACTGGTTCGTTGAATGAAATCAAATGTTTCCTTGCTAAGTTTGTGACACAAGTTCATAAATAAAATTCCCTGCCACCAAGAGAGAATGTTCAATGCAGTCGCCATCCGAATTTCTTACACCATCCCTGAAGTGTTCACGGTTCTTGGTTCAGTTCCAACTAGGTATTTTTCTGCCCCTGTTTCTCAAATGACAGCGGAATAATCATTGCTGTGTCTTGAACTGTAAGCGAGCCGGAAAAGAAATATTGATTATTTATTATTACTCTAAGCTGAAAGAAAAAGTGCTACATGCAGAGTACCCACCATACTTTTCCGCAATCAATTCAAACAGAGTTGCACCGAAAGTTTCCGAAACACTTAATCCTAAAAACAAGCAAGGTTACAGTCGGGCTATGCCGACACCTAGTTACATAAGTACTCATAAATCCGTGGGACGGGTTCACGGGCTAAGAATTGAGCACCCCTATTTCCTACCAGAAAAAAACACCAAAGTTTATAGATGGTCACAAAATAGGCTAAACTCTAATTGAACTCCCAAATTACGTCGAAAAATGCGGTTTTGTGAAAGGACTCTCCGGAATTAGTGATGGAAATCTCATTTGGAGCGAAACTAGGGGTGCCCAATTCTTATCCCGTGGGTTTTGTTTGAAACAAATAGAATCCATAGGACAAAGGCATAATTCTATTTGTTTTGAGCAAATAAACCCACGGGATGAGCCCATGGGCGAAGAATCGAGCTCGTATTGGGTTTCCAAATGGAATTACTCCATGTCGCGGCCAGGAAGTATCCCGATATCCTTCAATCTCATGTTTACAGCTCTCCATTGTATTTGCTTTGGCCTGGTGCCACAGAATAAATATTGCTGGGCATGGTCAAAGGCTAGCTTTGTTCTGCCCAATCTGAGCTGGTCGAACCGAAGGGCTGGAATCACCTGTCCCCTATAGATTCAATCTCATGTTTACAGCTCTGCACCGTATTTACTTTGGTCTGGAGCCACAGAAGAAATATTCCTGGGCATGGCCAAAGGCCGTGCTTTGTTCCGCCCAATCTGAGCTGGTCGACACGAAGCGGCGACCGAGCGAAGGGTGGGCAGGAACCACCTGTTCCCTATAGAGGTCAACTTTTTCTGCCTGTGATTTACAGTAATTTCGAAAGCTCACTGGAAGTTCAACAAGCCTCGGTGTTCTTTGTTCTTTTCTTTAAAACAAAAGAAATATAGTTTTTTGCTACCGTGTTACCGTTCGATAATACCGAAGCTGCTATGGCTTGACAATATTCTGGCATATTCGAAAGGCTGCACATGTGAAATCGAGTGCCTAGGGTCTGGGCTGTGCTCATGTTGGTATCCATTAGTTTTATATTCTTCCATTTATCAAGCCGTATATCAAGGACTCCCTAGACGGACTCGTATTGCCATGCGAAGCAATGGCCTACTGCACAAGTTTAATGACCGAGATTTCAACAAAGATGCCCCCGTCAGGAAACTTTGAGATGAGGGAGAAGGCAAGGTGAAAAGCCGGCTTCCGGTCTGCTGTTGGAGTGGTCGTACTCGACCAACCCCTAGCAGATCCGGGACGTGGCTGGCTGCGCTCTCGCTAAGACACGCTGATGGCAGAAAGCAAGCAAGATGATTCGACCTAAGCAATGTACAAACAGCGTCAACTACGCCTGGACCGTGTCCGTCCCAAGACATCCTCACAACTACACTGTTGGCCAATCAATCTCCCACGTCAAACAGCGCCAGACCTCCTGTGGAAGTACTAGGATACGACGCAGAACTTAATAAGTTGCTTCCCCGCGGATTTGATATCCGAGACCCAACATGAACAGTTAATTGGTGCTAACCGGGGATCAGACGCTGAAAGTGATTCATTGGATAGGGGCTGAAATGGACGACATCATATCTAGAAAATCTAAATTCTCCGTCACCCAGACGGTAAGAAGTAAGGGCGCCACCCACCTCGTCCCGCGCCGCCCGCACATAACGCACGTCGGGGGAAAGACGAAAATAAAAACGAAACAATAAGAGAGGACGAGATAAGGAGCAAGACGAGACGAAAATGGGCGGAGAAGGTGCGCATGCCGAGCCCGCGCGGTAGCAGGCGGCCGGGGGCAGCCATGCGGTAAGGCACCTACAGCCGCCAGCCAGTCCACAAGCGCCGGCCAGCGCACGTATGCGCCCGCCAGCGACCCAGCAGAGCAGCAGGTGTCGTCATACGAGCGAGATATGCCCGCGGCCGCGGCCGCGCTGCGAGGAAAGGAGCGGCGAGTGATACTCGCGGTGCGGTGGGGCCGCGCACGGCGAAAAGCAAGAAGGAGGAGTACGACGGATGGATAGCAGGAAAGGAGGGAGAGAAGGGAGGGAATGTAACAGCCACTCACCACTGAGGAGGTCGACCCAGGTTGCAACGCCCATGCGTTCGCCTGAGTCCTCTGTCTGCTTCATCATCTTGAGCATCTCGTCGAGCAGCGTCTCGCCCGTCTGCAGCGTAGACAGCACAGTTACAGGCCGCTCCGTCAGGGGGGTCCGCCGCTGTATGTATCATATCGGCAGTCAGCATACCCCATGAGTTTTGTGGGTCCGCTTACACTCATCGGATTCCGCACAATCCCAATCCTTATCCTCTGCACCAACTCCATGAGTATACCACCCTCGGCGCATAGCTGATGTTGTCGCTCCAGAAGCTGAGGTACCCCTGCTTGTCCTTGAGACCGAGCAGCAGCACCTCCTCCATGAGCGTGAGCTTTGGCACGCTGCCCCCAAAGCGGCGCTCTCCTGCGAGGAGAGAAAAAGATCGCGCGGGTCATAGGCGACGCGCGATCCATTGGCGAAGGCGCTGCCCGCCGCCTGTCAGACCCAGGTCCCAAAGACTCGAGTTGCGCCTCGGGCGATTTTTCTGCGGGGGTGGCAGAGACGGGCGGGGATGAGGGCGCGGTTTCGTCGTCGTCGTGTGTTGTTGTCGGGGCATTGGCAGGTCGGCGGGAGAGCCCGGAGGAGGCCATGGCGGAAAACGAGACAGGCAAAGCTGCTGCATGTGGCGGAGTTCGGGTGGAGCCGGGGGTGGTGCAGTCAAAGCGAGGCATTATATATTACAAGTGGGCGAGATAATTCAAGCCTGGGGTGTGTGCGGGATTAAATTTGAGTGGGCAAGACTCCGCAGCGTGTTATTCCAGTCCTTCTTGACCGTGTTTTATATTGTCCTCAATTTCCCAGTCTTCCTGGCCAATATCACGGGCTGAGAATAAAAATAAAAATATCGGTAATGCCAAAATTTCAACATCGAGGGCACTTCCTGCTACGATTTGGGCATCCGATCTGTGCCTCCTAGTAGCTTGCAACGAACTTGCTGGGAGATATGAATGACTTAAGTCAGGAACAAAATAATTCGACAACCAATCCCTCATGCACCGGTGGAGAATCGAACCCCATGTCGCCTTGATCAATTGACGCACATCGAAATTATTGGGTGGCGGTGTCCGGAAAATGCCGCGGGATATTAAAACGAGCGTCAAATCCGAACCACGATTTTAATAGGCGCCGGAATGAGCTTCACTGGACATCTGCTTATTCTGAGGTTCAAGATATTATGCCAATGCCTCCTGAGCCATGGTGGTATTATGATACTCGGGACCTAATGTCGAGGTCTTCTTCTCCAGCATAATTAGCTGGAGCCGCTCGGCCTCCACAAACTTCCCGAGCTGTTGATATGTGGCTGCAAGATTTGACATAGCATGCAGAGTATTTGGATGTTCTGTGCCCAATTGCTGTTCCATATGTTGCAGCACAGACACTTCAATCTCCTCTGCTTGTGTGAATTTCTGAAGCTGATAATATGGGACTGCAAGATTTCCCATGGTGGTCAGTATATCTGGGTATTCCAGGCCCAATATCTGTCCCCTCTTTTCTAGCACAGATACTTCGAGCTCCTCCACATCTGTGAATCTCCTAAGCTGCCGATAGGCTATGGCAAGAATTCCCATAGCAAACAGGGTATCTGGATGTTCTGTGCCCAATTCCTGCATCTTGTGAACACAGTTACTTGGAGCTCCTCCACATCTGTATATTTCCCAAGTCTCCGATAGGTGGCTGGAAGATGTGACATGGCTCTCAGAGTTTCTGAATGTTCTGTGCCTAATGTCTGCTTGAGCATGGACGGCCCCCACCGAGACTTGTCAGTTTCACCCAAGAATTTCATGCAAATCTGAGTTTTCCTGCACCACGCAGCCCATGCAAAAGCCAAATATGTGGCTTTCCGACATCCTTGGAAAAATGGTTGTACATTTTGTCCAGGATGCCTCTTCTTCCATGGAACATGCGGGAGGGAGGGGGTTAGGAGGTTGTGTAGCAGATGCACTCGCTGTATTAGGTCCCCTTAATTCTATGAATCCAGCGGATATAAGCATACCATCGATGTTGAGCTGTGCCATAGATGATAGCTTGAACGCAGATGAGGGCTAGAAGTTATCGGCGGTGATACACTCCCAATAAACTGCTACGGAGCCTGTTCAGCCGAGTTTTGTATCTGGCAATCACTGCCTAGTCGGCAGAGCTCGGCAGACCATGATTTGTGTCACACCGGGAGGCTTCTGCCGTAATAAATTACATCTCGCGACCGTTCTCAATGGATTCAGAAGACCCAAATTGGTCTGGGGACCAATTTTGGTGGGAGTCTGAAAGGTGAGAGTGGAGAAAAATATTTGGGGAGGAGCTTGTCGGCAGAGGGTAGGCAGAGCATCAACCCAGGTCGGCACAGTTGTGCCAATCAGGGCTCAGCAGAGTTTGCCGTGCTGGATCGGCAGAGGTCCACTGACGTCGGCCCATGTCAACTCACTCTGCCGATCCACCCTTGAAACACAGCGAATCTCATCCTGATACTGGTAGATTTTGAGAATTCTTTCAGGCAGTGTCGGAGTCCTTTCTTCTGATTTACTTGGATTTCATCCAGTTTCGCCTGAATTTCCCAGTTTGTTGCATCAAATGAGACAATTAAACTCGCATACACTGTCAGGAGAGAACCCTATCGGTGATTTTTCATACGTAGGCGCGCAGCCTTTCAGTTCCTCGGTATCATGCTTCTCTGTGAGAGCTGAGTTGTGCCGAGTTTGAACTTTACCCCAGTGACGGCGCTGCCATCAGCCACATCAAGCGCAGGTCGGGCATTAAAGGCATGTCCGTCAATCAAGTATCCATACCGCCATCAAGTGTGTCCAGCGCCATCACTTGGGATGGCGGAACGGTTTACTCCTTCTTGCTAGTGACAATTCTCCGAGTCCACAGGTGGAACAAAATAAAGCTTGGTCTGCGCGAGCCCACTCATGCGTGACTCTAACTGGTACAAACCAACATTCTATCCCTCAGGGTGGTGGGACCAGGTGGGTGGCTGAGAGACATGCGGAAGTAATCGGCAAACACGACCGAAAAATACATTATATTTTATCCATCCCGTAGCCTAGCAGTGGGCGACCATTATCAGGGAACTACCACTCTGATACGTCCTGTTGATGGTACGAATCAAAACATTGATCTAGTAGTCGGGACAATAACTTCACGCGTGCAACAAAGGCCCTCTATCCGCAGAACCTCATCGATCGAGACGTAGACAATACTCCCATGGAGGGGCGATAATTTTCAGTCGAACACTATTTTGGCGTAATCATTTTGAACTGACTTGCGGGGCCCTCCGCATGTAGAAATTCGTTCAGAGGCTGCGGCGCGATCCCGTACAACGAAACCGTAGGCGCGCTCACGAAGAGCCACAGCCACTGGAAGAGCGCCGGGATCTCGTGCGGCGGGAGCGTGGGCAGCGGCCCGCAGAACCTGAGGTGCAGGTCGGCGATGTGTAGCACGTCACGCTCGACGGGGGCTTCCTGCAGCGCAGCCCAGGGGTGCCAGGCGTCGAGATGCATGTACAGTCTGCGCACGGCGGGGCGGTGCGCAATGCCGCGAAGGCAGGCGATGTAGTCCACGAGCGGGATCGCATCGTCGAGCTCGAGCGTGACGCAGGTTAGGTGGGGGAACGCGTGTGCGGATTGCAGAACCCCGGCGCAAAAGAACGCGTTGCCGTGGATGGATGTGATGTTCGGGAGGGCGGTAGGCACGAGCGGCGTGTGCGGGGCGCGGTCATCGGGTGCCGGCGGCCCGTAGAATTTAACACGGACGAGGGTGGGGTTGTTGGAGAGGAAGGCGTGCATAGCGGGCGTGGATATCAGGTGGAGCTCGGCCTCAATGTGACGCAGGATGGGCAGCCGTAGATTGGCGAAGATGGCACTAGTCTCGGCTCTGGAGAGGTGAGTACGGAATGGAAACCCCCAACAATGTGCCCGTCCATCACAACAAGAGACCCAATAGCACTAGGCGGTTCGGGGAGTTGGATAGTTATGCTTGGGATGACATCGCCGCGGAATAACTTCTGGAGGTGTCCCCGGAGCCTAGCCTCGTCTCTGTCGCCGTAAGTCGGTGGCGTGGTAGCGGCGGATTTGCACGCAATGTTCCGCGCCATCGAGTATAACCGGCGGAGGGCACCGAAACGGGGCTTGTATGGGTGGATCATATACACTTGGAACGAGACAAACACGGCAACGGCGCACGAACGTCGTGAAGCTATGAGCGCGAGGAGGAGGTCTTCCATATTGCACCGCTTTGTCGCGGCCGCGTGTGCCTTGGAGCGCCGCCGCGGGAAATGGAGCTCGATGGACGGAATAGGAGGGAGCCGCCGAGCGAGACTCGTGAGCGCCCGCACGTCGCGATCGATCTGCGCGGTGGGGTCGAAGCGCAGGCGTAGGGCGGTAGGACGCGTGATGAAGCGGGCGAGGCGGAAGGCGTGGAACGCACCGCCGGTGGACATCTCCGGGAAATCTTGGGATGCAATCTCTGTCTCGGATATTCCATACCTGCTTAGATGGACGAGGAGGGCGAGTTCGTGGATCTTTATGGAGACGGGGGCGAGGGCGCGGAGCTCCGCATCACTGAGGTGATCGAATATATTGAGGATGACTTCATTCGGAAACGGGGCTGGGTTGGGAGGTGGATGTTTCTCCGAGGGGGTTATGCTGGTCGAGGACATGTAAATGAGAGAGCCAAGTGCATTCTTCTTAGCAGCAGATAACAGCTGAAGCCACATGGCAGCTTGAGTTCTGAGCCGCGCGGGCGTTCGAGAAACGCGCAAGTCACGTTGGGTCGCAGCCTCAGGCCAAGTACAGTATTCTGATAGTACACTTCGTTCGGTGAGTGTCCACAAAGCCCTCAGGGCTGGTAGACGTGCTGGAAATGCGAACTTGTAACGAGTTGTTGAAGCGTCTGGCGAAGACTCGAAGAAGAGAGGAGACTTAATTGTGGCGGTGTCGGTGGTAGTGCCTCGGCTCCACGTGATAACCGAACAGTGGCAACACCCAATTTGTTCAAGATCACCACAGACTTGGAAATTGATGATTTGACCACATTAGACCTTATTGGAAGCGCCTTTAGTTGGATTTTGGGACACTTTTGTTTTACCTAGATTTTTTTGTGGAGCATTTTTATTCAAATGATCCGACCGCACCATGTCCAGCTCTCGACATTGAGAAGGTCTGTTTCTGAGGTTAAGATGGGTTTCAGTAGAGCACTCACGAGCTTCATGAGTCCTCGGACCATGGGGAGGGAAAATGCGAACTCATAGAGCCAAACAGAGGACAAGACGCGATTGGTTTTCGGAGCATCTTCCAAATGCGGGTCGTTCTGAAGCGGTAACTTGGGTCTAACTTTATTTTTCATGATTTTTTCTTTGATTCTAAAATTGAATTTTTAAGGCTTCCAACAAGGTCTATTAAACGATGCACTGTCAATGGTCGGAAAAGCTGTTTAAAAAAAAATTATACAAGGAATTTAATATCTTCAAGGCACTGGGCGGCCGGGGCAAGACTGCGGTATCAGACCGCATCTGCGCCGTCCCCGATTTTATGCCGCGCGGAGTTTAAAAGTAAATTTGAGGATGGCAACAAAGAACTTCGGTGCTTGCAGGAAACAGTGCAAGCTGGGGTATTTATGCGCATAATCTGGAACTCAAAGATCGAAGATGCAGTGACCTGGCCTTGAATCGAACAAGGGACTCCCAACTGGTTGAATCTGACCTGTCACCCACCTACTAGCGTTGGGCGCGGACCGTTCCGCCTCCAGTTCATATTCATCATGTATCTGAACCTGAATAGCCGTCGTGATTTTCAGCGCAGGATGGATAATAAGAAGGACGTGAAACAAAAAGTCAAGAGCCGTTTGTGTCCCAAACTTTAGCTGAGAATCATAAGATCCTGTAAGGCCCTATAAGGCCCTAAGAGATTTGTCTCTTATACCACCTTATCTAACTAAAGATCACGCATAAGACACCGCGTCATCAATAAGAGGCTGTGCTCCCATACCTCTTATAGGCGATCTTTAGTTGCATAAGAAGGCATAAGGTCCGTCCACCTTACAAGGGGTGATAATGAATTGGCCAGTGATAAAAAAGAAAATGAACGACAGTTCTCTGATGAGAACCGATCCTTTCTTATCTTCCCAATCTTATCTTATCTTCCTTCCACTTGTCTTATCTTTGCTCCTTTCATTTCATTTGTTACTTTACAAACTTTCTATTACGAACTGTTACTTTACTGACTTTCTATTACAAACTGTTACTTTACTGACTTTCTATTATGAACTATTACTTTACTGACTTTTTTATTCAAGTTACTGACTATTACTGACGATTTCTTACAAGTGGTACACAATCTATTTAATATTACAATGGGAGTTAGTCGAACCGGCGACCTTATGATAGTAGGAATTTTTTGAAGTGAGCGGCATAAACAGTTTCGCCAACAGTCCTTTTATGTATATAATTGTATGTTGAATATATGTCGTACTTTTGGCCACTTCCCTCGCTACTAAAAATATTACCAGCGCGCTCAAGCCCAGACAGTAGGACAGCGCAAACACGATTGGGACTACATTACTAGGTAACTGATTGGGTATAGCTACTGTCTTGCACGTCCGCCACGCCTGGGAGCCTCAGCAGCAATTTTCTCCACAGGGACAACAGCCGCAGCCTTGGCAGGTCTCCCACGAACCGCTCCACCCCTCCCCCGAGCCTTGCCGGCAGCACGCACCGGAGCAGAGGGCAACTCCGACTCAGAATCCGCGAGATTGTTAACCCGCCGTTGCAAAAAGTGTGCGGCGCCATCGGGATCGTTGCCGCCGTCGTCCATGTCGTTGTCGATATCCGAATCACCCCTCGCTGCACGCGCCCCACTTGCAGAGGAGACGACGTCGACAGAGCCCGCATCCTGCGGATGGCCCGGCATTACGTCGTCTTGATTGTCGTCGTCGCTGCCACCGATGGACATGTTCGCCAAGTCACGCGCGGCCTTCTCCATCTCAGCTTCGTCGTCGTCGTCAGGTTCCGTTGCGTGCACTTCTGCTGCTGAGATCCCAGCGAGCACAATACCATTCCAAAATTTGAAGATCGTCTTTGTGGCCGGCGAATCAGTTGATAACAATTGCTTCCAAGCTCGGAAGTGAGCCTGGTAGGAAGTTTCGGTTATCTTCCCGGTTTCTTCGAAAACCTGGTCCTTGGAATGGTGATACATGAACTGATTTGGTAGAGTCAGAGCTGTAGAAGAAAATGAATAATTATGATATACCGTGATTAGCCCGAAGGAAATGGCACCGGGTGTCAGTTTCCCGACGCGCCACAAAATGCCGAGAGGCTTTCCACTTGGCTTCCGCATCCCATTATCCTTGACGCTGGCTGGCCCGAAGAGCATTGCCCGAAGAAACTAAAATGAAGTCAATAAAAACAATAATATACGTAGTAGCATAAGTTACCAACGCCGGTGCTTTGTTTAAGAAGAGCTTGTTGTTAGATTTTTTGAAGTCTGCATACAGGAAAGGCGGGAAACGGCTGATCTTTACACGATCGGCCGGGTCGGCAGGCCAAAAGAGCAATTTGCGTACGTCGCCGTCAATTTTCAACTCCGCATAGATAGTGAGCAGTGAAGCCTCCCCACTTACCAACGCAGAGGAGCGTCCTGCGTTGGCGTGACGACAGAACTGTTCAAAAGAGGGGGGGTCAGCAACATAACTCTAGGAAACAAAATTCCTCACGTTGGATGCGAATTTGGGAAAATTGGTCGCATCTATTAAATGATGCCATTTTTCGGGGACGTGGGCGTACACAGCCAGCGTAAGGGCCTTCACGTATGTCGAAGAATCAGAAAAAATCTCTTCAATGCTCGCAGTGAGCTCGTCGGGTTTTGGGGTGAATAGCACTGATGTGATCCATGGTTCGACCATAATTGCAAAAGATTTTCCAAGGTCGATGATAGCGTCCAAGTACCCGAGAACATTCTCTTCTTCGGTAGCGAGCTTTTTCTTGCGCCCTCGTTTAGCTGACTGGTTCTGGAGGGCGGTCAGCTCCGCAACTTTGAGTTCGAGTCCTTGGTTGGCTGTGATTAGTCGGGCAATTTCGAGTTGTGCCGTTTTGAGAGCCTGGTATTACAGTGTGAAAAAAAAAAAGTCAAGCTGAGACGATTCAAAGGACGGACCTTTTTCAGCTCGTCTCTGGAAGCATTCTCGGCGGGAGGTCGCAAGGTGTGATCAAGGGGATTGTTGACGGTATCGGGTCCGCCATTGGTACTGGCGGGCATTTGACTGTTGAGTTGAGAGGCAAGAGTTGAAGAGAGTTTCGCTGCAAACCATGCAAACGTAAAATGATTCGGGTAAGTGGAGATTATCGGAGGAATGAGACTCTGTAAATAGCGACCATTGACACTCTTGGCGAAATCAGGAATAAACTTTGCTGGAAGTCAGGCTAGGCTCCCTTGACAACAAATGATTGGGCCCGACACATTGCTGAGGCTTGGTCGAAGCAAACAGTAGATTTCGTCAATTGGGAGCAAAGTAATTATTACACGCTAAAATCACCACAAGCAATACATGGGTTGTGCACGGAGGTTTGGGCCAAGAGAGTTTCCTCAGGTACATCCGCTTGTAGCACCACTGATGGCACAACCATAACACCACTTGGAAGGGTCGGACGATTCAAAAATGGCTGGATGAAGCCAATCAATGCTGGGCCACCTCCGTAAGTTTCATGATTCGTGTTCGAGAGCCCGCTGATTCGCAATCTGTAAATATTTCATTGGCACCAAGAATATGCACTGATTGAAGAAAGTTAACGCACGCCATTGGGAATGTCGGGGTTGAGTGAGTTACTTGCCCAACATCCTGATAAAAGGCATGAATATGGGCTTAATCACTATAGAGCACGACGACAATGGAGCCTGCATTGGATGATAAGCAACGAGTTACGGTATTAATAAAATGTGCGTATTCGTACTTTCGGGGTTGTGAGATCTTTGCTGTGAGTCACCATTCCCACCAGTGTTCGCATCGGCCACGAGCTCAAGGCTGCTGGGAAATTCAGGCATTTCAAGGTGGTGGAGGGAGGAAACAGGCTTACGATTCTCTATTTATACTTCAGTTTCAAAATTACGGGTCCTGTCAATGGAAGTAGACTATCAGAGAATGTTCAGAGGCGAGCATTGCTAAGCCACAAACCTAATTTGCAGCGATTGTGTGTCACGAGGCCAAAGTAGATCCCACAAAAAAGACACAGTGAATACAAAAAGAATACGGTGGAAGGTCATATGAACGCCCCAAACAATCTGACCCTTGAATAAAACTGGAGTATCTTTTGCCAGTGCGCGAGGATGGCTAACAACGGAGAGCTAGTAGAGTCATTCAGGAAGTTGGATGATAACTTGGTATGATGTAGCAAGTACTTACGAGGATGTAGGTAATTTGACGAGTGTCGAGCTTGCAGCTTGAAGAGCGACAGTCCAGTGGCTGTGAGAGCATGTCTGCACCGAGGCGGACAGCCACCGGCGCTAAAACGACCAAGACCGTGGCCAGATTAGCGCCGGGGTGCACCTGAATTAAAAAAGAAATCGCGCCTGGTACGCGCGCGCCGCGCACAACGGTCCGAAACACCTACTCAACGCACTCTGCGTCCTCGAACCGCCTCCCTCTCCGCGCGCATGACGGCACCCCACTTGGCCTCGTTGACAATGTCAACACAATTTTGAATTAGCAGGCGCACGACGTCGACCCGCACGGTAACCATGAGCGCGAGCCGTGCGAGGCGGCCTATAGGTTTGAGTGCAGCGGTGTGTGGCTTAGGCGGGAGCGCGGCGAGCAGCACCACCCTGCGCCAAAGAGCCTGACAAGCGCTCGCTGTGTGCCGCGCTTGAGACTGGGGTTGCATGTCCAGGCGTAGCGCGAACTCGAGGATGCGCTGGACGCGCTGGGCGCACCTGCGGCAGATGCAGCTGCCGGCGCAGCAGGTGCCGCGCATGGGCTCCTCGTACGCGGGGAAGAAGCAAAGCGTGGAAGAGCCTGTTCGGTGACAATGCGGGACTGGACCTCGGCGTGCAGGGTGGGGAGCGGGAGGTAGTTGGCGGAGACGAGGGCGATGGAGAGGCCGTAGCTGCGGTGTGAGAAGACGAGCGTGCCGATGTAGAGGAACCCGAGCGTGAAGTGGAGTGACGTGGGCGAGTATTCTACATTTGGGTCGAGGATTGGTAGTTGCGAGCTTGCAAAATTTCTGGAAGCACACACCATTAGAACTCCAAGAGAATGGAAAGTCCCGACTGCCTGAACCGCAACTGAACAGACGAACTTCACGACAAAGAACGGAGAGCTGGCACGTTCATATTGCATAGTATCGTACGGCATAATAAATGGCAAAAGACGAGCGGAATGTTGGTATCAGCAATGAAGACGACAGATTCCTAGATGCATCGATGGTAAGAACGAGAGAAGGGATGAGGGGGACGGATAACTTGCCTTCTTCTCGTTCGTCTCCTCCTCGTCTTTCTAGCGTAGGGGTCAGACAGGGCAAATAAAACAAAACAACGTAAACGAACCTTGGCCTGGAGGGCTTTGCGGGCGCCCTTGTGTCTCTGGTTGGCGCGAGCAATATGAAAGGTGCGCGGTGCGGAATGCCGTGAACTCGCGTTCTTCGGCAGTAGTTTTGCAGGGTGCCTCGGCGGAGTATGAGTCGGGCGGGGAATGGCGGAACGGGTGGTGGGGGCAGTGAGGTCGTCACCCTGATGTTATTTTAAATGGGACAAATCTACAGCACTCGACAAAAAAGCACACCGTAGAGTCGCCCTTCTTGGGCTTGCCGGCTTTGCGGGGGAAGACGATCAACTTGGACTTGTACGCCAGCAGCCGTTCTACGTTGACCTTTTTGCCCTCTTCGCTGAGATTCCGCCGTCTGTGGTCGACAACGATACCGACGCCGCGGGCCTCCTTGCGTCCGACGCCGGCCTCCTTGAACTCGGCAAGAGTAAAACTACGGCCTTCGCGGACCTTGCGGTTGTAGCGAACGGACTGCACGCGCACGGCGAGACGCAGGGGTTCGATGGGGTGCATGCTGAGGGTTGCTGCCTTGGTCTTGCAGGCAGTGAGGAGGAGATGGAGCGCCAGGTGCTGGTGGAGTCTGCCACGTCGAGCAGCGGTGTCGCGTCGTCGTCCGTGCCCACGCGCGTGCCGCCCCGCCCATTTCAAAGATCAAGATATGTAATGAAAACTCACCGTGAGGCTTGCTGGAACAGAAGGTGTGTTAGCATTAGAATGAATGGCATCGCGGTAAAGCCTACTGGAAGTCGTTTCATATCCTAGACATTGACTAATAAGCTCGTAAGGAAAAAAAGTGGGATAAGACGAACGTACCAGAACAACAGGCAATATTTTATTGCCGCAGGAGCAAGACAGATGTGGCGAGCACCCCCAGCAACTTCGTCCTCCACGTTCCACCCTGGCAGCCGCACACCCATGAGCCAGATCTCGTCGGCGCTGCAGTCGAGGTTCGCATAGCCGATCGCACGGCTTTGTCGAGCAGACTCGTCTTGCTGCCGCCGGACCAGCTTAACTCAACGTGGATTTCGAATTGGCCTTGAATGAGGAGGAGGGTTTGGCGTCGGATTTGCGGGAGGTGGAGGAGGCGAAGACAGCCGCGGTGCTGCCAGCTTGGGAGAGGGTGCCGCTGATTATGGCAGCGATCGACAAGTGGGATGGACGCACTGCCCGCGGGGTGGGCGAACCACCCGCTGAGACGCGCCGAGGCGGGATGGCGTGCGCGCGAGGTCCAGGTCGCCGTGCCCATTAGAGGAGCCGGACGCAGACGAGGGCGGGTAGACGCTGAAAAAGGCACTCCGACCTCGTACACTTATGCACTCGGCGGGGAGGACATGGCTAGGGGGGCCACTTGCCCACGAAGCACCAGAGCTTACTCTCGTCCCCAGACTTCACGCTCTGAAGAGCAGCGTTAGGGGATTGGAGGGCCGCTGGGACTCGGGACACTCGAAGCAGGACGAGACGCGAGCACGTGATGACAAATCATCTTACGAGTCGACACAATCCGATTGCACGAATGGCCTCGCAGCGACGCAAATGCCAGTTCTGCCCTGAAACGTTCATGCTGAAGGGTATTGGACGTCACGAGAAGTCCTGCCCTGGTCGCCAAGATGCAGAAATGAGGAACGAGACGTTCCTGCAGCAAAATCGTGAACGAGAGAGTATGTGTAGTTCTAGTCTTCTAGACTTCGAAAGTTCTCATTGGAAGTGGATGCCTTTCAGATGAAGCACTTTTGCACAATCTATTAAATGGGAATGGTTCGTGACGTCCGTGATCGTCCTTCCCATGATTCAAATTCCTACATTTTAGAAGTCAATCAACGCGCCGCGAATGCTCCGGCCCCAGAGACGATGCCATGGCAAATGCATGGTACTTAGCTTCAGCTTGAAGAGTACTGCTGGCTGAAATAACTTAGTGTATTAGATGGACATTACGAACACGCACGATCCGAATCCCCTGAAGAACCATCCCAGCCAGACTTCGACGAGGAACCAGTTGGGCCCAAAATAGATGATATCAGGCGTGAATTCCACCCTCATAGCCAGCGTCAGCCGACTTTGCAATCCTTGGAAGACTACAGAACATCTGAATCCTCGGCACACCGTGGACCTCCCACGGATGAAAAACCATGGCTTCCATTCAGGACACGCCTTGACTTTGAGGTCTCCGAGTTCGCGCAGGAAGCTATGCTCAACCAGAATCAGGTCGACACGCTGATATCATTAATTCGCCGTTGCGCGGCACATATTGACGGGTTCACCCTTACAAACCACGCTGACATGACTAAACAGTGGGATCTGGCGTCCAAAAAATGCACAGAGGTTAGTTTATTTACTAGAGCTCCGAATTCCGCTCATTTAAAGTCCTAAATATTGATATCTAGTTCCAAAAGTTTGACATCACCGTCCCGTATGCGAAGAAGGAGGATCAGACATTTGAGATGCATGCTCGTCCATTGTGGGACTGGGCTCGAGACTTAGTCCAAGATCCTCGGTTGTCCTCGTTTTTTGTCTGGGACGCGGAGAAAGCCTACAAATATGATGGTGATAAATTTGTCCGTTTCTTCACAGAACCTTGGACCGCCAATGCGCTCTGGGAAGTTCAGGTAATAGAAGTTGATTGTTTTCTGAATCATCTGACATACTTCAGTCCAAGCTCCCGAACGATAAAGCTGCCAAATCCTGTCCGTACATTATTTACGCCGACAAATCCAAATTATCCTCGTTTGGTACCCAGAAGGGATATCCAGTAGTTGCCAGACTTGCGAATACAGCCGTAAGTATCCGGAACAGCAACGGATGCTGGGGAGGTGGTCAGATCGTTGGATGGCTGCCTGTCGTATGCCTTGGTCTTTTAATACTGTGCTGGCTTCATTTCTGATGTGCTTACTGTTGCAGGCCGTTGAAGACAGTGACGAATCCGGTAAAAAGGGTTACGCCGATTTCAAAAATGCCGTTTGGCACGCCTCTTTCTACAAATTATTGGAGTCTATTGTTGAGCACTCCAAAACTGGAATTTGGACGCCTTGCGGCGACGGCGAAATACGGTGGCTCTTTCCGATGATTCTAATTTTGGCATCTGATTATGAAGAAGCGTACTAATTTTGTTCCTCTTGCTTTTCTTGTTCCGCTCACTCTTTGTTCTAGGTGTGTCATGGCCCTTATTCGAGGATTGCAAGCACTATATCCCTGCCCAATTTGTTATGTCAAGAAAGAAGAGCAAGCTGATCACACTATAGTGGGAAGATTGCGGACAGCAGCTGAGTCCCAAGACGCCATGAGAAAGGGACGAGCAAAGGAGACTGCACAGGAACGGGAGGAGTTATTCAAGAGCCACAGTCTTCATAACGTCAAGGTTCCGCAATCTTTCTTTAGATTTATTCTGGAACCTCACAGCTCTTTTTACAGAATGTATTCTGGAACGTCGCCAACTCAGATCCCCATAAAGCACTATCTTTTGACAGGCTGCATGCACACGCATCAGGTCTGTGGGGTGGCCATTTGTTTCCCCTCGTCAAGCTTCACGCTGAGGCTAAAACGGGTCGTGCGTCCGCCAAAATTGACACACAGTAAGCTCTTGTTCTCGGCTTTAAAACATTGTTCTGATGGCTATTCAGCTTCAGCAGCTTTCCTCGCTGGCGTGGACTCCATCACTTTGACTCTGTGACGAACATTTCGTTCAACGATGGTTCCAAGCATGAGGATGTTGCAAAGATGATGGTATTTGCTGCACATACTGTTTTAACAGATAAACTTGATTTCCTGCTTCTTCAATCTATCCGAAGCTATGTTGAACTGGATATGTATGCATCTTTCAAACTGCACACCACTGATACCATCGCCGCCGGACGCAGGGCCCATGAAAAGTTCGGAGAACTTATAACCGTGAGTTGTAAGCTGACAAATTGATTTGGTGCTGAAGAATCCTTGATAGAACTATATGGACAATTCCCACGATACAGACTTTCCGGACAAAAACTGGGACTTCCCCAAAATGCATTCCCACCGTCATCTGTTCGATGACATTGAGAACAAAGGTGTATCATTGAATTTTGGCACCAAAATTGATGAAGCCATGCATGGACCTGCACGAGCTACATACTTGAGGCAAACAAATTTCAGGGACGTCGCTGATCAGGTGCGAGGGGCAGACCTCAAATGCTGCTGAAACTGACCAAATTCCACAGATTCTCAGAGCAGATCACCGCCGATTGGTCGGCAAATTCATATGGGATCGAATCAACGACCTTGACGGACTCTTATGGGGCGAATACGATACTCCATCAGATCTCGAAGAAGTCTCCAATGTTATGGTGGGATCCAAACAGAAGTGAACTGCATTCTCAGCTATTGAGAATGAAATGCAAGCCGACCTCGCATTTCACAACTTCCGAGTCCGATTTTCAACCTTCCTGTCCAACTTCCTTCAGGTATATGGCCATGGGCTTCCTGATGGAAAACTTGTCAAATTTACTCCAGACGACGAGGTAAGTTAAATTTCATGGGAAAGTTCATTCTAACTGGCTTTAGGTTATTCCGTTCCGCTTTCTGAAAGTGTTTTTTCAATCCCTTGACAATTGGGAGGACGAAGCCGACTACCTGCGCTGCAGCCCACTGTTCTATGGTCACCCCCGATATGACGCCGCGATTGTTAAGACGTCCACTGGCACCCTGTTCACGCAATTGATATACATCTTCACGTGTCGAATTGGCGACATGGTACACGCATTTGCTCTCACACAGCCGATGGATGCTGGCACCGGTCAGTTAACTGCTAAAGATAAAGCTTTGGGCTTCTACCGTGTTCGAGCCAAGCCTCGGCAAAACTCAGAATTTATTTCTGTTCATTCAATTATTCAGGGGGCCCTCTTAATTCCTGCAGGTGACAAGCACGGGGAGTTTCTAGTAGTGGATGTTGTGGACACGGACATGTTCCTTAGGCTTAAATCTATGTATCCCCTGCGTAGTTGAACATACAGTCCTGGTTGTTGAACGGTTTGAAGCAAAATTGAACAGATTCACCGATCTCTATCTAAATATGATATGCCCTATAAGAGCTCAGAAGAATTGAATATGTTCTTAAACTCTCTTATGGGTGGTTCACAGTCTTATGATGATCTTATTGCCAGCGGCAGCTCTTATCATGATCTTATCATGATCTTATCATAATCTTATAACATGATCGGCTTATAACCGGGAAATAAAAGTTGGGACATGAGCATCACATCACCTGGCCTTGAGTTGAAGCTGCTCCCAACTGACGAACACGTTTGCTCTACTATCTTTGGGCGCGGACCGCTCTGCCTCCAGGTCATATTCAGCTTGTATTGAATAAGAATCACCGTCATGATTTTTAGCACAGAATGGGAACCAAGAAAAATCCGAAAAGTAATCCAGTGCTTGCAGGAAACAGTTCAAGAGGGCGCTATTTACGCCCAATAATCTGGAAGAAAGAAAAAAGAAGGAGAGCTCCCATTTACATCATAGGACCCCATTCATGTAGGTTGGGTGTCGCGGACCGTTCAACCGCCTCTAGGTCTTATTTCTACGGCAAGAAACTTGAATAAGCGCCGCCGATTTTGAGCGCAAGAATGGGAACAAAAAAGTCCTAAAAGTAATTCAGTGCTTGCAGGAATTTAAAACAGCGCAAGTTGGAAGCGATATTTATCATGATGCACAATAATCTGGAAGAAAAAAAAAGTGCTACGGTTGCCACATGACTTTGCCTAGAGCAAGGACCTCCCAAGTCTACACAGAACCGGTGCATTATGGTTGGGGTTGGAACTGGACAGACAGCGTATAAGCGGTGGATTATCTGCCAACCGAACTTCAGTGGACTGAAACTAATGGCTTCGATTCATATTTCAGCTGCACCGAACTGTAAGCTGAAAGCTCTAGTTTCATAGCGACTAAAACGGAAATCAATATGCGGGTCCGAATCTTCGGTTCTGATTTCCGCGCAATTGATACATTGAGTATCAGAAGCATATTTTTTGTTCCAAAACTGATATAAGTAGTTTCAAGTTCCCAGTTCCGGCAAGACTTTTTTGTAATTTGACGACCTGTGTTTAAGAGAGAGCATTTGGGAAATGGCCAAAACGGCAACCGGGGGACCGGGATCAACGGGATCACCGGCAGCATCGGCGGCTCGATCACGAAATGACATTCGGCTTGTGATTGGCATGATATCGGCGTCCAATACAAACACCTATCATTAGACAGTATTATGCTCGTCTACTGGGCTCAAGTAGATGGGGGCAATTATTGATATATTTTATGACCAAATATATTCTCCTCTTGGTTGCGACTGGCCAAATACTCTGTCCGCACTCCGTGTAGGTCGAAAGACACTGCTTCGTCAGGATCGATGCCATCAATATGTTCTTGACGCACGAGTAGGGCGGCCTTTAAGGTAGGAAAAATAGAGGACCTGTCTGGCATGTCTAATAATTTAATCTCATCCGGCGCGCTTCTTTTTTTAACAGAAGAACGGGGTAAAAGTAGCGGCAGTTGAAACACCAACCAAACACCCAATTTGATTCACATTACATGCGACATCTAGGGCAGTAAATTGACACTGCACAACAATACTGTATTTACAATCTCCATCCTATCTTTTTCCTCACGGACTGTGGGCAGAGGACACTCATTGTCACTTAGCCCCTAGATTCAAACTCCGAAAGATGGCCGATGTCAGCCGCCGGTGACATTTGCAGCTACGGCCAATTCCCGAACTTTGTGGTTTAAGATCCGTTTGTCACAGTCAAGACTCAATCTCGTCCACTCTCGGTAAGATGAGAGGGATTGGGTAGTGAGATGTGTAGAGCTCGAAGATGATGGAATAAAAGGTTAACTACTACTGTCGAAACACTACTCTACTTATACTAAACGGTCGCAACCGTGTGAACTATGTACATATGGAAGCCTGTATGTGAACGTCCCGTAGCCTCATGTCCGAATGTTCTTCAATGTTCCACAACATTCTACGGGGATAAATATATCCATGATGTCATGCCTCGCTTTAACCGGCCATCTCCCAGTCCTCTCGGCTTATCCCGACATCGTTGTCGTCATCGATATATATAGTCTGGGCGCTTATGATCTTGGGCGTCAAGATAGGGGATGTCGGCGTTGTCTCGATTAGATTAGATTTGGCATCGAATCATGACATTACCCCCCTCTTAGGGTCGACGTCCTCGGCGACCATGGTGAAAGCTCCCGTCTCTGGATTAAATAATTTCCATTCTGGGTATGGCAATTTCTCCGTCTTTGTGATGTATCGGCGAATGGTTTTGTCCCAAAATCCCTTCGGTAGGATCGGCACCGCACGTATCTGCAGATTGTGCTCGACATTATAACTGTCTAAGAGCTCCTGCACGTGCGTCAAATGCCTTCGTGGTTCCCACATCCGTTCTCCCTTTGGGTAATTCTTCCATTTGATGAGGTATTGATAACCTCTGCCGCGTTTTCGGTGTTTTAAGATCTCCTCCACTTTGTACTCCTCGAATCCGCTGACGATCTCTGGTCCAGGTCGTTCTTCCCTTCGGTGCACCGGTGGTTCCACATACGGTGTCAGCTTTGCCTCGTTGAAGACCGGATGTGACAGGTCTGTCTCCGGCAACTTAAGCTTGTACGCCGATGCTCCGACTTTCTCCAGGATTTCGTAAGGCCCTAGCCTTCGGTCGTCCAGCTTCTTCGTCGGCCGATCTGTGGTGATGTCTCGACCATCCAACCACACTTTATCGCCGACCTTGAACTCCGGCGCATCACGCCTTTTTCCGTCGTACTGTTTTTTCATGGTTTTCTGCATTTTCTCCAGCGCAGCTGCCGCTTCGTCGCGGATCTTTTTCATTTTTTCTGCAAAGTCGTTCGCAGCCTTGTTGCGCGACTCTACTGCGTTTTCTATCCCTTTCCAGGGGTGGTATCCCGTGTTCGTATAGAACAGCGACATGCTCGTCGACGAGCTGGCTTTGTCATTGTGTGTGAACTCGGCTAGTGCGAGCCACTCCGCCCAGTCCGATTGTCGATAATTTACGAATATGCGAAGATATTTCTCGATCTCCTGATTCATCCGTTCGGTCTGGCCGTCCATGATCGGGTGGAACACCGTCGAGGGGTTCATTTCGGTCCCGAGAAGACGATTTAATTCCTTCATGAATCCTGAGACATATCTCATGTCTCGGTCCGAGATAATCTTCCGCGGTATTCCGTGATATCTAATCACTCAGTCCCGGGTCAACCGGGCCACTCCCTCGCTCGTCATCTCCATCGTGGTCGGTTCGGTGTGGATCATCTTCGAGAATGTATCCACCCAAACTTGAATAGCGTTAAATCCGTTGCTGTCCAGCAGCGGTCCGATCATGTCCATAGATATGATTTGCCAAGGTCCTTCGGCGATCTTGTGAGGATTCAGCTTTCCCTGCTGATATCGCTGCACTTGCGTTCTCTGGCATGCCTCGCAAGATTTTACATATTTGGAGACCTGGTTGCCTATCCTAGGCCACCAATAATTACGCTCGATCATTTCCTGCATTCGGTTCTCTCCTGGATGACCGAGTAGCGGGGGGTCGTGATGCAATCCGATAATCTTATCACGAAGTTCCTCATTCCGGGGAACATATATTAAGCCGTTATAAAAGATGACATCGCCATCTTTCGTCCATGCTGTGAGCTTTTTCTCGAGCGCCAGCTTTACGCTCTTATCTATCTTTTTCTCCTTCTTGATCTCTTCCAGTATCTCTGCCTCCGGCCCTTCAAGTGTTATGTCTTGTGCTCGGAAGTGGTCGGGTTTTAGCATCATGACGTTTTCATTGTCGCTTTTCCCCTGGTCGTGATCTGATCTCCGAGATAAGAGATCTGCCTTCTTGTTCAATGCCCCGGCCCGATGCCGCAGAGTGAAATCGTACTCCGCGAGTTCCGTAATCCATCGGGCTTGTCTCCGATTGAGCTTCTGCGGCTTCCTGAAATACTCAAGGTTCTGGTGATCCGTTAGAACCTCGAACGTCTGTCGCACTCCCATCAACATCTGTCTCCACTCGTCTAAGGCGAGCATGATCGCGAGCATCTCTTTGTCATAGATCTCGTAATTTCGCTCGGTTTCGTTCAGTCCGTGTGACTGGAACGCTACAGGGCACCATTTGCCCTCCCGCTCCTGCTCCAGGATTGCTCCTGTTGCGCCTTCCGACGTGTCTGCTTCTAATCGGAACTTCCCGTGGTCTGTCGGAAGCGCCAACACCACGTCCTCCGCAATGCAATCCTTGAGCTTTTGGAACACCTTCTTTTGCTCGTCTCCCCATGAGAACCCTTCCTTCCCGGTCAGCCGTGTGAGCGGCTTCGCAACCTCGCTGTATCCTCAGACAAATCTTCGATAGAAGTTCGTGAACCCCAAAAATGCCTGTGTCTGCTTAAGGTTTTTGGGTTCTGGCCATTCCATCACGCCTTTTATCTTGGCGGTGAGACGGCTGAAATGAAAACACGCTTACAATTTGGCGAAACTCAGTCTAAACCGATCATCTTACCGCTCGGTGGTACGCAATTAGAGTCAGAGTGAGCTCCGAGCTGCTGATTGAGTCTCAAAGATGTGATGGAATACAAAGGATTGACCATACTGCGACTGTATACGATACTCTAAACAATGTGGGGTCAGTACAGTGTTCAGCGAGTTAGTCATGAGTAGTCGTCTGATAGTGGCCATAACTCATATGTGAGGGCGGTATCACGCAGGATCACTAGAAACCATACCAAGGAGATTGTATGAATATCCATATTTATTTAAACACTGCTACACAAAGATCATAGACCTCTAGCGGGGATTTTGGGCCAATATAGTCTTGTTGTGACTAAAGATAATAGTCATGACTCCGAGTCGTATGAGAAATAGTAATTCTCAGGCACAGATAAACAGTCGTGAATAATGGAAGAGTCGCGACTACCAAAACAGACCTTCGGGCAAGCTCCGAGAGTGTGATCACATGTCAGATGGTGAACCAGTTGACTAAGCGAGTCAATCCGAGGATTCCCGATGAAGTCCGAGAAGATCCGACGATCTGATCAGACATTCACATGAAAGATATGGTTGTCATGATTAGGTCGAAAGCACGCAATATGGCGTCAAAACGGTCTAGATCGCTCCGGATCTTGCCTTGACTAAAGATAGATGATGCTGAAGGCTCTCCGAAACTTTCGGAACTAGTCTAGACTGTCGGAATTGAATCCTATAGGCCACAGGCCGCAGATCTCCGATCAAAAGCGGTTGATAGATGGATAAAAGGACCATATACCTCATTTCTATTACTCATTTTCCTTATCTGGCATGTACTAAAATAGATTGTAAATTAGTATAAAGTCTCAGTAGAATAACGCGATACTGGACTGTATTTTCCTCCCAGCTACTATAGCCGTGACTATTGTCGTCATTGGTTGTGGGTCACGGGGTCAGTGCACGTCTGGGTTTTACGCGGAGATTTGTTTAAACACATTTCGAAGTTGTACTACTTTTAGCAAAGAATATATATAGAACCAGAACATAGTTGTTTGATAACCAAAGTCCCAGCAAAGTAAGCTGAATAAGAAAGTCATAAGAAACAGTCAAGTCTGTACAGAAGTGGTCCTTTAAGAGTCGCGACTAAGTGTCAAGACGGAGGATAGCTGTTGATATCGTTCCTTTGAGTTCGGTTGCAGTCTAAGTACCAAAGAAGTAAAGTCTAAGATGGTCTCAAGTGACCTAAAGTTCAGTCCAAGTGTGGCTTAAGTTGTCGGAGTTGTTCAAGTACACTCGTGACTGTGTTTCATTCCATCCAAACACCCCAAAGATAGTGTTTCTCTTGTGAGAGACTTTAGTCAAGGTTCTCGAGTAATACTCGCGATCATTCCAAAGGGCACAGTTAGATTTATAGTCATTTATTGCAACTGTCTACGGTTCATCTTACTCAATTCTAATTGAGAGGACCCTAGTTATAGAAGCACCAATATAGTCAAGTAGTAGTAGTGTGTGTGTGTGTTGGGTGTAGTTCATTTTGTGTGCGTCTTGCACATATCTTGAGATTATACTTTTCACGACTATACTTGGGTGCACCGTTTCATCTGGAGCCCACCGCTTTGGTGTCCATTTGCATCGTTCGCAGTTGTGAAGTCCTCACCTTCAGATTAAAAGTCTGATCACGTGGATTTTGATTTATAGGACTTATTGTTCTCAGAAAGAATTTTTGCTTGTTTGCAAGAATAATCGTGACAAAGAGTTTTTCTCTTGAAAAATACTTTAAACCCAAAATACCTTCAATCTGTCTTTCGGGCCTCCACCTGATTCACAGAGAGATAAAAAAGGAAAACATCGGTCTCTAGTTCCTGAGCCGGTTACATTTCCTGATTCACAAAAGCCGAGAAAAACGAGAAATTCGCAGAGTTCGGACTTTATCTCTGCATCTTCCTCGGGAAGCCAAGCTCAGTCCAGTTCCAATACGGGTAGAAGTCAAATTACCTCGGTAGTTCGAAATATATCCAGTTCTGCTCAGAGTTTCGCATCCAGCTCAGCACTCACGAGTGTTCCAGAGTTAGACCAAACAGTCACGACTCCTGCAACTCCCGTTGTACAATCCCGTGCTCCTTCGAGTACCCCCCAACCTTTACAAAGACCAATACCTTTGAATCCGCAAACCCAACTTCCAGCCATGGTCTTCGATAAGTCCAAGCTGCCCACCAGTTTCGGGAGTAAAGCTCCTAAGTTCGATGGGGATGACCCTGAGAATTTGGAGTGGTATCTCGAGATTATAGAAGAGTTAATAGAAACCTCTAAATGTACGGACGAACAAGAGGAAAAGAAGATCGCTCTCAAGTATTGCACTATGCCAACACAGAGAGAGTGGAAAGCTCTGATGACAATGGGGTCAAACTATGACTTCGATGAATTCAAAGTGGAACTTCGTAATAATTATCCTGAAGTTCGGGAGGCAGAGGAAGGCTCAATAGGCCTAATCACAACTCTTTGCAAAAGATATGAACGTCATCCAATTCGTACTGATGAAACTACGCGTTTTATGGCGTTTGCAAGGAAGTTTCGCGCGGAAGCAGAGAAACTTTTAAGTCCAATTGTTGGTGCTGGGATTTCGAACAGAGAACTCTGTGCGTTATTTCAAAACTGCTTGGATAGATCCTTTATGGAGTCTTTGAAATTTAAACTCATGGCTTCTGTAGGGGCATCGGTTGTTCAACCAACAACAGCAGCAGGGGGTGTTCAACCACCCGCTGTAGCAGGTCCATCTAGTGGAAATACAACAGTCACGACTAAGATTCCTATGGTTCTCAAGGCTCGTCGCGCAGGAGATAAATACGAGTGGAAAACACTTGTTTCTGCGGCAGAAGAACTTGTAGAGGACGAGGTTTCTTTTATTACAGTGACAACAAGGCAGTCAAGATCTGATAGGACAGATAGACCTGAAAGACCTAGGCATGCTCAAATGCTTAATGAGTACGCAGAAGACTCACCTTCGGAACAAGCTCGATTCATGAAACATGTTGATGACAAGCTGAGTTCATTGGAGAGCTCTATGGCAATGAATCTCGATAAACAACAGGCTGTAGACAAGGCAAAGTGGGCTGAAGTAGCCGCTATGCTAAAGACAATGTCAACCACTGCGACTCAAGGGTCTGAAAATAGACCTCAGAGAAATTTCGACTCGAATCGTCCTTATGGAGGGCGAGGTGGCAACTCGGGGGGGAATGCCATCTCTTGCGACTGCTACTATTGCGGTGGACTTGGTCATTTCATGGGAGATTGTGCGGAAAGACATGCCCATATTGATGCTGGCAAAGTAAAGGTAGTTGACGGGAAAACTATGATGTTCGATGGAAAGAGCATCCCGCGCGAACCCAAGAATAAAACTCAAGCTGTAAAAGTTGAGGAGTATTGGGGTCGCCGTTCCCTGAATGCCAACTTGCAGACTGATAATAGTGCCTCTGTCTGGCAGTATGCTCAGGATGACTCTGAACCTGAGTACGATCCGAGGCCTGACGAGATTAGAACTCTGAAATTTGAGAATGTGGCTTTGCAGAAGCAATTGCTTCAGGCTCAGAATTCAAAGCCATCTGGTGTTCAATCACCAGATGATGCAGCTTGGCAGAATCGTTTCGCCAAGTTAGAGTCATTTGTCAATAACTGCATGGAGAAGACAGATCAACAGTTTGTCGCAGCTACCAGAGCTAAGAAGGCTGCGGCCGAGGCTCAGGAAGGTGAGGATTTTTGAAAGCTCCAAGGAAGGGGGCTAGGGGAAAGAAACCTCAAAAATCTCAGGCTCCTACCCACCGCACGTTACAGGGTTGGGGAGACAGAGTAGAAGTGAAATCCGTGCCTTAGCACTTGTAGTCATACAAAATGTCAAATCATTGTTAGCCGACACAATAGCTTCCGAACTTCCAAGGCCCCAACCCCTCCACGGCGGCTGGCATTTAACAACCGTAAACAACATAGCCACCCGCTTAGTGGGGCCGCCATCACCAGTCAACTCTCCCGCGCTCTCTCATCAACAAACCTCGTCGCGTCGATTCCTCCCCGCCTGACGTGTTGTTCTCGTGTAAATTCCACACATGGCTCAGTATAACCCCGACAACCTCCTCCTCAGCGAAATCCGCGACAAAATTGAAGCCGTTTTTGGCTATAGGCCTTGCCTATGGCAGATCAAGGTCGTGCGCGCGATCCTCAAGCGCGACCGGGATGTCGTGTCCATTGCTGCCACTGGGTCTGGCAAAACCTTGACATTCTGGATGCCCCTTCTCTTCATTCCCGATGGGATCCAGATTGTCGTAACCTCACTGAATATCCTTGGCAAGCAGAATGTCGATTCTTTGGCCAAAGTTGGCATATCCGCAATTACCATCACTGCGGACACGGCCACGGCAGAGAACTTTCGAGTGCATCGTGTTTTGGCATACTCTTATTCAGTGTCTAACATCAAAGGCGCCGGCGGGGCGCAACCAAAAGTGGGAGTGATGGCGGCCCCACTAAGCGGGTGGCTATGTTGTTTACGGTTGTTAAATGCCAGCCGCCGTGGAGGGGTTGGGGCCTTGGAAGTTCGGAAGCTATTGTGTCGGCTAACAATGATTTGACATTTTGTATGACTACAAGTGCTAAGGCACGGATTTCACTTCTACTCTGTCTCCCCAACCCCGTAACGTGCGGTGGGTAGGAGCCTGCAAAAATCTAAGCCCCCGGAGGAAGTTGAGAAATCTGATGATCAGTCTATGGAAGATATTATAAAGACCCCCGGGAAGGTAAGACTGGCAAAGGGAAAAGAAATTTTACCACCAAAGAAAAGTGAAATTTTGCCTCCAAAGAAAAGCAGACGAGTAACCTTTGAGGAAGTCACAGATTCTGAGGATGACAAGTACCCGGAGAATGTAGGTGCAGCTCCAACAGCAGAAATTCCGTATAGAAATGTACCACCGGTTGAACATGTCCCACGGACACCTGCACTCCCTCGAAAGCCTTTTGAGGTTGGTCGCAAAGAGCCTATTCCTGTGCTTGACAAGGAGAAATCCTACACAGTGAAAACACCTTTGGATGACCCCAGAGCTACAGTCGAAACGATGAAGAAAATCATGGAGACCGAAGTTCCGGTAAAAATTAAACACCTCTTAGGCGGTTCTCCTGCCCTGCAAAGGGACTTGAAGGCGAAAACCAGCAAGTCCAGAAAGCCTCATTCTAATCAAGAGATGGAAGGAGTTTTACTGGCACAAGAACAATCAGTCATGACAGACGAGCTGCCTTTCGCGACTGATACAGAAGATGATAGTGACTGTGATATTAAAAGGCCTGACGCAATCAACATTCAAGATCTTCCCTTTAGACAGTATATTACAATACTAGAGGAGGCTGTTGGTGATATGCTGAAAGGTGCTATTATTATTGAAGACCCAGTAGTTCAGTACTTGGAAAGTCTGGCTCCGGGGGAAAGACCGAAACAGATCTTTACAGGAATGACTTCGGCTGCCCTTCGTTGTCTTTATCCAGTAGTGAATGGCAAGTCGCCAGTGGAGAGCATCCTAGACGGAGGCTCGCAAATTGTGTCAGGAAATAGCGATACCATGAAGGATTTAGGGATCAAGTTTGATCCTAAGGTCAAAATTATCATGGAAGCAGCAAATGGAGAGACACAATCGACACTAGGCCTTGCAAGGAATGTGCCCTTAGATTTCGGTGATATCAGGGTATATTTGCAGTTCCATGTATTAAAAGACGCTCCCTATGACATTTTATTGGGGAGACCATTTGAAATTTTAACGCAGTCCGTAGTCAAAAATAAGAAAGATGGAACACAGACTATGACTATTACTGATCCTAACTCGGAAAAGACAGCCACTTTTGAGACCCATTCTCGCAAAAATTGGCAAAGAAAACTTGATGGTTTTTCAAGGGCGGAATCTAACAGAGAACCGCTCACAGCTGGAAAGCCACCGAAAATTTTGCCAAGGGGAGAGAGGGATTTTTAGCGCTATTCAATGATCTCGAGGAAGGGGGAGAATTAGTCACGGCTATGGATTATGATGAAGATGGAAATTTAGTTTGCATTGGTTATGGTTTACCAAAAGAAGGAAAGACTTTGTCGCAGGATGACATACGAGATGCTTATTTGTGCGCCTCGCAGTCAGTTATAGAAAAAGACGAGCCAGCATCTATGCTGTTCCAAGAATATTTGGGGACATCTGTGGTAAAAGAAGGAATGGATGTATTTACCTTCATGGAAACAGATGAGCTCGCAGATGCCCAACACCAAGCTAAAGAAGGGAACTCTGCTAAGAAACCAAGACATGACCAAGTGTTAAAGTCTTGCTTTCAGAGCCTTCGCTCAGTAAGGACAGGGGCTGAAAAGAAACAGTCGCGACTAAAGTCTACAGGCCATAAAAGTAGGATTTACTCAAGAAGTTCGGCACCAGCAACGTCGGTACTTCTGGGTAAAAAGTACAAACCTGTCGCTGATAAGATCAAGCCGATCTTGGGTGACACTCCAAAGGAATTTCGTATTATACGGAATATTACAGGAGATCCTCTGAAAGATATGCCAGTATTAAATCCTAATCCTCCAGAATGGGTGCCTACAGGAAGGTACTCTCAAGAAAGGAAGGACATTATTGATGCAATTCATGATGATGGACTTATGGACAATTTTCCAGAGGAACAGAAGCTCATGCATGACTTCATGAATAAACATGAGAAAAGTTTTGCATGGAACCAAGAAGAAAGGGGACAGTTCAAGCACGAATTTTTCCCTCCAGTTAAGATGCCAGTTGTAAAGCATACCCCTTGGGTGTGTTCACAGATTCCTATACCTCCGGGTCATTTCGATGAATTCTGTGCCGAAATAAAGAAGAAAATGGACACTGGCGTCTATGAAAGATCCAATGCTTCTTATCGCTCGCCGATTTTCGCAGTGATTAAGAAGGATGGAAAAACTCTGAGGTTGGTTCACTCACTGGAAAGGTTGAACGAAGTCACGATTCAACATTCAGGAGTTACCCCTGGAACAGAAGCGCTAGCAGAGCACTTTGCCGGAAGAGCTTGTGGAGCAACTCTGGATGTTCTTGTAGGGTACGACAACAGAGACTTAGATGAAGGATCTAGAGACTATACAACTGTTTCAAACTCCGTTTGGCCCACTTAGATTAGTGAAGTTGCCTATGGGGTGGACAAACTCGGTCCCTATCTTTCATGACGATGTGACTTATGTTTTGCAAGATGAAATCCCACATACCACCATACCTTATATTGACGATGTTAGTGTAAGGGGACCTGCAACTCGATATGAGACTCCTGATGGAGACTATGAGAGAATACCAGAAAATCATGGAATAAGACGGTTTATTTGGGAACACTTTCAGAATTTGAATCGCATAGTTCAAAGAATGATATACGTCGGTGTAACCTTCTCAGGCAAAAAGGCTGTTTTGTGCAAAGATAAATTCTTTGTAGTAGGACACTTATGCTCTTATGCAGGTCAGATACCAGATGCCAGTCGCATTGAGGTTATCATGAACTGGGGCAAACTTGAGAACTTTACTCAAGTAAAATCTTACCTGGGCACCGTTGGTATATTGCGCAAGTTCATTGAGAAATTTGCGGACATAACAGGTCCTATAAATGATTTGACAAAGAAAGATGTCCCATTTATATGGACAAAGGAACATGATGAAGCTCAGCGACTTGTTCGCGAAGCTTTATTGGTAGCAAAACCATTGAAGCCGTTGAATTACGAGTGGGATACTGAAATATATCTCGTCGTCGACACTTCATACAGAGCAGTTGGTATTGTGGTCTATCAGATAGATCCATTAGACCCAAAGAAGAAACATTTTGCACGTTTTGCTTCAATTACTCTTAACGCTAGAGAAAGTAATTATTCTCAGCCTAAGAGGGAACTGTTTGGATTACTCCGAGCATTGGAGGCCATGTCTTACTGGCTGTTCGGTGTTCGCAGACTAGTAGTCGAGACTGATGCCTTGTACATCAAAGGCATGCTAAAGAACCCAGGAATGGGCCCAAATGCAACCATAAACCGGTGGATAGAAAAGATCTTGATGTTTCACTTCAAACTGAAGCATATTCCGGGAACTCAAATGATAGCGGATGGTTTGTCGCGAAGAGACCCTCATCCAGGAGATGAGGTTTTTGCTAACTCAGAAGAGGGTTTGGATATAAATCCACCTCCTGAGGACCATGAAGAAACTGCTACGACAGGCCAGCAGCCGCTTGACTTCGAAGAATTTAAACATCAGATTGACACCCGTGGTGGATATTTGCAAACAGATAATTTGGCAGAGTCAGTAGAGGATTTCTATTTCGACACTAGTCGAGAGAATAACCTTGAAAGACAATTATTAGAAGCTCGGGATGAAGCTTATAGAAAAGAGGGTAAAATTATACCTATCTACATGCAAGCTACAGAAAAATTAATCCCGGACTTGGAATTGAAATGGGATCCTACCAAGAGAGAACCCTATGATGAAAGTCGTAGAACAGCAACTGCTCTTGCACAGGATGAAAAGTTGGAGAAAGTCAAAGTCTGGTTAAATGACCCTTTAATTAGACCTGACGGCATTTCCAAAAAGAAGTATAAAGACTTCGCACGCTACGCCTCACACTTCTTTTTGAGGGAGGGGAGGTTGTATAGGAAGAGCTTAGGATCTGCGCATCAACTTGTAGTTGACAAAGAACACAGAATGTACATGATGAAAGCTAGTCATGACAGTCTGGGGCACCGCGGATTTTATGCGACTAAAGAATTGATAGGTCTGCGTTTCTGGTGGCCAGAATATGAAAGAGATGTAAGCTGGTATGTGAAAACTTGCCACTTGTGCCAAGAAAGGCAGAAGATTTTGGTTAGGATTCCGCCAGTAGAGACTCATACTCCAAGCATTTTTCAAGTCATTCACACAGATGTGATGATTATGGGACAAGTCTCGAATGGACATAGACTAGTTGTGGCAGCAAGGGACTCGCTTTCACGCTATCCTGAAGGGAGACCTTTGAAGCATGATTCAGCTCAAAGTCTGGGACTGTTCTTGTTAGAAGATGTAATTTGTAGATGGGGATGTCCTAGAGAATTTATTACGGACAATGCACCTCAATTCAAAAAGGCCGTTGAATGGCTAAGGGATAAATATGGGATACAGAACATTCAAATATCGCCGTATAATTCACAGGCCAACGGTTCAGTAGAAAATAGCCACTGGGGATTGCGTCAATCATTGTACAAGGCAACTGGAGGAAACCCTGCGAAATGGTTCTACTTCTTTCACCAAGTACTCTGGGCAGACCGCATCACTATAAGGAAAGGTTTAGGCTGCTCGCCATTTTTCATGGCAACAGGAGCTCATCCTATCATACCTTTGGATATTGAAGAAGCTACATGGTTAGTAGACCTGCCGGGCAGAGTCCTGACCGAAGCAGAATTAATAGGCTATCGTGCACAGTCACTCGCGAAACACCGCCAACATGTGGAAGCCATGATGGAAAGGGTTAGCGCAGAAAAGCGTGCGGCGATTAGAAAGTATGAGAGGTATCATATGCATACCATCATAAATTATAACTTCCAACCAGGCAGGCTAGTGTTAATCAGAAATACTGGTGTAGAAAAATCTTTGAACTCAAAGATGGATCCGCGGTACCTTGGGCCTATGGTAGTAATCCGTAGAACTAAGGGGGGAGCATACTTAGTAGCAGAATTAACTGGTGCTATGTTCCAAGGGCGCATTGCAGCGTTCCGAGTAATTCCCTATGAAGCGCGAAGAGAAATCCCGCTTCCTGCAAAAATCCATGACTTAATAGATATTTCGCCAGAGACTCTGGAAGACATGATAAATGACACTGCCAAAGTCGATAAATATAAAGGCAAAGACCTTCAGTTTGAAAAGGTTGCACTTCGTGTAACACCTGAAGACTTTGAATTATCTGAAACCTCGGAGACTGATTTCGTCGAGACTGAAGTAGAACATAACTGGGACACTCCGGAAGAAGAGGAAGATGTACTTAGACGTTCGAAAAGGCAGATCGAAATAGTCGCGACTAAGGATAATCCAGAAAAGCGTCCTTCAAGAAGGAGAGACAGGCTTTGAGGTGAACAAAAATTATTGACAGAGCTCTTGTAATACACACAATGTAGGAATAAGAGTCATTCCAGTAAATAACGATCAGTAACTTCGAAAAATGGCCTATAAGTGCGAACTATTTAAGATTCTCTGTGAATTACACAGAATGGGGACGAGACGTAGAAGCGGAGACCTGGTATCCATAGGGGACATTGCCGTGAGGATCGCGGTTCTCGGGGCACTCACAGCACTGGACTAAGGCGTGAGAGCTGCACCCGCAGTGCTTAGTCGTGAGTAAGCCAATAAAATCGCGACTAAATAGAAAGGAACTCACAGCATCGATCTGCTCGGGGTCTCCTTCAGCATAGGCATCCCTGAGGTCTCTCATTTCGTCCTGATAGTAGTCGTGGAGCTTGGTGAAATGTTCAATGCGACCAATAACAATAGAAATCTCCTTCTGGAGCTCTTTCTTGCGGCCAGCGAACAGTCGAAGCGTCCACACCGACGAAAGAACCCCCACGGACGATGGCACGACCATCGATGACGATTTTTTCCGAAGACTGGTCAGCGCCAGTAGCGGTAAAGGGATCGTCTAAGAGATAAAGATAGTCATGAATATAGAGACAGTGCGAGAAAAATTAAAAGTAACGCACTGGGCTTCTTGTCTTCTTGGTCTGAGTCGTAAGAAAGACCAGTCCTGGTGCGCTTGCGCGCATCGGAGGAATTGGCAACTTTCTTGAGGACAGAAACAGCCTTGAGATAGGAGGGAGCGAAGACATTGAGACGGTGAAGAGCCTCGTAAGGAATGCATACCGATTCAGGGCAGTTTGGACACATCCTGGAAAGAATCGAGCAAAAACAAGGCCAGAACGAGTCAGTCATGGATAAAATAATAGTCATGACAAGACGAACTTTGGCAGCAGCTTTGACTTCCTTGGCGGTATACTTCGAAACGAGCTTGTTCTTGGTCATCTTGAGGCCAGCAGGAACTGGTTTGGTCATAACGAAAGGGGCTCCGAGAGGGTCGACCTCCATCTTGGAAAGATCTAGGTCAGACATATATTTCACAAGACCTTGCCATTCTAGAATACCTTGTCAACAGGGGGAGTGTGCGGTCTGGTGATCTCTGACAAACTTTTCGCATCATCGTCGTCCTCCTCCTCCGATTCAATGACTTCAACGGATTTAGCCTGAAAACGGATCAGTCATGACAAAGTAAAATCATGACAGAATATAACAAAGACCTGACGGGTTTTCTTGCTTTTGCTGGCGGCTTCGGCAGCCTTCTTGGCCTTGTCCCGACGAACGGTGGTGAAATGATTGATCATACCGTTGAGATCGCGACTAAGCTGAGCGGGGAGTTTGAACTGCGGATATTCTTTGGCAATAGCCTGAAGAAGGGCCCGCGCGTTGTAGATGTGTTCCTTGAAAGGAAGATCAGTCTGCATGCGGTCCTGGAACGGTATAAGTCCCGCCTATAATAGAAAATGAGTTAGTCGTGACAGAATTAAAGAGTCGCGACAGAAATTAACTCACAGCGCGGTCTCCAATTTGGCCAGCGATCTTGATACGAAGGTCAGCGGTCTCAGGAAAGACGCCGATTTTTTCGTAGGTGGCCATGAGAGAGATTAGAGCAGCACGACCTGTGTCAAAGGCCTGATCATCAGGTGAGGCAGGCATAGTAGCAAGAATATGAAGAAAGACGCGAGTTTTCGAGTAGATATCGCGAAATAGGATAGAATGGGAATTGGTTAAACTGAAGTATACAGTAAAAACATACCACCTTTTATACAAAGGACTTTTCGTGAATAATCATGATTACGGGCTCTGTTCTAAAAATCACGCGAGACGTCCATAAGGCTCTGTGACTAAAAATATACCAAGCCTATCGGTTGCTATAGTTTTTAGTAGGGGGAGAGTATGGTCTAAGACCAAAATTTGACTTTTCACGCCGAAACGGACTTGTCGTGACTATTGAGTAACGCAATTCTGCGTTGGGAAATCAAAGATCCCATTCCTGTCGAAGTAACATAAGTGATCGGAACTGGTTCGCTTCGAGTTAAGCAGTTCGGTTACCTTAAAAAGGGAAAGATCGACAATCGCGAACACACGCGGTCCATCAAAAGAACCCCTAACTTTGGATAAAGTCAGGAATAAAGATGGTAACTTAGCAAAAGAGCTCGCTATTCGTCGGGAAATCTATTTAGAGCTCAGTAGTGCACATGCCGAGCTAACAGGGCTTCACGGCCATCTCCTGAGAAGCATGGAACCTCTCATGAATAGAACCTAATCAGTCACGAAAACAATATTTAGTCGTGATAAGGTCCTAAATGGAGAATCAACACAAGTCCAAGTATTTAACAAGGCGTACCAGTCTAGTTTGATCTCGGATAGTCGGAACGAAGCCAGGAACGCGAGTTGAGCCAAGAGATTGGACCAGACTCCAAGTTCCGTTCCGAAAGAGACCAGTCGAGACAATTTTATAGTCACGACTGAGCAAAGGCTTTACTCGAGACAATTTATTTGAGAAACTTAAGAGAATTTGACGCAAGTCAGAGAAAGTCATCAAATTAATTGCAGATTTAGGAGTGCAATGCTCCTTCACAAAGTAAAGTATATATAAGGATACAAATACGGACAGACCCGCGCGTCGCCGAAGCTCCCAGATACCCAAAGACTAGTCGAGACTATCTACATTTGCACATCAGAACCATAAGTATGAATACATGTGGTAAAGAAGAAAGTGTCCGTAGAAAGAAACTAGTGGGAGTTGAGAGTGCTCGTCGTGTCCACCAGGCCGTCGAAGTAGAGGGCTCGTCCACGTCCATATTACCCACAGGGGGATAAAATGAACTCCGAGAGAGTGCTCGACGTTGCGCAGCAATACTGCGCGACGATAGGACTGGACGAAGACCGAGGCTGGGACGGACCAGCGACCGGGGGATGGGTATATGAAGGCCCGGAGTAGACAGCTGTAGGAGCTGGGCTCGAAGCCAGAGCAGTCCTCAGTGGTGTCAGGAACTTTCCGAAGTCGATTCGTCGAATTGGACCGCCACGGGCGGAGTAGACAAAGGGGCCGGGACGACGGCGTCTTTGTCCAACATCGTATAATGGCGAGCTTCGTCCGTCATATACTCGACAGAGTGCGAAAGTTGTGCGGGATCGGCGGTCGGAGGATTAGAAGAAGTATAGGCCGGAGCGTCGTCCAAAGAAGGGGCAGGGGCCTGGCGTGACTTGGCATCGAGGAGAGTTGATGTGCGAAGACGCCGGGGCAACCGACTCCGGACGAAGAGGGAAGACCCTCGCTAGCTCCGGGGAGACCGAGCTAAAGTCGAATGGCTGAGGCGCGGGAGTCGACTGCGTGCGAGCAGTTGATTTGCCCTTCTGTGAAGCGCGTTGGCGGCCAGCGGCGAATTCAGATGGGGACTGGTCCAGCTTGTCGAAAAGGCGGCCAGATAAGTCGGTCTGCGTCGGAAGGCTCGCTGGGTAGCGCGAGTGGTCGTCCTCAGGGAAACCAGAGGTGCTGGGCACATGGTGGATCGTTGGCGGTGGGTTTCGCTCCTGTCGACGTTGAAGCACGAATTCCGGAGTGAGCTGAAGACGCTCAAAGAAAATGTTGAGAGCGTCGATGGCGGACTTGTCAGAAAAGCGCGCCTCCAGCGCCTCGCGAGTGATGGTCTGCGACAGTGCACACATGGCGAACGCCAGGTCCTCGGTGGCCTTCAAGTAATCGTCCAGATAGAGTTGGGCGAGCGCGTTATGAAAGTCGTATTGACGGCGCACGGAGATCATGTTGTTGAACAAGAGAGAGAGGTCTGAAAGCGAAATGAGCGACCAGAATAACTAGTAGTGAGTAAAAGTAATACTCACGAGGATTTCCCAGCTCCATCATAGGCAAAAATCGCTCGCGGACGACGTTGAGCGCGAAGTCCGAGGCCGTAAAACTGCACGCCTTGCGACGAGCAGAGTGGCATAACTCGCAGGACTTGCGAAAGCCCTGGGAGATGCAGGTGTCGCCGTTGCCGGAGATTGCGCAGTTGGAGCAGACAAATGGGAACTAAAGAAATTAAATACAAGTTAGCGGAACGTACAGAAAAGACGTGCGCAGAGCACGCACGTTGAGTTCGTTCGGGTCGATCTGAGCTGCGTATAACTTGGGCCAGAGGCAAGACCATCGTCGCTGTGGGGACCGCCTCCGGATTTGGCACCTCGTTCTTGTTGCGAGCACGGACGCCTAATAGAAAAAAGAACAAGTTAGAAAAATAGTACAGAAATTTAAATAATGCTACTCACGAGTATCCTTGGAAGTCTTGTCGAGACTGTCCGGGTCCTCGTCCAGCTGCATGATTTTACGGGGAAACTCAGGTCGGGCAGGAGCCTCCTCGCTGGTTTGAGCGGTGGACGATTTTCTTGGCCGGCGTGGTTTTTTCGGACTTATTCGTACCGGCGGTGGTTTTTGCGACAGGAGTCTTGAAGGGCCGGCTGCGGAGGGATAAGGACGTAGCACTGCATACGAGGAGTGCGGGGTTTGACCTTTGAAGAAGAGGCCACAGGAGCGTCCGGGAGCTCGGGTTTTTCGACTTTTATAGTGGAAGAGCGAGTCTTTCGAGTATGAGTCTGAAAATTGTAGGTTAGCCAAAGAAATAAATAAGAAATAGACAACGTACCTTAATAGGGGAAGAGCGAGAGTTAATGGGAGTCGAAAGTTCGGCAGGCTCGTCCTCGTAGTCGTCGTCAGGGAGAGGATTGGCTCTCTTGCGCTTCTTGGGGTGCGGCGACTCCTCCTCCTCGACGACCTCGGGTTCATCAGTCCTGCAGGCGGCTCCGGTTGGTCATCCGGATCGGCAGGCGGCTCTGCTAAGTTAGAGTCGTCGGCGTCGTCCTCCTCCTCGTCAGAAGCTGAAAGAAAGCTCGGCCATTGGCTTGATACGACGCGGCTCGGCTGGGATGACGAACGAAGAAGTGAGAAGGGTACGCTAGTAAAGGCACCAGTGTGTTAGCACGAATGGCAAAACAAAAGAAATCCAAAAGAAAAACGTACCGAAGGTAGTTTCTTTGGCAGCCGCTCCTTTAAAATTTTGAGTTTGCGGGACGCTGGTTTGATCTGTAGAGCGAAAACGACGGCACGTCGAAGCTGCGCCAGGAATTGGGCAGTATCCGGTGGGACGGATGTCCAAGTCGACAAGTGTTTTAGCTTAAAGAAAAGAGATGAATGAAAAAGAGAAGAAAAAGATTTGAAGAGGACGCACCAAAGGAGTGGAGGCTGCCTCCAGCAAACGAACAACCTCTGGATGGTTGTCCTCGGTGTCACAGAAAGCCGTGTCAAGTACAGGCATAAGGGCACGACATTCGTCGTTGCGCATGTAGATCCAAGGGTCCGTAGGTGGACCTGGGGCAGTCGCAACCGGCGTCGAAGTCAAGGTAAAAGATTTGCCTTTCCCTTTGGTGGTGGGTGTAGGCGAAGACGAGGGCGCAGCGGTAAGGCCGCGAGGCTTGGGACGAAGCATTGGCAGGGGCCATGGCAGAAGAGGTAGAATGAGTGGCAAGAGGCAAAAGCAAAGAACGTGGTGGTTGAGGATCAAGGAAAGACCACGCGGCGGACTTAGCCAGGGATGCGTCATCATGCCCAGATGCCGCCATAGCCGCCGTTCCAGACTCGGCGTGGATTGAATGGAAGCGCCTTCCAAAATCTAAAGAAAGAAATTCAATATAAAAGACATCACAGTTAAAGTTTATGACTCACGCAGTCGAGACAACGTGTGTGATACGCGACTGCGCAGCAAAGCCAGCTGAAAATAGGACTCACGACTAAAAGAAATGGACTCACAAAGTCGTGAGTGAAGAATGCTGAAATACCCCAGCGAGTTTTAGGAGTTTCGTGTATAGGAACCCCTAACTACCTAATTGGGAAGTAAGTGACACATAGGGATCCACATTTCGTAAAGGGATCGACGATCAAAAATCACGAGAAGGTCTTATGACATCGCCATGATGGACACGGCGATCAGTCGCGACTAGAAGATACAGACGCGACAAAGTGTTTAGCGACGGAACTAAAAGCCAAAGCGCGCTAAGTAGAAAAGTCGGGTTGTAGCAGACCAAAAACAAAGATTTGAAAAGAGCCTTTCTCAGAGATGCCATCTGGGGGAGTTACTTTAATATATGTTTGACTTAACATACCTGACTGAGGACAGTCAATATTAAAGTAAGGGGGAGATGAGACGGCTGAAATGAAAACACGCTTACAATTTGGCGAAACTCAGTCTAAACCGATCATCTTACCGCTCGGTGGTACACAATTAGAGTCAGAGTGAGCTCCGAGCTGCTGATTGAGTCTCAAAGATGTGATGGAATACAAAGGATTGACCATACTGCGACTGTATACGATACTCTAAACAATGTGGGGTCAGTACAGTGTTCAGCGAGTTAGTCATGAGTAGTCGTCTGATAGTGGCCATAACTCATATGTGAGGGCGGTATCACGCAGGATCACTAGAAACCATACCAAGGAGATTGTATGAATATCCATATTTATTTAAACACTGCTACACAAAGATCATAGACCTCTAGCGGGGATTTTGGGCCAATATAGTCTTGTCGTGACTAAAGATAATAGTCATGACTCCAAGTCGTATGAGAAATAGTAATTCTCAGGCACAGATAAACAGTCGTGAATAATGGAAGAGTCGCGACTACCAAAACAGACCTTCGGGCGAGCTCCGAGAGTGTGATCACATGTCAGATGGTGAACCAGTTGACTAAGCGAGTCAATCCGAGGATTCCCGATGAAGTCCGAGAAGATCCGACGATCTGATCAGACATTCACATGAAAGATATGGTTGTCATGATTAGGTCGAAAGCACGCAATATGGCGTCAAGGCGGTCTAGATCGCTCCGGATCTTGCCTTGACTAAAGATAGATGATGCTGAAGGCTCTCCGGAACTTTCGGAACTAGTCTAGACTGTCGGAATTGAATCCTATAGGCCACAGGCCGCAGATCTCCGATCAAAAGCGGTTGATAGACGGATAAAAGGACCATATACCTCATTTCTATTACTCATTTTCCTTATCTGGCATGTACTAAAATAGATTGTAAATTAGTATAAAGTCTCAGTAGAATAACGCGATTCTGGACTGTATTTTCCTCCCAGCTACTATAGCCGTGACTATTGTCGTCATTGGTTGTGGGTCACGGGGTCAGTGCACGTCTGGGTTTTACGCGGAGATTTGTTTAAACACATTTCGAAGTTGTACTACTTTTAGCAAAGATATATATAGAACCAGAACATAGTTGTTTGATAACCAAAGTCCCAGCAAAGTAAGCTGAATAAGAAAGTCATAAGAAACAGTCAAGTCTGTACCGAAGTGGTCCTTTAAGAGTCGCGACTAAGTGTCAAGACGGAGGATAGCTGTTGATATCGTTCCTTTGAGTTCGGTTGCAGTCTAAGTACCAAGAAGTAAAGTCTAAGACGGTCTCAAGTGACCTAAAGTTCAGTCCAAGTGTGGCTTAAGTTGTCGGAGTTGTTCAAGTACACTCGCGACTGTGTTTCATTCCATCCAAACACCCCAAAGATAGTGTTTCTCTTGTGAGAGACTATAGTCAAGATTCTCGAGTGATACTCGTGATTATTCCAAAGGGCACAGTTAGATCTATAGTCATTTATTGCAACTGTCTACGGTTCATCTTACTCAATTCTGATTGAGAGGACCCTAGTTATAGAAGCACCAATATAGTCAAGTAGTAGTAGTGTGTGTGTGTGTTAGGTGTAGTTCATTTTGTGTGCGTCTTGCACATATCTTGAGATTATACTTTTCACGACTATACTTGGGTGCACCGTTTCAGCGGGGTCCATCCTCATTGAGTTGTACAAGATTATCACTCCCAGGTACTCAATTTCTGTGCGTTCGAACTCGCACTTCTCGGGTTTGAGAAAGAGTTTATTATCCTGGAGTATTTTCAATACTCGTTTAGTGAGAACTCGGTGTTCTTCCATCGTGTCCGTGAAGATTAGGATGTCGTCCAGGTAGACAATGACTTTTCCCTTGTTGATTAGATCTCTGAGGATGTTGTTCATCATTGTCTGGAATGTTGCCGGCGAATTTGTGAGTCCGAAGAACATTACGAGCGGCTCGAACAGCCCTTGGTTGGTGCGGAAAGCCGCCTTCCACTCGTCTCCTTCCTTGATCCGGATGTTGTTGTACCCCCATCGGATGTCTAACTTTGTGAGGTACTTGGCACCGCGAAGTTTATTTACCAGCTCCGAGATCAACGGAAGTGGATAACGATTTTTAATCGTCATCTCGTTGAGCTTCCGATAATCCTGTACAGGCTGCAAGCTGCCGTCTTTCTTCTTGATGAAGAAGAATGCCGAGGCCATTGGTGACTTTGATGGCCGGATCCGTCCGCTCTTCAAGTTCTCTTCCAAGAACTTGTTGAGTTTTTCCTGCTCGACTACCGAGAGTGGGTATATCTTGCAATCTACAGCCTTTGACTCTGGCTTGAGTTCGATCGCGTGGTCCCATGGTCTCTTCTCTGGTAGTGAGTCGAATGATTCCTTGGCGAAGATTTTGACATAGTCGCGGTACTGTTCCGGGATCTTCTCCTCCGTCATCCGCTCATTCCCACGGTTCTCCTCCTGCGCCATTCGTTGCGCCTGCGTCTCTTTGACCCGAAGGTCAATTGCTTCCGCAAAGTCCACCAGGAGTAAAGACTCCCCTTCCTCTAGCTCACTCGTTTGGCTTGCGCCGATTTCGGATTCCGTGCCCGTCATGTTACACTCGGGGGGGCATCGGCTGAAGAGTATTTTTTGTGCTCTCCAGTTGATCACGGGGTTGTGTTTGAACAACCAATCATATCCGATGAACATCCGGGCCTTTCCTAGCCCAGTCACCAGGAAGCGATGCTTCTCCCGGTGTGGTCCGACCGCCATGATCAACTCAATGTAGTGAGTGATCTTGCCTCTGGCGTTGTCCGTCCTGTCTGCGTTGCGGGCAACGATGTGTGCTTCAAGCTCATGGAGCTCGAAGTCTTCAGCCTTGGCATAATCTCGATCGATGCACGATGCTGTGCTTCCGTTATCGAGAAGAGCCTTGACTGCGCGCGTCTTCCCGGTATCCAACGTGGTTATCTGGACGTTGACCAACATCTCATGAGGTTTCCGTTGCCTCTGGTATTCCCTGAGCTCCTTCGCAAGCTTGTCCTCCATGACACCCATTGCCTTATGGGACAACCACTTCGCTGCCTTTAGCCCGGTCAATCCGGCCGGTACTGTTGGCGCCTTCCGTTCCTTCTTCGGCGCTTCCTCCTTCGATAAGGATTGAGCCGTCGTGACATCGTCACCCTTTTTCGTCTCCGTATTTTTATCACTGGTTTGGATTCCAGGGGCCTTTTTGAAAGCGCTCCAGCGCTTGTTCGCTTCGTCCATTCTCTTGTTCTTTAAATTATTTTTCCGGTTCTGATTCTCCAAGATACGTATTTTTTTGTTATTTTCTACACTAGCTACTAAGAAATTGTTTATGTTCTTTCGTAAGCTAGAATTTTCTTCCGTGTACATGTCATCCGTAACTACTGAGTCCGTGGTATCGTATGTGTCAATATTTAAGTCCGAGAAGCGAACAGTCTTCGTAACCGGGGGAAGGGGCGCCGCTTTGGCCGCAAGTGGGGGCCCCTTTAAAAACCCTTCTCGTGGAGCATGGCCGCCAGGGCCTGCAGGTCCTCCTGCGAGTAGTCGTCGGCCTTAATCGACTGGATATTAAATTTATTCTTGCGAGGCTCCGGGCACTCGCGCTTCATGTGGCCTTCTTTGCCACAGTTATAGCATAAAAAGGGCTTGGCCGCCGCCTTAGCCCTGTCGATGTCCATGGCGTTGCCGCCTTTCGAGACCGGGATTTTCGTCCGGTCTGGTCCCTCGTTTTGTTGACGGGGTTGGGATGCCCCGGTGTTCTTCTGACTGGGCCCTGCCGGGGTCCAGAACATGTTTCCTTTTAGGAGCCTTCCTCGCTCCATGATGCCGTTGATGACGAGCATCCTTTTCTTCAGTTCCCGGTACTCTCCGGGAATCTCGGTCGCTCCGGCGTATAGATGATGCCGGACTTCCTCATTGACGAGGGTCTCCAATAGTTGACACAGGAAAGTGTCAAAAATCGTGTTGCCGGGTGTGTATCCGGCCTCCTCTGCAGTCAATTCGAATTTCTGCAGAAAGTCGGCGAGGGGGGTCCTTTCCCTGCCAAGTGTTGATTAGGCGCAGGTGCGCCGTTTCCTTGACGTTCGTGTCCTTGAACGTCTTCTCGAGCCCAGCAATGAGCCCTTCAAATGTTGCAGACGGGTGCAACGTCCCGAAAGCGATATTCTGTTGCTTCCAATTTTGTACCCAGTTTGAGGCCGGGCAAGCCTTTCCATCTTCGTCCCTCAATAGTGAGAGGGTGAAGAAGATTTTGGTGGACTCAAGTGTGAACTCGGATCCGTATGCCGCCACATAGGTTGTGAGGGCATCGTACCAGGTATCCCACCTGACCTTGTCGTTGCCGTCGAACAACGGCGGGGTCATTGCCAAGACTATTTTTGATGCCTGTCTCGGTGCGGCATTTTGGATTAATCCCGTAAGGAACGTCCTTGGGGATTGTTGGGAGGGGGTAGGCGGTGTGGGTATGCGGGGGAGGGGTCGTGGTGGTGACCTAGGAATAAAGGGGGTCGGGGCGGGTATGAAACTTCCATCCGGTAACTGGATGTAGAACGTTTGGTAGGGTTGGGGTGGCGGTGGTGGATTAGGGGTCCTCATATGTATGGGGGACCCTTGTCTCGACATGTCGGGGGCGGGCGGAGAGGTGGAGGCGTAGGTTATTTGTGTGAAGGTAGGAAAGGAGAGAAAGGTTTCTCCTGGTGGTGAGGCGGATCGGGCTCGGTCGTTTATCCACTTTTGGACAGAGTCGGGGGTCAAAGACCCGCTCAAGGGTACTCGAAACATCACGGCTTTTCGGTACAAGTCCGCACGAAGCGGATGGTGGAGTCGATGTGGTTTGTTGCTAACAGAACTACCCCGGGTCTTCTACGACACCCCCGGCGATAGCGAGATAGTCCTCCCCAAAGGTCAGGCTAGTGCTCCTGCGACTGCTATAGGGCTGGGGACAGTCTCAACGTTTCCCGTGGCCTAGCGTCTGTCTGTTCGAGTGAACCACAAACGATTGGCGCTGCAATTGTTTAACGTCAGTGTGGACGACGTGAATGTTGGTATGGAGGAATGGATCTTCAGGTAAGAGGCTGCCACGACGGCAGAAAGAGGTAAAGAGGAAGAGTGGGGGGATGGCGAGGAAAGGAGGTCGGTAGGGGCGGTACGAGGGTATGATGGGTAACCTTTTATTATGTCACAGTCAAGACTCAATCTCGTCCACTCTCGGTAAGATGAGAGGGATTGGGTAGTGAGATGTGTAGAGCTCGAAGATGATGGAATAAAAGGTTAACTACTACTGTCGAAACACTACTCTACTTATAGTAAACGGTCGCAACCATGTGAACTATGTACATATGGAAGCCTGTATGTGAACATCCCGTAGCCTCATGTCCGAATGTTCTTCAATGTTCCACAACGTTCTACGGGGATAAATATATCCATGATGTCATGCCTCGCTTTAACCAGCCATCTCCCAGTCCTCTCGGCTTATCCCGACATCGTTGTCGCCATCGATATATATAGTCTGGGTGCTTATGATCTTGGGCGTCAAGATAGGGGATGTCGGCGTTGTCTTGATTAGATTAGATTTGGCATCGAATCGTGACACCGTTTCAGTGAAGCTGGATTTTAATTGTATTCAATTAGTTCAAGCCTCAGCATCAGTTGGAATGAAACTACAAGATTCGGCTCATTTTATTTTAATCTAATACTTTGCCTGTCAAATTGCACTCTCCGTTGCACCTAATAAATTTGGCAATTTTAGGTGTGAATTACGAAGTATGTTCCGAGATTGGCCATGAAATAGATACAATTGATTTTTCGTCATCACGGAAAATTTGTCAGGATTGTAGTAAATTAATAGTTGCTACCTCCTCAGCCGCCTATAAACCATCCGGACCAAGCAACAAATGATATACGATGGGAGAAGGCACGCAGCGAGGAGAGTGGTAATAAATATAGCCAACTTTGCTCCCTCTTGAGCGGTCTATGAGGCTCAGAGGACTCGGAGGGGATGGGAATCACTCACCCTGAATTGTGTCCAAGCCCATGTCCTGGCCATCCCATAGGGGTTTACTAAGAAAAAAGAGTAACATAGTCACCATGAGTATAAAGGTAACCATAATGGTGTTGTCGTTGACAATCCAGTCGGATCGTTCCAAAAAATTGCAAGAAAATCCAGACAAGCAAGAGGAGAGTAGGTTGCCAAGGAACCGAAAGAAGCGAGAAGCATCGGGCTACAACTCGGGTTTTGACCTCGGGTTTGACTGTCAGCAGAATGTGGACTGATACCAGCATTATAAGTGGGAGGACAAACACAAATTGAAAGAGTCCAGAGTGTGTATCAATTTTCTGTTTGAGATACACAAACCAGACGCCAATGAGTAAAACCATAGCTGAATGGACAATGACTTATGTCAACGGTGATCCTAGGCATACCCGTACCATGACACTGACCAGACCCACAGAGCCAGAACAAGGCCAGCTTAAGGACTAATCCCAAGTCGCCACGAATTTGAACGGCTAAGGGATGATCATCCTCAAAAAGCCATGGAGCTATTGAAGGAGCTTCTTGTTCAACGAGAGAGCCCCAGTACGCGCTGACGTCTACGTCAGAACCGCATGGGCCACAGCAGCAGCAACAGTTTAAATATACATACACGAATGCCCAAAGAATACCGATAGACCAGTCCAGATGGTCCGGTGCCAACGCTTCTCCGCGAAATATGAGTATGGATTTGCATATACTCAGCACCAGGAGCCCGGTTGTGTTTAGCAATTGCTAAAGTGTGATCTTCACATGAGGGGCGCGGACAGTGGGAGGGCGTGCGGTGTACTAGATTGGTATCGTCACCATCGTCCGAGTCGCCGTGCCTAATTATAAGAAACAAAAAGAGTAAGTTAACAGTTCTACAAGTTAGCGATATGAATGATTGTATGGGGGTTGCGGACTGCTAACGGAGTCATGCCCCTCCTCGAGCTGGGTGGTAGGTCGCCTGGTTGGCACTCGGCCCTCACGTTCCGAGGTACGGCCAGTTGTTGTGCTCATGATTAGAAGCGGCTAAGTGAGAGGTCTGGGTGGTTTGCGAGACAGTAGGAGTCGAGAGTGTGCTGGCAATGCGCTGCTGGACAAGAGGCACTGCCAGGCATTGGGGCCCTCGAGGCTTGAGGCAGGCTCCTTGACAAGGCCCAAATGGGGAAGTGCGGCGTCTTTCATCCCGCCCACCGGCACAAAGAACCTTTTGATTTCTGTTTGGATACGCTATGAGCCTTCTTCCTTGGATACCTTTACGCTTGGATACACAGGAATTATGGACTCCGAATCTGAGTGCGGTAGCGGCGGCTGCTCGGCCTGCGAGTCGCGACGATCTTCGTGATCATGGCGGGCTTGATTTCCCCCATCCTCGCACGCAGGTCAAAGTTCAATATCTGTTCGTGGTGATCACCTTCAACTTTCTGTTACTGCATCCTTGCTTCGCGTCCTTCCCCTCTTTCCATTCCCCTTCTTCCTGCCCGCCTTCATCCGTCCTTTCTTGTCCTCTTCTCCATCCATCTTCCGAAGAGCCGTCCGGATGCAGCGAAGCCCGAGGCGGCAGCACGAACTGCCCAAGCCATTTTTGTTGCTTCGGGCTGAGTGGGACATTGCAACCGGCACGTGCCAAAATTCCTTTGTCTTGGTCAGAAGGAAGGAGGAATCAGAGGTGCGTACAAACTTCGCTTCATACACTTTCCCTCAGGATCGAACCCCACATTGAGTTTTTTTCGGGGGGAAGCCATTACTGAGATTGGTGTAGATCAATTGGATGCTTCGCTGTTATGTTGCGATTGTGTATATGTTGACTTAGTCGACTGTCCATATCACTGTTGTACATATATAATCAATGGTTACTTGCAAACTACATTCATGACCGTGCCCACCGCTACGCCCACCACGCCTACCACTACGCACGCGCACCGCGCCCGCCATACCCCCACCGGCAGGCGCTGGTGCACCACAACTTATGGTGTACGATCCGACTAATAACATCAGGAATTTCAACAAGCGGGCGGACATGATGATAGCGGCGAAGAAGGCGACGAAAAACGCAGACAAGGCGCGTTTGCACAACCTAAGTGGGCCGTCGCCGCTCTATGTGGTACCGTTGTCACCGGGCGAGAGGCAGGCACGCAAGCGGAATACAGAACTGCTGGTGGATGGCTCGCGGGCGAGGAGGCAGCGCAAGGCGCCACGGCTGGCGGATGGCTCCCAGGCGGTGAGGCCGATGAAGCGCACGCGGGAGGAGCAGAAGGCGGCGAAGGAGGTGGAGGAGCGCAGCAGCGGGCCGAGTAAAAAGTGCATGAGTTATCAGTATTTTCTTCATTCACTGACTTCCTGCAGGCGTAAAACGATGGCATGATTTTTCTTTAACAACTAAGTAGTTTTTTTTTCTGCTCAACCAGCCATGCATCCCTCAACGTGGATGCTTCCCCATCGTCTGCTCAACCAGCCGCTTTTTTTTTAACTCTGAATACTTTGTTTGTAACGTCGAATTAGTTCTGAAATACACAGAGTTCAAGTATTTTGTGAAATATGCGGATGGAGGAGATGTCTATGTCGCAAAAGGGCCTGGTCGCCTATAAGGGGTTAGGAAGGGTTACAGGCGTATAAGCGAGTTACAGCGACTTATACTAGGCTTACAACTAGGGTATAAGTAGTTATAATTCAATATATCCTTGAGTGATATTGTGGGGCATTGAGGGCTGAGAGGCATCTATATATTGTCCCAATATCCTAATCTGCCGAGTCGGCCTCAGTCACCAAAAAAAACGCCGTTTTGGGGGTGAATTTACAGGCACTTCGGTCAGTTGTGGAGCAGGTGGAGCTGGGTGGAGTGGGGCTCCAACCCGAGCGCTGAGCACGGTGCAAAACTGTGTTGGTGACATCTGAGCTTTTCCCTGCACTGATAGCAGATACTCTGAATGTAATTTGAGTCCTCAACACTTTATAATATAATTACTGAAGACTGGCCCTGACCTACCTTGTTAACTGATACTTAATAACAATGATTCTAACTAGCGAAGTAACTACTCTCCTTCCCGCTGGTACTACAAAGTACCAGCGGAGGGGAGCAATATTTTTTCGAAATTTTACCTCGGCCAGTTATAAGCCACTATAACCTCCTATAACCCTGTATAACCCTATAACCTCCGTAAGTCCTTATAACCCAAGATAGCGCAATTTTGAAGGTTATAGACCCCCCAATGATCTTACAGACTTATACTGCCTTATATTAGCCTATATTGGCTTATCTCTGACAAAGGCTTTTTGCGACACTACGAACGTCTACATTGGTGATTTGTGAGACTTGAGAAAAAGAAGTCGTGGTGGACTTGCGAAAAGCTTGAAATGTGAAAATGAAAAATAAAATCCACAGTGGATTCGAACAACAGACCTCATCCAAACAATATTTAAAGTCAACAGTGCAAATACCACTCAGACACACCGGCTATGCCAGGTTGCAAGTGCAAAGGGTCAAGCCATGAGTAGGACTTTGGCGGGATAATATTGAAAAAAACATTTATCGCGTCAATTTTGGCCTATGGGATTCAAGTTGCTGAGGGGTTACAGGCTAAATAAATCAGATATGAGATGTGCCATATTTTTATGAGCCAATTCCTAGCTGTGGATGTGAATGGAGCGGTAATATATAGAAAATTGCAGTTTGGAGAGGGATGGGAAGCATGTTTGGAGGTAGGGAGGGATTCAGCAAGGTAAATAATCCCCCAGTAATATTTCAGGATTTGGGGCGCGGCGGATCAAGCCAGGAACAGCACTTTTACAGCATATAGGGGCTATAAATGCCGGAGGTTTGTGGGGTGGGAGAGATCTATTTAAGGCGTGGTTTCAGGTGAATGCAGGTGTTTAGTGGGTATATTATAACAGGTGTATATCACTAGAGGGAGGGGAGCAGCGAGCGAGGGCGGGGGAGGCTTTTTTAAAGCGCAGGAATGTGGGCAGTGATGCAAAACAAACAGGCATCAACAAACCGAATGTGAATAAATGATACGCAGGCTGATGCGTGGACCGACAAAGGCGGGGCCCGCCGCGGTGGCGAGTGGGTGGGCGGCAGCGGGCTGTGCTTCCATTTTAGGAAAGAGCCTGATATGATGTATCAAGCGGCTCCCATGGCCAGACTCTGGCCATGGGAGCCGCTTTCAATGCCTCTGGCCGCCAGAGGCATTGATGCATCACGGTCTTCCCATGGCCCAGAGGCCCGTGATACATCAAATCCCCACATATGCCTGAGAACATAGTGTGCGTTATTTATAAGATGATGAGGCTGGAATGGGAACCACAAAACGAGTCATGCAATTCAAAGCAATGAGCACCACCCATAGGAAATTGTAAGCTCTCTCGCGCCTCATCTAGGGCCTGAGTAAAAAATTGAAACATCACGGTTCGTAGAGGAATTCCTCACCAGCTTCAGCGAACACATTGGAGAATACATGGCTGCCGCGGTTTGGGCGGCGCATGGGCAGGGATCGGCTTTGTTTTGGGGCACTTACTTGGGACTTGCTAAATTATTCCAGATTACTGTGTCTGTATAATAGAAAATGCGATGAATAATATTCCGCTAATTGAACATCTCAATACAGAGTGAAGTCAAAAATAGATCCATAGGAAGTACATTTCATGCCCACAACTAAATGCCTGTTCATTTTGACTAATACCCATCCACGGCGAGCCCAGTGGATGCGCTGTGCTCAATGAGCCACATGACGTCATGGTGACCTTCCCGCGACGCGACGCGGAGTGGAGTCTGGCCATGATTGTCGACTTGGTCGACGGATGCACCGTGCTCGATGAGGACCCACGCGATGTCAAAGTGACCTCGCCGCGACGCGACGTGGAGTGGAGTTCGGCCATGTTTGTCAGTTTGGCAAATGGATGCCCCGTGCTCAATGATGATCCGGGCGAGGTCAAGGTGACCTTTTTCCGCTGCAACGTGGAGTGTAGTCCAGCCATTTTTATCGGCTTGGTCAATGGTTGCACCGTGCTCAACGAGGACCCGTGCAACATTAAAGTGACCTAGCCACGACGTGATGTGGAGTGGAGTCTGGCCATATTCGTCAGCTTGGTCGATGAATGCGCCATGCTCAATGAGATCCTGCACAATTCCAAGGTGTCCACACTGCGCCGCGACTCTCAGTGGAGTGTTGCCATATTTATCGGCTTGGTCGATGGATGCGCCGTGCTCAATGAGGACCCGCGCGATGTCGAAATGACCGTACCACGAAGCGATGCGGAGTGCAGTCTGGCCATCTTTGTCAGCTTGGTCCATGGATGCACCGCGGTCAATGAGGACCTGCACAATGTCAAGGTGACCATACCACGACGCAACATGGAGCAGAGTGTGGCCAGATATATCGGCTTGATTGATAGATGTGCCGTGCGGCCCGTGCTCAATGAGGACCCGCACGACTTCAAGTTGACCGTGTCGCATTGCAGCATAGAGCGGAGTCCAGCCATCTCTGTCAGCTTGGTGGATGGATGCACCGTGATCAATGAGGACCTGCACGAGGTCAAGGTGACCTTTTTCTGATGCGACGTGGAGTGGAGTCCAGCCATCTTTGCCGGCTTGGTCGATGGATGCGCCGTTCTCAATGAGCACCTGCACAACGTCAAGGTGACCATGCCCCGACGCAACGTGGAGTGGAGTCTGGCCATCTTTATCAGTGTGGTCAACGGCTGCGCCGTGCTCAATGAGAACCCGCGTGATGTCGAGGCGATCTTCCCACGATGCAACATGGAGTGGAGTCCAGCCATCGTGGTCGGCTTGGTCGATGCATGCGCTGTGCTCAATGAGGACCTGCACGACATCAAGGTTACCATACCGTGACCCAATGTGGAGTGGAGTCTGGCCATCTTTGTCAGTGGGATCAACAGCTGCGCCTTGCTCAATGAGGACCCGCGTGATGTCAAGGTGATCTTCCCGTGATACAATATGAAGTGGAGTCCAGCCATCGTGGTCGGCTTGGTCGATGCATGCGCTGTGCTCAATGAGGACCTGCACGACATCAAGGTTACCATACCGTGACCCAATGTGGAGTGGAGTCTGGCCATCTTTGTCAGTGGGATCAACAGCTGCGCCTTGCTCAATGAGGACCCGCGTGACGTCAAGGTGATCTTCCCGTGATGCAATATGAAGTGGAGTCCAGCCATCGTGGTCGGCTTGGTCGATGGATGCGCTGTGCTCAATGAGGACCTGCATAATGTCAAGTTGACCAAACTGCGACGCCACATAGAGCGGAGTCCGACCGTATTTGTTGGCTTGGTTGATGGAGGCGCTGTGTTCAATGAGGACCTGCACAACATCAAGGTGTCCATACCGCGAAGCGCTGTGGAGTGGAGTCCAGCCATCTTTGCCGGCTTGGTCAATGGATGCGCCGTTCTCAATGAGCACCTGCACAACATCAAGGTGACCATACCCCGACGCAACATGGAGTGGAGTCTGGCCATCTTTGTCAGTGTGGCCAGCAGCTGCGCCGTGCTTAATGAGGGCCTGCGCTATGTGACATTGACCATGCCGCGATGTGACATAGAGCGGAGTGCAGCCATCTTCGTCGGCTTTGTGGATGGATGCACCGTGGTCAATGAGGACCTGTGCAAGATCAAAGTGCCCTTCTTCGCATGCGATGTGGAGTGGAGTCCAGCCATCTTTGTCGGCTCGGTTGACAGATACACCATGCTCAATGAGGACCCGTGCGACGCCGAGGTGACCATACTGCAAGGCGACATGGAGTGGAGTCTGGCCATCTTCGTCGGCTTGGTCGGCCGATGGACCATGCTTAACGAGGATCCTCCGAACATAATCTTGTAGGCCCAAATATGATGCGCAGTGGAGTTGTGATGTGCTTGAGGAAGTTTGAAAACGATCTCTGAGCCAAGGTCGTTGCGCTGGTATGCTTTCTATAGCTCCCAGCAAGATGGAATCTAACAACCCCCTAATTTCGCCCACAGGGTTGAGCAATACAGCACGTGCCGTCTCCTCTAGCCAGAATTCCCGGGCGTAGTCGTCGAAGGGTCCAGCTGACCGCTGAGGAATCGAAGGTTTAACCATAGAAACGATGGTGCAGAGGCAGAGTTTAGTGAGGGTCATAGCGGCATTTCTAGGATCAATACGATAGGAGGAGTGAGGTGGAATATTGTGACTGCGTTGGAGATACTCCAACACCGATGCGTGTGCAAAGTGAACGGTGCCTCCTCTTTGTATCCGGATAAAGGCGCTGGTGCACGTTCGAATCAGTTCTGTCTCGGGATTCTTCAGGCGGTGCTCTTTGAAGACCTTCACGCCCTTATCCGTATTAAATTGAACAGCAAACACTTCTGCAACCTCGTCGACAGTGAGGGAACGTGATGAGCAGGAGATGATCTCGAACACCTGCATGACACGAAGCGCTGTCATCTGATTCCTGGACTCGAGTGCTTGCAGGATATGTTCATACATATCCATGAGTGAGCGAGGAAGGGTCGCCAGAGTGGCCTTGACGTCGATAGGTGTGCAATGCTGCAGTCTATCCAGCTGCAAGGCGACGAGACGAAACCTGACATCTCATTTAACAACACTGACCTGAATGACAGGAAAGAGAGGCCACTTACATCCTTTCTTCAAGAAGCCGGCTTTTTATAAGTTTAAGTGTGGAATCTGTCCATGATTGAAAGGGATGATCCGACTGCAACACACGGGTGACGTATTGGCGGATGTCTTCCTTTTGCTTTAATTCCCTGCTCAAATCGAGCTCAGCGGCACCGATACCCTTCATGGCAGCATGGATGTCCGACTCATCGCGGCTTGTAACAAGGAGCCGTACACGATGACGGTGATCGCGCGACAGTTTTGTCAAGAAGTTCAGCAACTCGTCACGAGCCACGGGGTGCTCATCAAGAGCGTCGACTACCAAGGTAACCTCGAGAGGGACTGCGAGCATCTGCTCAAAGTATGCGAGCAGAGATACGCGGGGGGGCAGTCCTTTGTGATGATCTGAGCTATATGCTTTGGAGAGAATCTTGTGTCTCTCCGGAACAGTCGCAAGTTGGATAAGGATAGAGGACAGCATGCCATCAAGGCTTTCCTTGGCCTTGATGACAAAGAAGAAGTATGCGAGATCAGGAATGCTAAGGAGAAGCTCGTGAATAATGCATGCACTGCAGCACAAGTAAGAAGGATGTATGAAACTCGCACGAACGGAGATACCTGAGTATGGTCTTGCCACTTCCAGCTGGTGTTGTGGCTGATGAGCATGTCATAGATACGGATTGCAGAGAAAGACGTACATTGACCATGAAGCCAGAGAACTGGGTTTCCGCCAGATGACCTCCACTTCTTGAAAGCTTCAGTCTGAAGGACCCACTCTCCTGTACCTGTTTGCCGTTTAGCGAGAGCGTTATTCCGATCGATCGCCGGATCAGGTGGGAGAAGCCAATTCTTGATGTTATCCTCAACTGAAGAAGTGTCACCTGGCCATTCTTGAATGGGGAATTAAAGTAATGACGTACCCTGCACAAGCTGAATCTTTTGTACATGTGGGAGTAGCTGCTCTATAGCAGCCAAGTTGCGCTCAGTAGCTACAAGAGTGTGTGCCCCAGTCATCATTCCCTCCTCCTTTGTAAGCTCCTCCAATTTCTGCAAAGCATCTTTCATATCATCGGGAAGCCCTCCGAGAGCGTGAACGTAGTGTCCTGGATGGTGTACTAAGTATGATTTCCTCAAATATTTTTATGAAAGGAACAAACGGAATCTTGACTTCTCAAGGAATTTGGTGGACAGTGCGAGCACGTAGAAAAGATGGGCCAGTATGCGAGTGGCGATCTGCTCCAGCGCAGGGCGGCGCCGAGACGATGCGTCCTCATAGAGAATAGTGAAGCGCGAGAGGAAGGTACCAAGCTGCTCGAGAAGCTTGTCCAAGAAGTCGTATCTTGCACTTTGTGTCTGGGTCGCCTGTGTCGTGGTAGGTGAACAAATGATGCGGTTTGTAGTGGGCACTCACAGCCAAAAGAAGACCGACGGCGGCGAACACACCCTTTTCCCCCGGGACACCCTATGAGAAGCGCAGTGAACGCATGCCTAAGGCGAGCAATCACTGGACAGTGGACACATACAATGGACTGTGCAGATTCACCGACGATATTGGTTACTCGCAATATGACTTCAACCACAGCCTTGAGCTTCTCGCGTGCTTTGGCCCAGCGATCATCTCTGAAGTCCTTCAGTTCGGTCATCCGTTTCTTGAGGGCAAGCATGACATCGTCTGCGCTCGCACATTGGGTGAACTCGGAGCTATGTTTGGTAGGATCGAGTTCTGGCCGGTCATTGTATATCTTCAACGCCTCCTGGAAGAGCTCTTTCGCGGTGTTGGGCTTGCCACTGGCAGATACTGTAGTGTTCATTGGGAGTGACGGTTGAGAGCAACGTTTGAACAACGTGTTGTGGCGGTGCCACATCGCAGTCTTGTGATGGTGTCGGCATCGCGGCGGCGAAGGGCCGGAGCGGGCTTACTCCAAACCTAGGTTAATTTGCGATTTTTGGAAGCCAAGTGAGGGTTTATTGATTCTTTAAGCCAATTAAGAGTTCGAGGTGTAGTGTCATGAAATACAATCGCAAAGTTTAGTTGCAATGTGAACAGGCCAAATGTGGTGTGAAAGTCAGCGACAGGAGCCCACCGGCAGTGATGCAAAAAATTGGTTAGAAATCTGCGAGTCTCTGGGTGGATTCGCGAGACCGATCCTCCCATGCACAAGTAAGTTCCATCCGAATAAATTTAACACAAGGAGGAGTTCGGTGTGGGATCAACCCTCGGGATGATATATTTGTGACGTAGAACTGTAGGAAGTCGAGAATAGTTCCCATGATTTTCAAATTGGTAGTTGAAGCCATACGGACTTACACACGAGGCAATAAAATACATATTGCTCGTACAGAATGCCAAAGACCACCTGTTAATTCTGGGGAGGCATTGCCGTACTCAACGAAAAGGTATTTTTTCTCACCTGGCTGCGATAAGCGAACCCGATGTTTTTTTCTGAGCGCGGCGAGCGCGAAAAAGGGTGGAAGGAAAACAAGCTCCACGTAGAGCAGATCCGGCTGCAGGCGCTCTTGTCCACCATGTCCCGGCTTCCGGTGCGCGCTGAAGGCAAAGGCGATTTGGTGGAAGAGATAGAATGTCTAGCTCTGAACGTACCAACATCAAACCATTGGTGAACGGATGAGATAAAGATGGAGTCTGTGAGATGTAGCAACAGCGTTGAATGAATGCGTGTGCGCGAAAAAGCGAAATGGAAAGGAAAGGAACACAAATAGTCAGGGAGAAACCTTTGTGCATAATGCGCTCTGAATGAGGTCATAAAATATTCCTCCAATTCTTTTGAGAAAAACGGTGAAGGAATGGCCACGTAAGAAGCATTTTCTTCTGATGTGCACATTGCTTCAACCATAGCGTCAAATATTACGGGAACTTTTTCTTTGATCGTATTTATTACGTACCGAATCTTTCGATCTTCAAAATTAGTGGTATCGCCTCAGGAAGAGGTCGAACTACAAATCTCGTCCCAATTGGGACGTGGGAAAAAGCACGTGTGGTCACGGGAAACCGAGGTCCATCAAGCGTGATGCCAACAAATTCAGACCACATATACTAGGTCATCGACTGTCTTTGAACTTGTGGAGTCTGGCTAGTAGCCAGGCCATGGGAGCCGCTTGATACATCATATCAGGCTCTTTCCTAAAATGGAAGCACAGCCCGCTCCTCGTCGTCTCGCGGTGGTGGCATGAGCAGCTGCGCGCACTGGGCGCGCCACCAGCCGGGGTCGTGGGTGAATAGTACAGGCAGCCGGCAGAGTGTAGAGCGTCATCAGGGTGGTTGGAGACGGTCGTATCAATGCAGGGGCGGGGGGTGGCAGCGGTGGCAGATGGGAGGAGAAGGAAAAGTGGGGATGAGTGACGCGTAACATCAGAGCGGGACTTGAAACTTTCTTGCTGTGCCGAGACCACGTGGATACAGCTTCCAAATAAGGAGATGCTTAGTCACGAGTACGGGGGCGGAAAGTCAAAGACTATCATTTATTCACATTCGGTTTGTTGATGCCTGTTTGTTTTGCATCACTGCCCACATTCCTGCGCTTTAAAAAAGCCTCCCCCGCCCTCGCTCGCTGCTCCCCTCCCTCTAGCGATATACACCTGTTATAATATACCTACTAAATAAGATATGGGCCAAGCGGGACTGACCACATCACATGCCACCTGCCAACACAAAGAAATACCGATAACAATTTCTACAGACATTCAATTGATAATAGCTCTCAGTTAAGTTGTAATACTGAGTCTTCCAAAGGTCTTAACTGAGAGCTTTTGAAAAAATTTTCCCTGTGCGAGGAGGACAAAGGTTTACAAGAATACCACGTGATGTGGTCAGTCCCGCTTGGCCCATATCTTACCTGCATTCACCTGAAACCATGCCTTAAATAGATCTCTCCCACCCCACAAACCTCCGGCATTTATAGCCCCTATATGCTGTAAAAGTGCTGTTCCTGGCTTGATCCGCCGCGCCCCAAATCCTGAAATATTACTGGGGGATTATTTACCTTGCTGAATCCCTCCCTACCTCCAAACATGCTTCCCATCCCTCTCCAAACTGCAATTTTCTATATATTACCGCTCCATTCACATCCACAGCTAGGAATTGGCTCATAAAAATATGGCACATCTCATATCTGATTTATTTAGCCTGTAACCCCTCAGCAACTTGAATCCCATAGGCCAAAATTGACGCGATAAATGTTTTTTTCAATATTATCCCGCCAAAATCCTACTCATGGCTTGACCCTTTGCACTTGCAACCTGGCATAGCCGGTGTGTCTGAGTGGTATTTGCACTGTTGACTTTAAATATTGTTTGGATGAGGTCTGTTGTTCGAATCCACTGTGGATTTTATTTTTCATTTTCACATTTCAAGCTTTTCGCAAGTCCACCACGACTTCTTTTTCTCAAGTCCCACAAATCACCAATGTAGACGTTCGTAGACATCTCCTCCATCCGCATATTTCACAAAATACTTGAACTCTGTGTATTTCAGAACTAATTCGACGTTACAAACAAAGTATTCAGAGTTAAAAAAAAAGCGGCTGGTTGAGCAGACGATGGGGAAGCGTCCACGTTGAGGGATGCATGGCTGGTTGAGCAGAAAAAAAAAACTACTTAGTTGTTAAAGAAAAATCATGCCATCGTTTTACGCCTGCAGGAAGTCAGTGTATGAAGAAAATACTGATAATTCATGCACGTTTTACTCGGCCCGCTGCTGCGCTCCTCCACCTCCTTCGCCGCCTTCTGCTCCTCCCGCGTGCGCTTCATCGGCCTCACCGCCCGGGAGCCATCCGCCAGCCGTGGCGCCTTGCGCTGCCTCCTCGCCCGCGAGCCATCCACCAGCAGTTCTGTATTCCGCTTGCGTGCCTGCCTCTCGCCCGGTGACAACGGTACATACCACATAGAGCGGCGACGGCCCACTTAGGTTGTGCAAACGCGCCTTGTCTGCGTTTTTCGTCGCCTTCTTCGCTGCTATCATCATGTCCGCCCGCTTGTTGAAATTCCGGGTGTTATTAGTCGGATCGTACACCATAAGTTGTGGTGCACCAGCGCCTGCCGGTGGGGGTATGGCGGGCGCGGTGCGCATGCGTAGTGGTGGGCGTGGTGGGCATAGCGGTGGGCGTGGTCATGAATGTAGTTTGCAAGTAACCATTACGAGTCCTAAATTTATTTAGGTAATCGTTCTTTATCAGCACTTCCTAACCACTTTTTTGTACAGTCGTAAGCCTCAAAACTTTGACTAGCCGTGGGATTACCATTGCCCTGGTTTGATGGAGGTGGCCTGATACTTCGTTTACTTATTATAGATTTGGCGAAGTTTGCCAAGATTGCTTACGTGGTCATATATGACTTTCGTCGTAAACTTCGTTTGTCATGCCCTGTGCCTTGGTCTGCTTGGCTTTCTTACTTTGTGGCTATGGGAGCATATAAGCGATGCGGGAGTTGAAGTGTAGCCATGGCTTTATCCTAGTTCAATACTTTTGAGAGGTGAGATAATTGTCGGAGCAAAGATGCCAATTGACTGCTAACATCCTCCATAGATATCACCGTCTTAATCCATGGTCGCATGGGTTTGCTATAACCCCTCGAGTTGACAGACAATTGAACAATGTCCGTGGAAGCTGCAGGGTCTTTTCAACGTGTGTAATGAATAATACTGACCTTTCAGGGGGTGTCAATCCATTGTCTGCTGTAATGAGATCATTCTCCTTGATATATGGATTATGTTGAGGGAGAGCGGTGAGTTCGAATGGACTTTTTTATTGGATCGGCTTCGCCTCAGCCATGTATGTTTTAAATGGAGGCCATAGTTTTGGACAATGTCGAGTTTTAGGGGCATTTACAGGTTCGCACGGCACTCCTTCTTGCCTCATAGCAAACAGGTTTCTCTCGTCGTTCGGATTCATCTTATGGTGTGAAGAAATTAATAGACGTTATGAAGGGTCTACATGGAAACGGGACAAGTTCGGTGGGGGTTCTTCGCGCATTTGTCCCTTTTTTTCCAAGGTCGAGGTTCTATGTATCATCTTCTGCGGCCGTCATGTTCTAGTCTAGGATATGCATGGTGTTTTCGAAACCAACATTTTTAGCAGGCTCCACGCTCTGAACGTGGACTTTAAACCGTACCTTCCTCATGGACTGTATTGAAGAGCCGTTGACTCTGTGCTTGCGTTCCCTCCTCAGATACCTGCGCTCACCATGCTTCGCTTGTGCGGTGTCGACATCAATTGGCCTATGTCACGCCCCTTTCCTCGCTTATGTGTTCTTGTTCTCCGAAACATGGGCCACCGTGTCACCTTTACGTGGGCCGATTTCGCGATTTATTTGCGGGAGTGCTGAGCTTGCAAAAATTGGTCGTCATCAACATCCATTGCTCAAACCCACCAATTATCACGAACATGCTTATGCCCTGCCTCGATTTCCTCACCGACCTCTATGTCTGTTTTGGCAGTCATACATTGTTCAAACACATATTGCCTAAGATGAGATGCGCATCGGGTCTCTCGTTGCATGTCCATGCCATGCTGGAGCAGGAGTTGGAAGCCTTTATCCAATGCGCAGATATGATGGATATTGTGACCTTGTTCACAATACTTGGGGTAGGCATGCAATCCTCTCTGCACACATCTCATCTTCGAACATTTGCCAGGTCTCACGCATTTCGAGCTACTCTCCGCAAGTGCTGATATATTGTACTTACTCCTACTTTCCGACAAGCATAAGGTGGACATTCATTTGTGCCCATACCTTAATACTCTTTTCGTGAGTCGGTTGGATCCTCATCTGTTTGTGGATTCTTAAAGAAGAGAGGAGAGGTGTTACAATTCCTAAATTTATTCAGGTAATTGTTCTTTATCAGCACTTCCTGCTATTAGTTTTATTATAAGGTTTTGCCATGTCGCCAAGATTAAATACGTGATCGTGGATGACTATGAGAGAGCGGACCACGCAAACATCCTGAGTCATTGGCTGTGCTGGGCCGTCCTGTGGTTCGCTTGGCTGTCTTTACTTTCACGTAAATATCCAGATATAAAGATACTTTCTGGTGACGGAAGCATACAAGTGAGGTGGGGACTGAAAAGTTAGTTAGCCATTGGCTCAATTCGAGAGTTGAGAGAAGTCAGAGTAAGTATCATAGGAAAGTTGGTTGACTGTTTTCCCCAATTTATATCATCGGTTTTGCACGGTTTTGCTATGAGCTGAGGTTTAACATTCAACTGGCAAACTTTTATCAAACTTTCATTGATGGTGGCAACATTCGGCATCGCTTGCCGTTGATGCGTAAATTCGATATTCGTATCTTCACATCTTCACCATGAATTCATCTGTGTCATGGTGCTTCAAATTCTCATAGATAGCGGGTATCTCATGGACCATGAATTTCTGTTTTAAACGGACGTCAACTGATTTTACCAGAATAAATAAGGTAACCGGCCGTCTCATTATCCTTATGAATAGGGCCTGCTTCATCTTTGGAAATCTGCTAATGAGAGTTGAAAGGTATAGCAATTAAACATTGAGCGAAACACAACGTAACTTGCGCTGCTGTGATGAGGCCAGGTTTTTTTTGGAGATGACTGAGTGCTCTATAAAATACATACCCACAAAGCCTCTGGCGTCCAAGAAAGATGCAAATTTTTGGACCACTATTTCTTAATTGATCCGACAATAATGATGGGCAAGCTATGGGCCATAAACTTAGTAGCTGTGTTGCGCATGGGTGTTTTCGAGGTTGTAGACCTCAGATATGAACACCCCAGATCTTTAAAACATGCCATCAATGTTCAATTGATCATGTTCTATGTTTCACTCTCGCGTGAATCGAATCAGCAGTTTTAAACTACTATAACCCACTGGGAAATGGGCCACCCCTAGGTAGTGGGCCATTGGACAATATCAAACCAGCCAGTTACTTTCTGGCACCCTTTGTGATTGGGGGATGGAGTACAGCCTCGGACCCCTGTTTGTCCCAAGTTTGATGGCGGATGACGTATTGTCTCGTTCTCTACGAGTTCTTTACCGGTTCGGAACTTCCGGTGCTTGTTATGTTCCCCTTAGCCTTCCGTTTATTCACTTTGCCCTTACCAAAGTGGGCTTCAAGGTTCATCATGCTTCACATTGGCTGCTCCACAGTGAGTAGACCCTGAAGGCTACATGTTTACCCCGGAACACATGATTTAAGGAAACAGATTCTATGTACTGTGAGCACTAACCAATATTTCTTTAGGCTGATTTAGTGCTGGGCAGTCATGAATGTTGCAAACCAGATATCATCTGATGTTGGAATCTGCAAATTTTCTGCGGACCCCATCTTCCTCTGGGTGTGGATATTCCGGGGCAGAAATGTTGATATATATCATATGAACTGGGGACTCTCTCAGACCTTTTTCTGACAGCCTTAAGTTTATTTTTTCCTTGTATTCAGCATAGGATTTCCGAAATGGAGGGTAGTTCAGCTGATAAACCGCCGGAAGATTGAGGTACCTGTAGCATATATTCTGATGCAATGTATGTAGTACAGACATCGGCTGTTTCATGATGGGACCAAATTGGAATATACCTACCTACCTACCTACCCAGTGCATCTCAGGGGAGTACTGGTTGCACTTTGTCAATCAGCGTGATTTTCGACAACGTGCACCTCGGAGAAGTAAATATTGCTACCAATGTCACCAGCTATTTGAATACTTTAGACAGTGTATTAGTTCCTCCATGAGATATCCAATCAGTTTCATCACAGTTTTCAATGCAGAAATACATGATTTGGCTGCCTGATTCGCTTTCTGATATTTATCCCTTTTGGACTGCTGCCGAAAGTAAATTACTGAGGCCCACACCACCGCACCAAAAATCGACCAAATATACTTCAAAGGTCCATAACAGGCCAAAATCCGATTTTTAAGATGTGTACCTGTCGCTAATCACTGTGCAGCAGCTTTTTGCAGCAGTGAGTGTCCATAGCCAGTGTTTTAATCGACTTGAATCACCATCCATTTAAATTGGCTTCGTGCCGTAACATTGGGTTTTGGAGTCACTTGCAAGATCCACACCGCTGGGCACGAGCCAGGATATGATTTATCGATGTTGGCAGACTGATTCCCATGACATACTGGAGTTGTTCCGAGTACAACACTCCCTTGATGCAATCCAGTTGGAGTTCGTGGCATAAATTGACCCATTAGCCTCCGATCCGCCTGCTATTGCATAGGAACATCCAACTGATATTCCTTTCACACAGGGGGAATGATAATATGCTCTATGAAAAATAGGTTAATGCTAGCATCCATGATTTGAATTTAGCCACGGAATGCGGGCTTCTGCGCTTCAAAATCCAGTGATCCCGAAAGCTGTTAGTTCGTTGGGCACCACCGTTCTCAGCGGGACAGGAATGTAAGATGTGGGAGGTACTTGCAACAGGTATCAAGAACAGCTTGTTCAACCTCGGAGCGCCGTTGAAAGCTGTTCAAGCCTGTGCCGAAATATCAACTCATGGCGGCACATCTATTATGCAAATGACAGCGGACGGGACAAACATCGAGACAAACATTGAGACAAAGCACTGCCACAAACATTGGGACAAAGAAACCGGAAACTGCTCAAACCATGACTTCCTCGACTTCTGGGACACTCGAAACAACCTCAAATATCTCTATGTATATCTCTGCCTTGGAGTCCCTCCACCTCGCACTTAGCTGCCCTCTACGGCACTCTACAGCCAATACTGTGTAGTGCTGTCAGCTAAATATGTATACAACCTCGCCTCCATGCCACAGGCAAACTGCATCAGCCTTTTCACAAAAAACCTGTGGGGTTGTTGGACTTTTTGGACTTTTTTGGTTTTTTGCAAAAAAAAAAGTTGGCAGAAAAGCGGATCAATCATGATGGCAATGATGGATTTTTTTTTTTTCAAGGGGTTGTCAAAAATGACCTCGGTGTTGTCATGTTGCCAACTCTCCCAAGTTTTGGGGTTGTTTGGGCTTTTTGGGGGCTGTACAACCCCAAACAACCTCGACAACTTTTTTGTAAAAAGTCTGATGTGACCCACCTGCTTTTACTAAGTACATCCTTATTTGTGGTGCTTACTGAGGCTCATTGTTGAACCTTGACCTCCATGGAGCTTTAAAGTTGTATCGGGCAAGATGAAGAAGATGGAAAATGTTACGCCCTGTATCACTGGTGCAATTTCTCACATAAAGCGAACAGCCAGCAATTTATTTTCTCTTACACGCCAACTGACCTTCATGAGTCCTACATGGAAGCCCCAAAGAGCCGCTGATGCAAGAGATCAAGTAGGAAATCAGGACATTGACTCATTAAAAAATACTGCAACAACATTGGAGAGAGCCAACAGAACTGCTAACGAGTGACTGTAGACTTTTTGAGCTCAAGGTGGTTTGCAATTCTGCTGAATGTAACTGATATCAAACTCAGCGAAACTGATTCAAGTAGTAAGTACTAGACTCGTTACCGGTCTGTAACCGATATCCAAAAAATGTGGCGAGCACTTTTGGCGGTTACAGACTGGTACAACTCGGGAAACCGAATTGGGCTGTCATCGGAGTTTAAAATTTTGCTGAGGCCCTTGTTCTCTCTTGCACTTTGACCTCTTATCAAATTCAATTTATCAAGAACCTATGTTTACGGGCCTCTTCCGACTCTGTAATTTATTATCTTTATGTGTACAGATGAATCCTTTGCCCCATATGACGGTACTTCTTGGTTTACCGATCCATAGATACCTTATTTCAGGCCTTCACGTCAATTGACCCCATTTTTTGGTTTCCGCTGGATTTATCTGAACCTTCCAGCATTCTTCCGGAGCAAAAAGAGCTCTGCCTCTTAGCAAGAGTCAAACTCATTTCCCCATTACAATGTAATGCACTGGACTGGAAAAACAGAACGAACGGTCAAAAAACCTCGGGCTGGGTCATAGTCTGTTATATATGTACTGATTTGTCTTTTCTCGTTCTCTTTTTTTCAACCTGCGGTTGCCGGCCATGACATGATGTAAATAAATACACATTTATTTGGGGAGGGTGAATTTACTTGCATACAGACAGTGCGGGCTCCAACCACCCCTTATCTACAAACGGTGCATACTGCATCCACCTGACTTATCTGAATGTGAAGTGAATCTTTATAACTTGGATTATTGTCCTTGCTGAATTTAAACATTATGGTTGATGGGATAAAACAGGTTCAACACTACCTCGGCACATTCACTATACTCACCCAATGGGTTGAAGTATTCTGGGGCCCATAGAGAAACTAATGAGTGTTGCCTGAAATATGATAAATATCCTCCTTTCTGGGATGCAAAGCACTGTAGACCCCCCGGGACTGGACTCGTACTGCCATGCAAAGCATTGGCCCACAAGCCAAGTTGATTATATATGTACAACAGTGATATGGACAGTCGACTAAGTCAACATATACACAATCGCAACATAACAGCGAAGCATCCAATTGATCTACACCAATCTCAGTAATGGCTTCCCCCCGAAAAAAAACTCAATGTGGGGTTCGATCCTGAGGGAAAGTGTATGAAGCGAAGTTTGTACGCACCTCTGATTCCTCCTTCCTTCTGACCAAGACAAAGGAATTTTGGCACGTGCCGGTTGCAATGTCCCACTCAGCCCGAAGCAACAAAAATGGCTTGGGCAGTTCGTGCTGCCGCCTCGGGCTTCGCTGCATCCGGACGGCTCTTTTGCAACGCGCAAGAAAAGGGAGCTCACAGCCAGAAAGGCGTGTGTCGACACTTTAGTCGTCGCACACAACGCACCGAGGCGGGGCCCTCCTCCGATCATAGTTCGCGAGATGGTGGTGCGGCCGGTGGTGGAAACAGTCGAGCAGCGGAAACAAAAGGAGAAACAGAAGGAGCGGGAGGAGCGGGAGGAGTTGGAACGGAAACAGGCGGCGAGCGCGAGGGTGGCGAGTATGGCATTGATCGAAGCGTGATTTGCTGCATGTCGCCGGCCGGCTGTGCCCCATCAACTGTTGTAATCGCAATATCTCATCTTTGATCTCAGCCACCATGATTAAAAATATATCTTTGCAAAGTCTCCTTCCACCAGCCAGTGGACTTGCTACCAGTCCCAGAAGACATTTTCACTGAGATTGGCACCCATGCTGACCTCAACACTCGTATCACTCTCAGCCTTGTCTGTTCGGCTACACAGAACGCAACATGTGCTGGGCTCTATCGCACCCTCTCTGTTGTCAGTACCGGCCATTTACTTGTTCGTACTCTGGCGAGGAGCGAAGATCTCCCCCGAATGGTAATCTACTGCTTCTTACTTGACGATTTTTTAACATTTTTTTTTGTCAGGTCCATTCGCTCGAGTTTGGGGGCACGGTGCGTGCGTACACCCATGTTGATAGTGATGACTGGCAACAGGTGCTTGCCGCGATGGTGAACCTCAAACATCTGCGCATTGAACAGCACATCAATCTGCATGCCATTACCATTGACCGCATTCGTTTTCGCCTCAGGACCTACGCTGTGAGTCCTTGCTTACAGACCCACTATGACTGCCCGAATCAAGCCAGCACTGCGCGCCGAAATGCCCTTGCCTGCTATCAAGGCCGCAGTAGAGAACTTGTTACCCATAGTGAAGTACACCGGCTTCGATGAGAAGGCGAGAACATTCGTCTCCGTTGTATATGGGTTCTCATTTTCTGTCACCAGGACGGCAAATTTTGGAATGATATATTCTCAGAGATGGAGAGTCTCGAAATCGACGTCAATACCGCGTGGCCGTGGCCCCATTATGTGTGTAGGACAGGATTCTTTTTCGTCCCAACTAATGTCGGTACAGCTCAGTGAACTGTCACAGGCGATCCGGCTTCTGATCTGGACAGAAGACGATATATTCAACATCCGACAGCGTGCCGCAGCCCTCCTCAAAAGATGGTGGTATTAATTGCCGCACAAGGAGCTTATTGGTCGAACCGTTTTGCAAAGGCACGGAACGGGATATTGTCGCTCCCACAGGACATCATAACGCATATACTGGACTCGTATACTGTTCTGTTCCGCGTTAAGGAAGAGAAGAAGGACTGGGTTGAGAAAACCCAATTCCTGCTCAATATCTGCCTCCTCTGTAAGGAGTGGGGGTCCGTCGCGCGAATGTACCTTTACCGTAGGGAGATCCGTCTAGGTGAGTGCTGGGGCCGATATATTGACCTGGTGTATCTAATTCAGACCGTAGACTCTATACAGTCCATAAAACTCCTCATGCGCACGATTGAACACGATCTCGGGTCTCCGTGTCCGGTCCAGAATCTCACATTCGAAAACATTCCCGGGGAAGGGGATGCAGAATCACGATCCAAATTGGCACATTTAGCCGCGGCACTGGTGGTTCATTCTCCGGGTCTACGACAGGTTCGAGGAACATATGACTCCCTGTCTTTTGCTGGAATACCTGTTGTCCCGACATTCGAATATCTTCGCCGCATTCATTTTCAGGATGAACAAATTTGCCCCATCGCGCCGTTGCTTGCCAATATCCCGCACTTGGAGGTGATGGAATTGTGCAGTGTCCTCAGTGAAGACGAAGAGGATGATCTGCATGACATCGCTGTCCCAACTTTGAACCTGAAAAAACTTCGTCTAAGTACAACAAAGTCCACTGTCACCATCGCTGGCCAAATGGTTCTTCAAGAATTCCACAGTCATTGACACAGCCGAACTTCAGGAGGTTCAAGGATTTGACCCCCCCCCAATATCTTACAGAATGCATCGGTCCGCTTGTCGCGCACCTGTTCATCAAAGGCATGGTTGATATACCACAACAGGGCGACGAGGATCTCTCACGTTGTATTTCTCACTTCACATCCCTATCGTCTTTGCGAGTCGACGGCAGTGACTGGGAGTGGGAGGATATTTATGACGGCCTTGTTTCATCCCTGGAATGCTTCGCGATTTCTTACTCCAAAAAGGCATGCGGTCACCTTGCTCAGCATCTTGCGCGACACGACTGGCAACCGAAATTGGGGCAGGTGTCCGGGTATCATTGGACAGATTGTGATTATTATTACGGTGTGAGGCAGTCCGATGTTAGCTCCGCAAAAACAACACTGGAACAACTGTGCAATGAACGGAACATCACTTTCATCTGGATATCGGAAGGTGAACCGCAACAAGGAGGAGGGTACGTCATAATTTTGAACGTGCAAGAGAGAAATGGCTCACACGATAATAGGATTACTGAGGCGGACCTCATCGTCTGAGTAGAATCATTAAAAGAATTTGTTTCATCCAACCGGTCTGTTGAATGACCACATGGACACGAAGATACAGCACCGCATAAAAATTCCATGTACCGTATGTAGGAACAAGTCTGAATCCATATTATCAGGCTAGGCAGGGTCGGCCCTTCTCGGGACGCACAGATGCACGGACGGGAAAAATCGCCGCTATCACGCGGTAAAAGCGAAATTGATAGTACGTTTTTTGTGTCTACGTGGTGTTGGTTGTGGAACTGCCCAGCCGTACCTCCATACGGCCGCGAGCTTCAAAGGGAGCATGAGGAGACCCCTCGAAACACCGGTGCGGGGAGACCCCTCGAAACGCCGCACCGCCCACGGTAACATGGGTGCGGGAGAGACTTCCGCGCAGCACCTGCACGCGGCGGACACGTCCCGCCGGCGAGGGAGCGTATCGCCCCCGCATCGCGTGTGCAGACAAGGAAGGCGCCACCGCGCACACCCACCTGCCACAGCAGGCGCGGTCAGTCGGGGCAGTCGGGGCAGCTGCAAGAGTCGCCCTTGGGTGCGGGAAGGCCCCGCGCAGCGTCCAGAGAAGGAGGGTATCCCCCGCCCCCACCCACGCACACAAGAAACGCCGCGCATCGCCCCGGCCGACCGCACACACACCCACCACCACCAGGGGCAAAAAGCGGTACTGCGCGCAGGGGCCGTCCGCGCCCAGCCTCTCTCGCGCGGAGATGGAGCATCGTACGCCCGCCGCCGCCGCCGCCGTACAGAACTCCGCGCTTGCGCGCGCACCATGAGCTGCCAGCACCCGCGCAGACGACGTACGCAGACGAACACCTTACACAAGCCGATGACGACGCAGGCGCCAGACGAGCGCTGGCGACGACGCACCCTCGCCGCTCGGCACCAGCGAAGAAAAGGGACAAGGAGGAAGAGAGGGAAAGGAAGGAAAGGAGGAAGAGAGGACTCGAGCCCTGCCCGACCGCCCCGCCAGTCCAGCCCACAAGGAAGGAGACGAAGAGGGGCGCCTCCTCTAGGGAGAGCGGCCGCCACCCACCCACCCGTGCCCCGCCATCACCCGCAATGACGGGGAGGACGACGACACAGCACCCTCGTCGACGGCGATAAAAGAGCGTGAAGCTCCTATCCCACTTGAGGGACGGAGAGGGCGAACGTCCCACGAGACAGTCAAGCTGCCCATCCTGCGCGAGGCGCCGCTCCCCGAGCAAGCGCACCACAAGCGCCAAGCGCTGCGCAGTCGTCGAGCAGGCGCCGAGTGTGGGCGTGCGCCGTATACGAATGGGAATACGGACGGGGTCGTACGCACGCTGGCAGAGAGCGGTGCGCGCAGGATTAGGCGTCCGAGGACGTGGACGCTGGGAACGGAATGGGCATGTGCTTAAGGCAGCTGCTCCCGCCGCCAGCGAGGGTGTCGTAATGTGCAACGACACAAGATGCGATAAGCCCGCGGGGAAGTATGGGGCCGCGCTGCGAGGAAAGGAGCGGGGAGTGAAAGGCGAACGTGGAGGCAAGAGGAAGAGAAGGGAGGGAGGGAATCCAGCACGGTCGACCCAGGTCGTGACACCCATGCGCTCGCCTGCGCGTCGTCGTCGTCGTGTGTTGTTGTTGTCGGGGCATTAGCGCATCGGCGGGAGAACCGTAAAGCTGTCAGGAAATAAACTATTCCACAGAGCGCCCTGGCCTCTGGCCCATAATAGACTTTGACAGATATCAGATTGATACAGCAGTAGATATGTATATAAACCCTATGCCCTCGTCTTTTACCCTCAGTCTTTGATCCCACATAGCGGGAGACTGAGGGTGAGTTCATTACTTACTTTTCATACTTTTACTTATCCTGTACAGTATTGCGCCTTCCGCGCATTTACAGGTATTTAATATACAGTCTTTGATCCCACATAGCGGGAGACTGAGGTATTGCGCCTTCCGCGCATTTACAGATCTTGACAGGTTATGGGCATCCGGAGCGCTGCGCTCTAAAGACCTACCTCAAGAAGACTCACTACTGGCGACCGTTCGCTCCTCTCGGGCTTGAAGCACCGCCGCGATACACATCTGATACATATCAGATACACATCAGATACATATCTGATACATATCCGACATCTGGTACACATCAGATACACATCTGATACACATCCGACACACCCATGTCAACCATGACAGCTCCGGTTTCCACCGAACTCTCGGGTGCAGAAGACTGGCACATGTTCCGCGTTAATGCTCAGATAGAGCTGCGCCGAGAGGGTGTCTTTACTTTGCTGGAAGCCGTAATTCAGGCTGCGTCTGCGGATGATGCTCTAACTGCTGCTGCCACTAACATCCCCCTATCTGGCACTGCCCCTGCTGCTGGCATTGCATTCAAAGACACACCTTCAGAGCGTAACAGTCGAGCTTTGGGAGTCATTAATAAATTCCTATCAGCTGAACTGCGTCTGGAGTATGTGGACGAATCAAATGCTGGGACTCTGTGGGCTAAACTGCGGGCACGTTTTGAAGAGGATAATCGTGCTGATACTGCCATGGGTGTTCTTGCAAACCTCTTCACCACTAAACTTGTGATAGAGAGTGAAGCAGAACTTATTGATCGCACAAAGATTGAAATCCACATTGGCATTATCAAGGGCTACTTTGATCGTCTTGCACGGTTGAAATATCCATTCTCCCCAGATCTCCAACCTCTCATCCTACTCAGCACCCTGCCAGATGACAGCTATTGGACTGGAATCAGAGGGAATATTGTTTCCTCGTTGGGTACAGCGATGACCTGGGATAAAGTTCGTGCCCGCCTGCTCACCCTTGGGAAACGACCCGACAAAGAGGATGAATCTGCCTTGGCAGCCAGAGTACAGACCTCTAACAAGGGAAAACAGCCTGCCAGCACTGACAAGCACTGTCTCATTCATGGGCAAAATAAATCACACACAACTGATCAGTGCCACCAAATGAAGACTCTTGTCTCAGAGGCAAAGAAGGGTAAATCTGCTAAACGGGGCAAAAGGTCTGGTGGAAAGGCAAATGCCTCTGCTGCGTCGGATTCTGAATCAGGCAATGAGGACAATGCGAATTTAGCTATAGCTTCTGTATCTTCCAAATCCTATGCTGCTATGTCTGCTTATATCTCGAGTGCCTCAACTGGCTCAAAATGGGTCATTATACTTGACTCTGGAGCATCCCGGGTAATGACCCCAAACATTGACTGGTTTGAGACCGGGACTTACCAAGTCCTCAATCCTCCCAGGAAAGTTCGCCTGGGAAATGACACATACTGTGATGCCATTGGTATTGGCACTGTCTGGCTATCCTGTAAAACAAAGCGTGGAATGACCAAACTCTCATTAAAGCGTGCTTTGCATGTTCCCTCTTTTGGGATTACTCTTGTATCAGTTCAACAATTAACCAAAGCTAGATACAAGTGCATTTTTGAGGGAGAGGAATGCATTGTCCGTGATTCTCATGGAAAGCGAATGGTGGAGGCAAAACAACAAAAAGGTCTTTACCACATTACTTGCACTCCACTGAGTGAAGATCCACATGCTTTGTTTGCCATGGATATCAACCATCTTCACAGAATTTCTGGACACACAAATTACCAATTGCTTCAGAACTCTGTAAGCAAAGGCCAGCTTGGTGGGATCACCTCCTTGACTGGGCAACCAAAATTCTGTGAAGCTTGTGTATTGGGTAAAATGAAGAAACTACCATTTTCCAAAAGCCAGACTAAAGCTCGTGGTCCTCTAGACATTATCTCATGTGATGTTGGGGGACCTGTAACACCAGCAGCTCCTGGCGGATTTCGCTACTGGACTGTGCTGGTCGATCATTGGGGTTCTCATGTCTGGGTTTTATTTGCCAAAAAGAAATCCGAAATATATAGACTCCTGAGAGAATGGCGACGGGATGTTGAGGCATTCTTCCGTGCACATATTGCAAATTGGGAGTTCTGTGCAGGCTGGACTAGATTTTTCCGTTCAGATGGAGGAGGTGAATTCACATCTAAACAGATGGAGGCAGAATTCAGGAGACTTGGAATCATACATGAAGTAACTGCGCCTTACACACCGGAACAGAATGGTGTTGCCGAGCGTATGAATCAAACCCTGGTCACACGGGCAACAACAATGCTCATTGATTCCCGGTTGCCTCGAAAATTCTGGATTTTAGCCTTACGTGCAGCTGCATATACTATAAATCGCACTCCTACCTCTTCTCAGAACTTTCGCATTCCACATGAGAAATTATTTGATCGGCCAGTGAATGTTCACCATATGCACCGTTTCGGATGTCGAGCATATCCTCTCATTCCAAAAGAGAAGCGTCATAAACAGAAGTTTGGAGATAAAGCAGAACACTGTGTTTTTGTTGGATATCATGAAGGCAGTAAAGCATATGATCTGCTTGTCATCAACAAAGACGGAACATATGGTTCAATCATAACCTCAAAGCATGTCAAATTTAATGATGATGAACCATCCACTGTAGTGCAACCTCCACTAGAGCCAGTGGCTACTTCTCGAGAGGAATTTGAGAAGGTTTCTCAGAGTCTACTGCCCAGAGATACACCATACTATGATGATGATGACGAGGATACTCTCACACAACCTATACCAGGTTCAGTGGGGGGGCCTCAAATCTCTGTGGCTCCACCAGGGGACAGTTTACCTCAGGCTGATCCCCCTTCATCACCAGATGATGGTCCATCTATTGGACACCCTTCTGAGAGGGGAAATCCACCATTGCGAAAAGTTGCTGGTGTCAGATCTGAACCCTCCAGAAAATCAACTCGTCAACGTGCACCTGCTAAACACCCAAATGCTGAATATGAGCGCATTTCAGAAGGACAACAGGGTCAAACAAAGGCTCAGCGTGCAGCAGAAATTGCAGCACGAAAAGATGCATATGAAACACCTCCTTCATCGCCTACAGCAGAACCTGACTCAAATGATGAAGGTGTTGATGTACCTGCAGCAGTACTTCTTGCAAGTCTTGATGATGTTATTGCAGAAGCTTTCGCTGCACAGGATCCCCTTGATCCAGCCAGCTGGCAGGAAGCCATGAACAGTCCTAATGCTGATGAGTGGACTGCAGGGCTCAATGAAGAACTTGCTGCCTTCCAGGAGAACGATGTTTACGATGTTGTTCCAATTCCTGAAGGTGTTAAGCCAATCAAGTCCAAAGTTGTGCCAAAGGTCAAACGGGACGAAAATGGTCGGCCAGCACGATTTAAAGTCCGCATTGTTGCCCGAGGGGATACACAAAAAGAAGGCATTGACTACAAGGAGGTTTTCGCTCCCACTGCAAATTTGGAGTCTGTTCGCATCATTTGTGCTCTTGCTGCAAAGCATAATCTAGAGCTTGACCAAATGGATGTCTCCACAGCGTATCTCAATGGTGAACTTCAGGAGGAAATCTATATGATGCCTCCGAACTGTGTTGAGATTCCAGATGGCCATTGCTGGCGCTTGAAGCGATCTTTATATGGTCTTAAGCAGGCAGGGAGAACTTGGAACCGAACCTTGGATTCAAAACTCCTGAAGCTTGGCTTCCATCGGCTGAACTCAGAAACCTGTCTTTATGTCTACAAAGATGGGAAACAGACATGTTTTGTGGTTGTTTATGTCGATGATCTTCTCATTGCTGCCACCACAAAAGAGTTCTCTCAGAAAGTCAAAAGCCTACTCTCTTCCAGCTTCAAAATGCGAGACCTGGGCCCAGCTAAATATCTGCTCGGAATTGAAGTTGTCCGTGACCGCAAAAAGCGCACAATTGCACTAAATCAGCGTCAATACATTGACAAAGTTCTTGCTCGCTATGGCATGACTGATTGCAAACCTGTATTCACTCCAATGGCAACCGGTACTGATCTCAGTGCTATTGACCCTGAAAACGACGAGACCATACATCAAATGGCTCTTGTTGAAGGAGGTCCTGTTGTCTCATATCAAAGCATTGTTGGATCTTCAATGTACGCAATGCTTGGAACCCGTCCTGATATTTCACACACTGTGGGAGTCCTTGGACGTTTCAGTTCAAATCCAAAACAGATTCACTGGGCTGCTGCAAAGCGACTTCTTCGTTATCTCAAAGGAACACGAGATTGGTCACTGCATTTTGATGGAGCTGATCTTGGGATGGACTTGACTTTTTATGGCTACAGCGATGCAAACTGGAATGGAGACAAAGACACTTCTCGTTCCACATCAGGCTATGTCTTTATTGCAAATCGTGGAGCTATTGGTTGGTCAAGCCGAAGACAATCCATGGTTGCTTTATCATCAACTGAAAGCGAGTACATTGGGCTTGCAAATGCAGGACAGCACCTGGCATGGCTTCGATCCTTCTTCGAAGAGCTCGGACAGCCACAGAAGGATCCCACTGAACTGCGATGTGACAATCGAGCTGCCATCATACTATCTCAGGACCCACAATATCGTGCACGAACTCAGCATATACAGCGCAAGTACCACTTTGTGCGAGATGACTTGGTGAGGCATGGAGAATGCATAGTGCTCTGGTATCCAACAGAGGATATGGTGGCAGACATCTTCACCAAAGCTCTTCCCCATGACAAGCACTTGAAGTTCTGTCTTTCAATGGGACTACGGCCTGGGTCGAGTGGGGGTGTCAGGAAATAAACTATTCCACAGAGCGCCCTGGCCTCTGGCCCATAATAGACTTTGACAGATGTCAGATTGATACAGCAGTAGATATGTATATAAACCCTATGCCCTCGTCTTTTACCCTCAGTCTTTGATCCCACATAGCGGGAGACTGAGGGTGAGTTCATTACTTACTTTTCATACTTTTACTTATCCTGTACAGTATTGCGCCTTCCGCGCATTTACAGGTATTTAATATACAGTCTTTGATCCCACATAGCGGGAGACTGAGGTATTGCGCCTTCCGCGCATTTACAGATCTTGACAAAAGCTGCGTGTGGCGGTGCTCGGGAGGAACCGGCAGGTGGGGTTGAGGTGGGGCCTTATAAATTACAAAGCCCACACTAGGATTATATTTGAGGTGGTGCAGTTGGTTCTGCGGTTAAGAGAAGAGCGAAGAAACAAAAAGAGGGTTGGAATCAGTTTATGCACCGGCGGGGAGTCGAACCCCGGTCTGCCTGACTCGGACATCCTTCTTTTATACAGCTCTAAATCACTCAATGGTCAATTGGTCAATTTCTCAAAGTCGAATCAACATCAATATGTGCCTCTCCAATATGCTCTCGATGAACCATTTACTTTCCAATATTTAGGCGATATAATATCTAGTTCCTCAAGACCAGACAAAAATACGCTAAGGAGGCGTGTAATCCCGCCGCATGCACCGGTGGGAATCGAACCCCGATCTGCCTGAAACGCCGGTCTTTAATGGCAGCGTGCACTATGCACCACCGGTGCTTGTATCCGTCCTTCTTGACTCTCTTTTATACAGCTCTAAATCACACAATGGCCAACAGTACCATAATCGCAGTACGAGTGATCTCGGGTCTGCGCAGAACCCGATCAATGCTTTCTCAAGATTTTGCTTTCTTATTTTATTTTCAAGTACATATTGGCTGACCGGAGAAAACGACATTACGACGACTTCATGATTGTGCCAGGACTGGTGAAAACAGGTAGAGGGGGGAAAAGACTCCGACTCCCACTTTAGCATGCACCAGCGGGGATTTGAACCCTGCTCTTCCCTGATTTAGACTGTAACCATCTACACAGTTGGTAGGTAACGGGGACGTGCACCTTAAGCTTGCACCCCCGGTGCACATGCCCATCCTTGCCGACTCCCTTTTATATAGCGCTAAATCATACTGTGGACCGTTGTGTGATTCACACTGTGGCATTATGTGATTCACACGATGGTCAATCATGTCATTTTACAGTTGGTTGATTTCTTCTTTAAGTTCCTGACACGTTCCCAATGATCTGTCATACAGCATCCTGGTCTACAGGACAGGACAAGGAGCTGAAACATACAGCCAGAAAAAAAGATCCATCACTGCGGACGCAATGCACCGGGGGGGAATCGAACCCCGGTCTGCCTGACATTCTGCAACTGAAAGTCTTCTTACTTTAGGGCAGCGCGCACCATGCACCACCGATGCTTATATCTATCCTTTTTGACCTTGATTTATACAGCTCTAATCATCCAATGGCCGATGTCATCACTGTAGTTCGACTTTACATAAGAACATCGGTATAGGGATTCTTCCACATCGATACCTCCACAACACTTTCCCAATAATCTGTCGATATAATCTTAGCCTTAGTAGTGAACAAAAATTTCCTGAGATGTCGGGGTGGAAACAGTTAGAAAAAAAGATTGTGCTGGATATATCATTCACCGGCGGGGAATCAAACCTCCATCTGCCTGCAAGTCTGACTTTAGACTGAAGGGTAGCGTGCACCACGCACCACCGGTGCTTGTATCCATTCTTCGTGACCATAAGTTATACTGCTCTAAATCACACCGTGGGCCATTGTGGAATTCACATGGTGACTATTGTGGAATTCACACAATGGCCAATGTCGTTTTACAGTCCGGTTGATGTCTTCTTCACGTTCCCGACACGTTCTCAATGATCTAGCGATACAATATACTAGGTCCCCTGGGGCAAGACAAGGAGCTGAAACTTACGGCCAGAAAAAAAAGGCTCGATCACGCCAGCACTGGTGGGGAATCGAACTCTGCACCGCTAAACTCGACATCTATGAACGATCTACATTCGAGAGCGGTATGCACCTTGTACCACCGGTGCTTATGCCCATCCTTCTTGACCCTGTTTTATACAACTCTAAATAACCGAATAGCACTATAGTAGGTCAGTTCTTGAGGTTGGATCAACTTCGGCTATAGCTACATGTCTTTAGCCACATTAATACCCACGACACTTCCCCAATAATCTGTCGATACAATATCTAGGCCTTCGTAGTAAGCTAAAATGTGATGAGGAAGCGCGAAGGCAAATAGGAGAAAAAAGTGAGGTCCATGGGGCTCATGCACCGGCGGGGAATCGAACCCCGATCTTCCCTGAATTAGACAATATGTATCAGGGCTTCTACGTAACGGGGAAGTGCACCTTGCACCACCGGCGCTTATTCCCATCCTTCTTCACCAAGATTTATACAGCTTTAAATCACACTGTGTGACTCACACAATGGCCAATGCCAGGCCAATACCGTTTACGGTCGGTCGATTTATTGACGATGAATCCCTTACACGTCCCCCAATAAATTTGTCGATATAATATCTAGGCCTCTGTAGTAAACGAAAATGTGATGAGGAAGCGCGAAAGCAAATGGAAGAAAAAAAGGGATGCTCTACGCCGAATGCACCGGTGGGGAATCGAACCCCGATCTGCTTGACATCCCCTGCGCATTCAAATTTTAGGGCAGCGTGCACCATGCAAGCACCATGCACTACCGGTGCTTATTCCCTCCTTCTTCACCTTGATATACACCACCCTCAATTGCACAGGCGGCCAATCTGATGGGTTAAAAAAAGTCTTTGGCTTGAAGAAAAAAAGCGCTGGCAGTGCCCAAGTTCAACATTGCCATCAAGGATAATTATTTCCTGGCACCCTTTTGGCATACCATCTGTAAGCTGGTTTGTGCCTACCACGAGCATGCAACGACAACTTGCTGGGAGATGTGAGTAATGTTAGGGAAAAAATTGCTCCGAGGTCACACTGAAAGCACCGGCGGGGAATCAAACCCCATATCGCCTTGATCGCCATGACACATGTTGTATTTAATGGTATCGTACACCACGTACCGCCGGTTCCCATTCCCCCTCAGCTTTACCCTGCCCTGAATTGCATAGGCAAATATTCAATACCATCAGATTCCTAACAGAGCAAATGTGCGATTAGAGAGGATTCAGCCGCACCAGGCAGCTGCATTCCTATTTGTGTCCGGCATTCGGTACGGGTTCCTATCGCAGAAGAGAAGTGCAACCGAAAGAATGCGGATCATAGATAATTGCGTTTCTATGGGCTCCACGCGAGATCGATGATGACCATTTGCCAGGACTACTGTTTTTATTTCTTTGCTGCACCCCATCTTGGTACGCGCCTGGTCGAATCTTTTTTTGATTCAGAACTTTGCAGAAATCCTGGAGACGCGCAGCCGTAGCTCGGGACCGAGATGAAGTAAAGGCAAGTCTAGCGTACGTAACGAACCGAACTCAAACTGGCCTTGTGCAAGATGTCATCAAACGACAATCCGCCGCCGTAAAGGACCGCGGTAACCCCCAGTGTATTCTCTCCTAGACAGACGCTTCAACAAGGTATCAACTCATGCCTCGTTTTGCTGAACCCCCAGTATCGATTTTCGCGCGTAATCCTTGTTAACAAATGCGGTAGACTAGTGAAATTTACAAGAATTCTGCCGTCGCGATCCCGTACTCACCGTCGCGGAAAGATTCGGACGATCTGAGCACGTACTACGATCCCTTCGCCAAGGCAGCCGTCCGCGTCGTGCATCGCTCATGCGTCGTCCTGCCCTCTCCCAGCTCGACACCCCCGCCGCCGCCCGCGCCGCAGACCACTGCCTCTGTCCCTTCCTCTCCCAATCCACGATACCTGGCTCAACGATAGTCATCGGACTGGGCCTCACACCCCGCCCTCCTCTCCAGTCCACTCCCTCAACTCCCCCTCGCTCTGTTCGTATTACGCGCCGCCCACACCGACTCCCACACCCCGCGACAGACTCGCACGCAGCCGCTCCCTCGCACCGCACGTTCATCGCTCCGGCTCGCCATTCCCGCTCGCTCTGCGCTGCACCCGCACAACCTGCACCCACGAGCTTCCCGCCTCGGTCTATCACACTGCGGACCAGTCCGCTTGCGATGGGTAGCCCGGCCATCCTTCTTCGTTTCCCTCTTACACACAACACACCACACTCCCTGCCTCGCGACCGATTACACTACATAATACCTAATTCCCCGTGCGCTTCTTGCCCATGCTTGCTCACCCACGTGTCTCACATATTGCTGCTGCATTTACATATTCGCATCTTGTACTTCTTGTAACTGTTTGCCCTGCTGTATACTCTTGTCTCGGCCGTATTGTAGTGTACTCTTACTTACTTCGTTATCATTTTGCTTGCCATTACTTTACGCTAGTTAAATAATTCTTAATTACAGACAGCTCTCGGTCGAATTTGGAATTTGTGGCGCGTTACCGGCAATTTCCGTGATGCGCCAGCTGATGCGCTTGTGCTAAGAGTCGTCATTGGACACCATGCAGAAATATCGACACGACACTTATGTCCGTAATCACGACGAGCCACTATTATAGATGCTCAAACACGGCAACAGGGACAAGATGCTTATTAATCATTGAATTGACCGAACGGCATGAATATTGCATTGCCCGTTACATGCCAGATTCACACCCGATGGTCATATTTCTCGCTTCGCCGACCGTCTAAGACGGTATGTGGCATTCCAGAGCCGATCCAGGAAGATATGTGGATTTACAAGGACAGTCAATATGTACTATTCCCGAGGTTGGGAAACAAGAGGACCCACGCAATATCTACAGCTCTACCATCCTGAACATGTCGAGAGAAGTTAGAGGGATTGATCATATATATGTAGAGTAACTCAGACGTACGTGAGCAATTTCAATCCAAATGTGGATCCGTTAATGGGAATTTTTGAACTTCAAAAGTTCAGCACGTTCCTGAGACGGGGAAAATTTGTGTCAGACATGGGGACACATGGTATTGGAGGTGCGACTTACCTCCTGTTGCGCAAACGTAAAAAAAGGCTCGTCAGCAGGGTGCACGCAGTGGAGGACGCTGGGCGACTTACCTCCTGTTGTGCGAGCGTGAAAAAGGCGTCGTCAGCAGGGCGCGCACAGTGGAGACCGCAGAGCGACTTACGAGCTGTTGCATGAGCATGAAAAACGCGTCGTCAGCGGGGCCCGCGCAGTGGAGAACACAGGGCGACCTACCAGCTGTTGCGCGAGTGTGAAAAAGCAGTCGTCAGCGGCGCGCATGCAGTGGAGAACGCAGGGCGACTTACCCGCTGTTGCGCGAGCGTGAAAAAGCAGTCGTCAGCAGCGCGCACGCAGTGGAGAAGGCAGGGCGACTTACCCGCTGTTGCGCGAGCGTAAAAAAACGCGGAGTCAGCAACGCGCACCAACAGAGACGCAGGAGGACTTACCCGCTGTTACGCGAGCGTAAAAAACGCGGAGTCAGCAGTGCGCGTGGGATGGAGAAAGCTGGAGGATTTACCAGCTGTTGCACGAGCGTGAAAAACACGTCGTCAGCAGCGCGCGCGCGGTGGAGAAAGCAGGACTACTTACATTCTGTTGCGTGAGCGTGCAGAAGGCGTCGTCAGCAGCGCGCACGGGTTGGAGAAAGCAGGAGGACTTACAGCCTGTTGCGCGAGCGTGAAAAACGCGTCGTCAGCAGCGCGCACGGGGTGGAGAAAGCAGGAGGACTTACCCGCTGTTGAGTGGGCGTGAAACGCATCGTCAGGAGCGCACGCGCAGTGGAGAAAGCAGGACTACTTACATTCTGTTGCGCGCGCGTGAAAAACACGTCGTCAGCAGCGCGCACGGAATGGTGAAAGAAGGACGACTTACACCCTGTGTCACGAGCGTGAAAAACACGTCGTCAGCAGCGTGTTCGGAGTGGAGAAAGCAGGACGACTTGCCATCTGTTGTGCGAGCATGAAAAACACGTCGTCAGTAGCGCGCGCGGAGTGGAAAATGCAGGACCACTTGCCATCTGTTGTGCGAGCATGAAAAACATGTCGTCAGCAGTGCGCGCGGAGTGGAAAACGCAGGACCACTTGCCATCTGTTGCGTGAGCGTGAAAAACACGTCGTCAGCAGCGCGTGCGGAGGGGAGCACGCAGGACAACTTGCCATCTGAGGCGCGAGCGTGAAAAACACGTGGTCAGCAGCACGTGCGGAGCGGAGAACACAGGACGACTTACACTCTGTTGCGCGGGCGGAAAAACACGTTGTCAGCAGGGTCCACGCAGTGGAGAACGCCGGGCGACTTACCTGCTGTTGTGCGAGCGTGAAAAAGGGGTCGTCAGCAGCACGCGCGGGGTGGAGAAAGCAGGAAGAATTACCAGCTGTTGGGCGAGCGTGAAGAACGCGTCGTCAGCAGCGCGCGCGGTGTGGAGAAAGCAGGGCTGCTTACAGCCTGTTGCGCGGACGCGAAAAACATGTCATCAGCAGGGCGCGCGGAGTGAAGAACACAGGATGACTTACATCCTCAGCTGTTGCGTGGGCATGAAAAACACGTCAGCAGCGCGCACGGGGTGGAGAAAGCAGGACTACTTACATCCTGTTACACGGGTGCGAAAACCACGTCGTCAGCAGGGAACGTAGAGCTGAGAACACAGGACGACTTACACCCTATTGCGCGGGCGTGAAAAAAAACGTCGTCAGCAGCGCGCACGGGGTGGAGAAAGCAGGAAGACTTACAGCCTGTTGCGCGGGCGTGAAAAAACACGTCGTCAGCAGCGCGCACGGAGTGGAGAAAGCAGGAAGACTTACCCACTATTGCGTGAGTGTGAAGAACGCGTCATCAGCAGCGCACATGGGGTGGAGAAAGCAGGAGGACTTACCCGCTGTTGCGCGAGCGTGAAGAACACGTCGTCAGCAGCGCATGCGTGTTGGAGAAAGCAGGACGACTCACAGCCTGTTGCGCAAGCATGAAAAACACGTCGTCAGCAGCTCGTGCGGAGTGAAGAAAGCAGGAGGACTTACAGCCTGTTGCGCGGGCGTGAAAAACACGTTGTCAGCAGCGTCGTCAGCAGCGCGCGCGGGGTGGAGAAAGCAGGAAGACTTACCAGCTGTTGCGCGAGCGTGAAGAACGCGTCGTCAGCAGCGCGCGCGGGGTGGAGAGAGCAGGAGGACTTACCCGCTGTTGCGCAAGCGCGAAGAACGCATCATCAGCAGCGCGCGCGGAGTGGACACAGCAGGACGACTTGCCATCTGTTGCGCAAGCGTGAAAAACACGTCGTCAGCAGCGCGTGCGGAATGGAAAAAGCAGGATGACTTGCCATCTGTTGCACGCGGGCGTGAAAAACACGTCGTCAGCAGCGCGCAGAGTGGAGAAAGCAGGAGGACTTACCCACTGTTGAGTGGGCGTGAAAACGCGTCGTCAGTAGCGCACACACAGTGGAGAAAGCAGGACTACTTACAGCCCGCTGTGCGGGCGTGAAAAACACGTCGTCAGCAGTGCGCACGGCATGGTGAAAGCAGGATGACTTACACCCTGTTGCACGAGCGTGAAAACGCGTCGTCAGCAGCGCACGCGCGATGGAGAAAGCAGGACAACTCACAGCCTGCTGTGCGAACGTAGGAAACACGTCGTCAGCAGCACGCGCGGAGTGGAGGAAGCAGGACAACTTGCCATCTGTTACGCGCAGGCGTGAAAAAGGCGTCGTCAGCAGCACGCGGGGAGTGGAGAACGCAGGGCGACTTACATCCTGTTGCGTGGGCGCGAAAAACACGTCCTCAGCAGGCGTGCAGAGTGAACAAAGCAGGACTACTTACATCCTGTTGTGCGGGCGTTCACACGTCGTCAGCAGAGCGCGCGCAGTGGAAAAAGCAGGACGACTTACTTTCTGTTGCACGGGCATGAAAAACACGTCATCAGCAGCGCACACGGAGTGGAGAATGCAGGATGACTTGCCATCTATTGCACGCAGGGGGTGAAAACATGTTGCCAGCAGGGTCCACGCAGTGGAGAACGCTGGGCGACTTACCTCCTGTTGTGCGAGCCTGAAGAACGCGTCGTCAGCAGCGCACGCGGGGTGGAGAAAGCAGGAAGACTTACCAGCTGTTGCGCGAGTGTGAAGAACGCGTAGTCAGCAGTGCGTGCGGAGTGGAGAAAGCAGGACGACTTGCCATCTGTTGGGCGAGCGTGAAAAACACGTCATCAGCAGCGCGTGCGGAGTGGAGAAAGCAGGACAACTTACAGCCTGTTGTGGGAGCGTAAGAAACGCGTCGTCAGGAGCGCACGTGCACAACACGCGCAGTGGAGAAAGCAGGACTACTCACATTCTGTTGTGCGGGCGTGAAAAACACGTCGTCAGCAGCGCGCACAGAGTGGTAAAAACAGGACGACTTACGGCCTGTTGCACAAGCGTGAAAACGCGTTGTCAGCAGCGCGCACGGAGTGGTGAAAGCAGGACAACTTGCCATCTGTTGTGCGAGCGTGAAAAACACGTCGTCAGCAGCGTGTGCAGAGTGGAGAAAGCAGGACAACTTACAGCTTGTTGTGCGAGCGTAAGAAACGCGTCGTCAGCAGCGCGTGCGGAGAGGAGAAAGCAGGAAAACTTGCCATCTGTTACGCGCAGGCGTGAAAAAGGCGTCTTCAGCAGCGTGCGCAGAGTGGAGAACGCGGGGTGACTTACATCCTATTGCGCAAGCGTCAAAAAGGTATCGTCAATAGGCGGTGAAAGCAGGACTACTTACATCCTGTTGCGCGGGCGTGAAAAACACGTCGTCAGCAGCGCGTGCAGAGTGGAGCAAGCAGGACAACTTACAGCCTGTTGTGCGAGCGAAAGAAAAGCGTCGTCAGCGGCGCTCGCGGAGTGGAGAACGCAGGGCGACTTACATCCTATTGCTCGAGCGTCAACAAAGTATCATCAGCAGGTGGTGAAAGCAGGATGACTTGCCATCTGTTTTGCGAGCATGAAAAACACGTCATCAGCAGCGCATGCAGAGTGGAGAAAGCAGGACAACTTACAGCCTGTTGTGCGAGCGAAAGAAACGCGTCGTCAGCGGCGCTCGCGGAGTGGAGAACGCAGGGCGACTTACATCCTATTGCTCGAGCGTCAACAAAGTATCGTCAGTAGGTGGTGAAAGCAAGATGACTTGCCATCTGTTTTGCGAGCGTGAAAAACACGTCATCAGCAGCGCATGCGGAGTGGAGAAAGCAGGACAACTTACAGCCTGTTGTGCGAGCGTAAGCAATGCGTCGTCAGCAGCGCGTGCGGAGTGGAGAACGCAGGGCGACTTACAGTCTATTGCGCAAGCGTCAAAAAAATATCGTCAGTAGTCCTCGAGCGGTGGAAACGTAGTTTAGGTACCTCCTCCACATCTCCTTGCGTTAGAAGATTGACAGCCCCGTAATTGTTCAGTGCTTTTGCAACATCGAGCGCTGTTCCAAACCCGAACGCTTTCTTGTACGCTGGTCCAAACATATACCCTCGTCATCGTGTCAGCACGTCCATTCCTCCCAATACCTGCCAACTCACAAGTCCTATTGTTATCTCCGTCTCTCAGATGCTGCAGTATAAAGGTGATGATCTCGGTGTTCCCCACCAGCGCAGCAACATGAAGTGGGGTTCCAAACCTTTCCCCTACTCCCCGATCAGCAGCCATTTCAACTCCCACATCTGCCAACTCACCTGCGAGTTCGGCTTGTGCTCCTTTCTCAATCAACTTGTGAAGTGGGCCATTGCTTCGCATGGCAATACGAGTCCGTCCAGGGAGTCCTTGAGTCCATCTAGGGAGTCCTCGATATATGGCTTGATAAATGGAAGAATATGAAACTAATGGATACCAACACGAGCACAGCCTAGACCATAGGCGCTCGATTTCACATGTGCAGCCTTTCAAATATGCCAGAATACTGTCAAGCCATAGCAGCTTCGGTATTATCGAACAGTAACACGGTAGCAAAAAACTATATTTCTTTTGTTTTAAAGAAACGCACAAAGAACACTGAGGCTTGTTGATCTTCCGGTGAGCTTTCGAAATTACTGTAAATCACAGGCAGAAAAAGTTGACCTCTATACAGGACAGGTGGTTCCCGCCCACCCTTCGCTCGGTCGCTGCTTCGCGTCGACCAGCTCAGATTGGGCAGAACAAAGCATGGCCTTTGGCCATGCCCAGCAATATTTCTTCTGTGGCTCCAGGCCAAAGAAAATACAGTACAGAGCTGTAAACATGAGATTGAAGGATATCGGGATACTTCCTAGCCGCGACACGGAGTAATTCCATTTGGAAACCCAATAGTGCACTCGATTCTTCGCCCATGGGCTCGTCCCATAGGTTTATTTGCTCAAAACAAATAGAATTGAGCCTTTGTCCTATGGTTTCTATTTGTTTCAAACAAATAAACCCACGGGATAAGAATTGGGCACCCCTAGTTTCGCTCCAAATGGGATTTCCATCACTAATTCCGGAGAGTCCTTTCGCAAAACCGCATTTTCGACGTAATTTGGGAGTTCAATTAGAGTTTAGCCTATTTTGTGACCGTCTATAAACTTTGGTGGTTTTTTCTGGTAGGAAATAGGGGTGCTCAATTCTTAGCCCATGAACCTGTCCCATGGATTTATGAGTACTTATGTAACTAGGTGTTGGCATAGCCCGACTGTAACCTTGCTTGTTTTTGGGATTAAGTATTTCGGAAACTTTCGGTGCAACTCTGTTTGAATTGATTGTGGAAAAGTATGGCGGGTACTCTGCTTATAGCATTTTTTCTTTCAGCTTAGAGTAATAATAAATCAATATTTCTTTTCCGGCTCGCTTATAGTTCAAGACACTGCAATGATTATTCTGCTGTCATTTGAGAAACAGGGGCGGAAAAATACCTAGTTGGAACTGAACCAAGAACCGCGAACACTTCAGGGATGGTGTAAGAAATTCGGATGGCGACTGCATTGAACATTCCCTCTTGATGGCAGGGAATTTTATTTATGAACTTGTGTCACAAACTTAGCAAGGAAACATTTGATTTCATTTAAGAAGCTGCTACTTTTTCACCCAAAAGTAACGGGGCTTTGGACACTACGTGAGGCGACGAACCAGTAGAACAATGGTGGCAAGTTGTTTGAACAGGACGTGAAGGGAAATAATTAAGCACATTCTCCTCCAAAGCAATGGCAAAATTGTGTTCATTCTTCCTTCACAGATATTTTTTTTTAACAGCTCAATACTCTCATTTTATTAATAAGTACAAGTTCTGCCGGGCCCAGCCACAGTCCTACTACCCAAGTTATTTGTTCCAAACAAATAGAATCGAAACTCCACCTGGTATTTATGCCGTTTCCAGAGCTACACTAGCTCTCAGCAAAGTTCCAACAGAACTTATAAAATATGAAGATGCTCTAACAGGGGAATGACTATTTTCCTGAGCGGTATTTGAGAGTGAATCTGTGAAACTATATGGGCAAAGCTGTTCATACCTCCAGACCTACTCCTACGGGTTGAAACTATCCAGAATCATTACCAAAGTACGCTAGAAGGTTCCCAATAATTTTAGGGCCAGATATATACACCAATAATGGCTGCAACCTTGTTGTAAAATGTATTTTTGGATAGCGGAATTTCAATTCTATTTGCTGGGAACAAATCCACAGGACGGGCTCATGGGCTAAGTATTGGGAACCCCACCATAGCGAGGGTGATGGCAAAATAGTCCCCATTCACAAACTAAAACTTGTTTTGAAAGCTTTGTGTCTTACCGTGGTCAACTTTGTCAGCCCAAACGGCGTATGTAATCCGGCAAGTTCCGATTGATCGTTTCCTGTGTGTAAAATGGCAACGAGCGAGAGCCCGCGCAAAGTGTGGACCGAGCGTGCTGGGCACTGTTAAATTTTTTGGTTTGTGCCTCGCTGCTTGCTGGCCATCCCACCAGTCACAAAACAGTCCCCATCATGGTGGAAACGGTCCAGATCACTTACCTAATCGGCATATTGGGAATCGGATCACGCATGGGACCCTTGCCGAAGCTCGACACCACGCAGTGGGCCTTGGGCGAGTGTCAGCACCACACAGTGGGCCCTTGCGGCAAGCGGAAGCTCCGCAGGCAAGGATTAGCGCAGTGTAGGGAAACCCCCAGCTGGCCCGGCACCAGGCGCCAAATCCCCTCAAAAAATACAGACTAAACGGTGAAGAAAAAAAAACCTGTGTGCTAAAACACGGAAAAAGGCCCCTGCACCAGCAGGAAAGGGCCCCGTGCCAACGGAATGGCCAGCGCCAGCGAAAAGCGGGGTCTGGGGGGCCTCCCCCAGCGTGCCGAACATGCCGATACCTAAAAATGCAGTTTCTCGATGGAGAAAGCCCTAGGCTCAGAGAGGCCGTTTCTGGTCATTTAAAACCCTTGGAATGTGTCACAGTCAAGACTCTGGCGTCCACTCTTGGTAAGATGAGAGGGATAGGGTGGTGCCTTATGAGTTCTCGAAAAATGATGGAATAAAAGGTTAACTACTACAGATGAACTACTACTCTATATATACTGTTCCAAAGGCTGTGTACATTGCTAAGTCTGAAAGCTGTGTACACTGCTAAGTAATTATATCTGAAACGGATCAGTCCTGAAACCAATACTGTCCGATCATATGTGTATCCTGTCATAAGTCGATCTGTGTTTCTGATTAATGAACCTGATTAATGACCCAATCATAAATTAAGCGTAGCCCATAGCCATGTGTCCTTCAATCGGTGTTGTCCCAGTTGTCCCAATAGAAGTTGTCATTTGAAGGATGATCTTATCTGTTGGTGCTTGTTTGGGCACTAAGATAGGCGTTGTCGCGATAAGATTGCGATCAAATCGTGACATTACCCCCCCCCTAGGGTCGACGTCCTCGTCGACTGTGACAAATGCTCCCGTGTCTGGATTAAATAATTTCCTTGTTGAGTATTCTTTGGACTCCTCCTTTGTTTTGTATCGGCGTATGGTTTTATCCCAGTAGCCCTTCAGTAGGATTGGCACTGTCCAGATAGCAATATTGTGCTCGACATTATATCTGTCCAAGAGCTTTTTTGCATTATCCAGATTCCTCCTTGGTTCCCACGTCCGTTCTGCCAATGGATAGTTCTTCCATTTCACTAGGTATTGAAACCCTCTGCCGCGTTTTCTGTGTTTTAAAATCTCCTCCACTTCGTACTCTTCTTCTCCACTGATTATCTCTGGTGCTGGCCGCTCCTCTCTCCTCCCCACTGGTGGTTCCACATACGGTGTCAGCAGTGCCTCGTTGAAAACCGGATGTGACTTGTCCGTTTCAGGCAACTTCAGCTTGTACGCCGATGCACCAACCTTCTCCAGTATCTCGTAAGGCCCTAGCCTTCTGTCGTCCAACTTCTTCGTCGGCCGATCTGTGGTGATATCTTTGGCCTCTAGCCACACCTTATCGCCGACTTTGAACTCCGGAGCATCATGCCTCTTCCTGTCATAGTGTTTTTTCATTGTTTTCTGTGTTTTCTCCAGCGCAGCTGTCGCCTCATCGCGGATTTTTTTCATTTTTTCTGCAAAGTCGTTCGCAGCCTCATTGCGTGACTCGACTGCGTTTTCGATTCCCTTCCAGGGATGATAGCCCGTGTTTACATAAAATGGAGACATACTCGTCGACGAGCTGGTTTTGTCATTGTGGGCGAACTCGGCCAAAGCAAGCCATTCTGCCCAGTCCGACTGTCGATAATTTACGAATATGCGGAGATATTTTTCGATCTCCTGATTCATCCGTTCAGTCTGACCATCCGTGATTGGGTGGAATGCCGTCGAAGGGTTCATTTTGGTCCCGAGAAGGCGATTTAACTCCTTCATGAATCCTGAGACGTATCTCGTGTCTCGGTCTGAGATAATCTTCCGTGGTACTCCATGATATCGAACCACTCGATCCCAGGTCAACCGGGCCACTCCTTCACTCGTCAACTCCATGTTCACTGGTTCAGTGTGGATCATCTTCGAGAATGTATCCACCCAAACTTGAATAGCATTAAAGCCGTTGCTGACCGGCAGTGGTCCGATAAGATCCATAGATATGATCTGCCAAGGCCCCTCAGCAATCTGGTGTGGATTCAGCTTTCCCTGCTGATATCTGTGCACTCGAGTCCTCTGGCATGCCTCGCATTCCTTGATGTATTTCGAAATTTGGTTGCCTAGTCGAGGCCACCAATAATTACGTTCAATCATCTCCTGTGTCCGGTTCTCTCCAGGATGTCCGAGCAAGGGTGAATCATGATGAAGCCCAATAATCTTGTCTCGTAGTTCCTCATTTCGGGGAACATAGATTAATCCGTTATAATAAATAATGTCCTCTTTCTTCTCCCATGCTTGTAACTTTTTCTCGAGCGCAAGCTTGACGCTCTTGTCTATCTTTTTCTCCTTCTTGATCTCGTCCAAGATCTCTGCTTCCGGTCCTTCCAGCACTATATCATGTGCTCGGAAATGTTCGGGTTTTAGCATCACGACGTTTTCATTGTCGTTTTTCCCTTGGTCATGATCTGATCTCCGAGATAAGAGATCTGCCTTCTTGTTCAACGCTCCGGGCCGGTGATGAAGGGTGAAGTCGTATTCTGCTAACTCCGTAATCCACCGGGCCTGTCTCCGATTCAGCTTCTGGGGCTTCTTGAAATATTCTAGGTTCTGGTGATCCGTCAGAACTTCAAACGTCTCTCGTGCTCCCATCAGCATCCGCCTCCACTCCTCCAGAGCGAGCATTATTGCGAGCATCTCTTTGTCGTAGATCTCGTAATTCCGCTCTGTCTCATTCAACCCATGAGACTGGAACGCGACTGGGCGCCATTCGCCGTCTTGTTCCTGTTCCAGGATTGCTCCCGTTGCCCCGTCTGATGCATCCGCTTCTAACCGGAACTTGCCGTTGTCCGTGGGCAATGCTAATACAACATCCTCGGCAATGCGGTCTTTAAGCTTCTGGAATGCATCCTTCTGCTCCTGTCCCCACCGGAATCCTTCCTTCCCTGTCAACCGTGTGAGTGGTTTGGCAACCTCACTGTACCCCCGGACGAATCTGCGATAGAAGTTGGTGAACCCTAAGAACGCCTGTGTCTGTTTAAGATTCTTTGGTTCTGGCCACTCCATCACGCCTTTGATTTTGGCGGGATCCATCTTCATCGAGTTGTAGGAGATTATCACCCCCAGGTACTCAATCTCTGTGCATTCAAACTCGCACTTCTCGGGTTTGAGAAAGAGTTTGTTTTCCTGGAGTATCTTTAACACTCGCTTCGTAATCTCTCGATGTTCATCCAAATTGTTGGTGAAGATCAAGATGTCATCCAGGTAGACAATGACTTTTCCCTCGTTGATTAGATCCCGAAGGATGTCGTTCATCATTGTTTGAAATGTTGCTGGTGAGTTTGTGAGACCAAAGAACATCACTAAAGGCTCAAACAGCCCTCGGTTGGTCCGGAATGCCGCCTTCCACTCGTCTCCCTCCTTAATCCGTACATTGTTGTACCCCCATCGAATGTCCAATTTCGTAAAGAACCTGGCACCTCTGAGCTTATGTACTAGCTCCGAGATGAGTGGAAGTGGATAACGGTTTTTAATCGTCATCTCATTGAGCTTCCGATAATCCTGCACAGGTCGCAGGCTGCCATCCTTCTTTTTGATGAAAAAGAACGCTGATGCCATTGGTGATTTCGATGGGCGGATCCTCCCGCTTTTCAGGTTTTCTTCCAGGAAATCATTCAATTTTTCCTGTTCCGTCACCGAGAGTGGATAGATTTTGCAATCTACAGCCTTTGCGTCTGGCTTTAGCTCGATTGCATGGTCCCACGGTCTTTTCTCTGGCAACGAGTCAAATGATTCCTTGGCGAAGACTTTTATATATTCGTGGTACTGATCCGGGATCTTCTCCTCTGTCATTTTCTCCTTCTCCCTATTGGCTTCTTCTGCTAATTTCTGTGATTGCGTCTCTTTTACGCGTAGGTCTATTGCTTCTGCAAAATCGACCAGCAGAAGGGATTCTCCTTCCTCCAACTCATTCTCCCGGCCCGCTCCTGTGCCGTACTCCGTGCCCGTCATGTTGCACTCCTGCGGACAGCGATTGAAGAGTATTTTTTGTGCTCTCCAATCGATCAAGGGGTTGTGTTTGTACAACCAGTCGTACCCAATGAACACCCTGGCTTTCCCAAGTCCGGTGACAAGGAATCTCTGCCTTTCATGGTGTGGTCCAACAGTCATGATCAACTCAACATAATGAGTGATCTTGCCCTTTGAGTTCTCTGTTCCATCTGCGTTGAGAGCGACTATGTGCACATCAAGTTCTTTGAGTTCAAAGCCTTCAGCCTTAGCATAATCTCGATCGATGCATGTGGATGTGCATCGTTTATCGAGAAGAGCCTTGACTGTGCGCATCTTCCCAGTATCCAACGCCATTAACGTAACGGGAACCAGCATCTCATGATGCTTCCGCTGCTTCTGCAACTCCCTAAGCTCTTTTCCGAGCTTGTCCACCTTCCGGTTCATTTCCTTCTGAACCTGTGTCTTCTTGAGTCTAAATGTGACTCGTGTCCTCCTAGGCGCTTCCTCCTCTTTACAGGATTGAGCCTCCGCGACCTTGTCGCCCTTTTTCTTCTCACTATTTTTATCACTGGTTTGGGTTCCAGGGGCCTTTTTGAAAGCGCTCCAGCGCTTGTTCGCTTCATCCATCCGTTTGTTCTTTAAATTATGTTTCCGATTCTGATTCTCCAAGATACGTATTTTTTTGTTGTTTTCTATACTAGCTACTAGGAAATCGTTTATGCTCTTTCGTAAACTAGTGTTTTCTTCAGTATATAAATCATCCTCCTCCTGGGAGTCATTCGTAACTACAGTGTCCGCGGTAACTAGATGATTGTCCGTGAAGCGTACATGTTTCGTAACTGGGGGCGCCACTTTGGCCATAAGTGGGGGCCCCTTTAAAAACCCTTCTCACGAAGGACGGCCGCCAAGGCCTGCAGGTCCTCCTGCGAGTAGTCGTCAGTCTTGATCGACCGGATATTAAACTTCCTCTTGGGAGGCTCTGGGCACTCCCGCTTCATGTGGCCCTCCTTGCCACAGTTGTAGCATGTAAAGGGTGTAGCTTTCGCATTTGCCCTGTCCACATCCATCGGTGCCGTTTCTCCTGGCCCAATCTTCTTGGCCAAGTTCGGTGCAGGGCCAAAACCTGGTGACACCTTCTGCGCCGTCCCCTGGACTTTTTGTGCTGGGGTCCAGAATATCCGGCTCGTCTGGGCTGTCCGGAGCTTCTGCCGCTCCATGATTCCGCTGACCTTGATCAGCTTGTCCCGAAGACCTCCATAGTCTTCGGGAACATCTCCTCCGGAATATAATCGGTCCTGGACATCCTCGTTGATGAGGTTCTCCAATGTCTCCACAAGGAAAGCATCATGATGCTTGTCCTCACCATTGGGGTCATACCCCGCTTCCTCTGCGTTCAGTTCGAACGCCTGGATGAAGTCCGTCAACTTGGACTTCCCCTGCCTCGTGGTGGTGAGGTGTAAATGTGCTGTCTGTCTGATGTTCCGGTCTTCGAATGTCTTCTTGAGCTCTGTGATGAGCCCCTTAAAGGTATAGAGAGGGGTGAGCTCTCCATCCTTCACATGGCGTCTCCGCCAGTTGCGAACCCAGTTGGATGCTGGACTCGGGGTTCCATCCTCCCTCCCCAGTAATGATAGGGTGAAGGAGATTTTCTTCTTCTCGGAGTCAAATTCCGAGTCGTATGCCCAAATGTAGTTCGAGAGGGCGTCGTTGAATGTGTCCCACTTGGCTTTGTCAGATCCATCAAATGTGGGGGGAAGACGGGCATAGGAGATCTTGGAGGAAATGCGAGCCCTGGGCTCAGTCTCCATTGGTTCGTAGTGGATGGGGGAAACCGGTCTGGACATGATTCGTCTAGGCGGCGTGATCGTAGGTGGTGTGTGTGGAACAGGAGGTGGGGGTGGAGGAAGGTGCTCGGAAGAGGAGGCGGTCTCGAAGGTAGGAGAGTCAGCTCGGGACGAGGCCGAAGAAATGGAGGAAGGTGCGCGGTAAATGGCGACTTTCGGTACGAGTCCGCACGAAGCGGATGGTGGGGTCGATGTGGTTTGTTGCTAACAGAACTACCCCGGGTCTTCTACGACACCCCCGGCGATAGCGAGATGATCCTCCCCGAAGGTCAGATCAGTGCTCCTGCGACTGCTGTAAGGCTGGGGACGGTCTCAACGTTTCCCGTGGCCTAGCGTCTGTCTGTTCGAGTGAACCACGAACGATGGGCGCTGCACTTGTTTTACTTCGCTGTGGACGAAGTGAATGTCGATATGGGGATAATGGATCTTCAGGTAAGAGGCTGCCACGACGGCAGAAAGAGGTAGAAAGAAGAGGGTAGAGGGACGAAGGGGATGGCGAGGAAAGGAGGTCGGTGGGTGGCGGTACGAGGGTATGAAGGGCAACCTTTTATTATGTCACAGTCAAGACTCTGGCGTCCACTCTCGGTAAGATGAGAGGGATAGGGTGGTGCCTTATGAGTTCTCGAAAAATGATGGAATAAAAGGTTAACTACTACAGATGAACTACTACTCTATATATACTGTTCCAAAGGCTGTGTACATTGCTAAGTCTGAAAGCTGTGTACACTGCTAAGTAATTATATCTGAAACGGATCAGTCCTGAAACCAATACTGTCCGATCATATGTGTATCCTGTCATAAGTCGATCTGTGTTTCTGATTAATGAACCTGATTAATGACCCAATCATAAATTAAGCGTAGCCCATAGCCATGTGTCCTTCAATCGGTGTTGTCCCAGTTGTCCCAATAGAAGTTGTCATTTGAAGGATGATCTTATCTGTTGGTGCTTGTTTGGGCACTAAGATAGGCGTTGTCGCGATAAGATTGCGATCAAATCGTGACAGAATGACCTCCTAAGAATTGAGCACTCCTAATAATAGACTGCAGGGAGCTGATCAATGCAATTTGAATGCCAAAATTTGAAAATTTGTGTCTGAAGTAAATATAATGTCAGGGATATTCGTTATAATGGGAAGCAACATTTATTATATTCTCCTTTGTGCAGCCGAATAGGCCTGAGAATACTTTAATACATTGCGCAAGCGTAGTAAACATGCCGAGGCATGTTGAACTCGTTTTGATGCCATCAACTATTGTTTTCATGCGCACGCCGCCATAACAGGCATTCAATATTCAGCACAGGCCAAAACATTCCAAACAGATTTATACAGGTATTCTATTTTTTTCGGCCTGGCAGATGGAATACAAAGAGGCTCCTTTTAATTATAAAGACGGCGGTGTTGCCCAATTTGGAGGGGTTTCTTGGAAACCGTGTTTCCACATAGACTCCCCCTGAGTGGGAATGTGCCTTGAAATGCTAGATACCTGGTGATTCAGCCTAAGGATTAGTGAGCAAAGCCTGGCTTATGCATCACCTTAATCAGCGGCGAATAACAGTGAGTAATACTTGAATCCATAAATTAGTAAATACATGCCTCATGGCACATGTGTCATCACCACGCGAACCGGCTACCGGCTGAAGATTAATTGAAGTTGTGGCCTCAATGAAGAGAGTATGGACCCATTCAAGAAAGACAGGCATAGAGCAGCGCTTATCTTGTGGAGTAGTGTTCATTTTCTAGAATTCTCAAAAGCAGGTTGGAGCAGAAAGGCAAAACGTAGTCAAAACGTGGTACTGTGAAATCCTTGGCATCAACACAATCAAATTCCCATCCCACGCAAAGTCAAAGTCATCAAATACTGACTTTTTCCCAAAAAGTGGCCTAGGAAAATGACTAAAAACGATTACCTAAACAAGTTTAGGACTCGTAACAACTTGGCTACCTCGAACTTCTCATTCGCGCAAGCAGCGCAAAGTGCTGTCCCATAATGCCCTCCTACCCGAAAGATTGGCATTGCTACCGAGCTCATTAACATTGAGCACTCACCCACAACATTAATGTATTTCTCCTTGTCGGCCCTGTTATCAAGCAGTAGTTGTACTACCGCTACATGCCCATTAGGGGAAGTCAAAGCGGTCAGACAGACCGATTCTGGAGCCGATTCTGACACCGATTCATGACCGATTTTGATTTGTGTGGCTGTCCAGAATCGATCAAGAATCGACATCAACTTTGACCGACCCGATTCTGAGCTCGATTCGTGAGTGATTCTATGGACCCAAAGTTAGCCTCTTCATCCAACTCAATATCCTCGCTATTACCGTCCGCAGCCTTTTTTTTCTTCCCCTTTTTGGCGGGTTTCTTCTTGTTGTCTAGGATAGCTTTAGCCTTCATGGACAGAGTCTTTTTCCTCCCTCCAATGGCTGTAGTCGCGTCTGTTTTTGGTTCTGGCCATGGGCAAAGATGCAGAGGAGATCGGTGGGACTGTGATAGTTTAATATTAAGTAATTAAATTATTATTATTATTTCTGGATGTGGAGTTGTGAGGAGGAGGAGGAGGAGGAGTGCCGGCACGCGGTCCCAAATTGAAACGGCCGGGGCCCGTACTACATACATCAGACAGCATCAGACGCGAATGTATGCTACGGCGATCACAGAGGCCGATTCTGAAGTCGATTCAGAGCCGATTCTAGCGAGTTCCTCCTCTGGAGGAGGAACATGATTCTGGGCCGATTCTGGATCAGACCGATTCTGATGTCGATTCATGTCCAAAATCGGGTCGAGAATCGACATCAGAATCAGTTCAGAATCGGCTCCAGAATCGGTCCGTCTGACCGCTTTGACTTCCCCTATTTGCGGAGGCTGCTTGGAGTGCTGTTCCATAAGTCCCAACTGAACAAAGATGAGTGGGGTGATTAATGTGATAGAATTTTACAATCTTACTAGCTTCAGTTTCAATCATACCTTTATGATGAAAAAAATCGATTATATCTTTGTTCCCGCGACATGCTGCTAACTGGAACGCTTCTGCGAACCCAGGATCGTTATGCAACTCCTGAGGATCAGCGAGTTGATTGATCTGGTCCTGAAGTCGCTCATAAAATGGTATTGCTTCAAGCTCTTCCATGACTGCTTGGGAGATTTGCATCTGGGCCCCGCGCATTGCCGTGCGGATGTCTCGTAATGCATTCCAAGCATCCCGTAGAGGCATAATGAGAAGAAGTAAGGCAAGGACCTGCCCAAAACCCCACAGATCATCGTCACCAGATAGCAAGCCTGAGTGTTTATTGCGGGAGAGAGTGATTTCGATATCAACCAGGAAGATGATGTTGATGACAACGAGGAGCACCAATCCGACAACTAGGAAAGCAGTGCGAACATCTTCCGCAGAAGGGTCACCGGTTTGAGACTCTCCAAACATCGACTCCAAAATCCTGCGGATACCTCGAATACAGCCGTTGTAGGCAATATGAAGCGCGAGGAAAAAGAGGATGGGCGGAAGAAGATTGAAACCAGGGATGAGGAGAAGAAAGTACATTGCCAATGAAAAGATCCGCAGTGCATGTGAAGAGAGCGGCACAGAGCCTCCAACGACGGTAAGGGTTGGAACACAGGATGACGACTCGCAGCTAGGGGTGCCGAATTTGCCTGGATTCAGCCAAAGCAAAATTCCAATGGCAGCCATGAGCGAGAGGTGGAAGGAACCAAGGAGGAGCACGGGTGCCTGTGAAAATTGGTCCCAAGCGCGATAGACGATGCGGAAGACGAGGGCGTGGCTGCGGACCTGTTAGTCAGTTAATCGGGGATGAACCGCGAGACGAACCTCCGGTGCCTAGCATGGTGGCCGCAGACTTCAGACGAGCGTACAACCGGGCTCCAGTCTGACCAGGTCGCAGGAATGAGGTTCCTGCCTGGTTCAAGACGACAACGAGGGCAGCGTGACTCCCAGTCCTTGCCGCGCCATTTTCTTTTGTCGTCCTTGCTGAGATGGTGGGCATAGAGCAGAAACCAAATCCAAGTGCTGGTATTGTTCATCCAGCTCAAATCGAGGATGACCGCCGCATGAAATCCTGTTATCTGCTGCCCGTCGACAGCAGTGGTGGCCTGGATGATGGTGGAAATGAGAATGGCGAAGGCGACGGCGAGCATGCCGATGGACTGGTCCTTGATGCCTTTCATCTCCTCGGCAGAGACTATTCCATCCCGAAGATGCGCCACGACGGGCAGAAAACAGAGAAGATTTTGGGCGTAGATCGCTGCGCGAACTCCAATGCCTGAGATGTCTGGGTTGGCGGGAATGCATCGGAGGTCCATGGTGGTTAGAAGCGAAGAGGGAGTGTATGCTTGTGCAATGTGTCTATGGTGAACGATTATCTTGATCCCGTCATATAAAGGTGTATTACGAGACTACAACGTGTCCGGCGTGCTTCACGGACAACAAGAACAGCAAGAACACCAGTTGGCTGACGGCCGTCTGGCAAATTGACGTGCCACTGGCAGTGGCGCAACCGCGCAGCTGGGGCTCGGCCTGGTTCCAGCATGATAAGTACGTGGTGGCTTCTTCGCAAGTTTGAGGGGCAGACAAGCCGAATCCCGAGTCTGGTGTCCAGCAGGATTCGGAATCTGGTGCGGCGAAGGGAGTAACGATACTTTGAATGTACCTGAAGGAGCGACGGATTTACAGAACAAGCACATACAGATGCATACATTGGCTGAAAACTTATCAGTCCTTGAAATGAAATTGGCGCCGGCAGCGGCGGCCGCACGGACATAATACATTTGTCAGGTCCTAGTCACTGGAACGCAGGTGCGTCCCCACCGCCACGGGAGTAATATGGATAAGGGAAAGAAAAGAAGGCCCGCAGCTAACTGGTTCTCGCCATCGAGGCTGGTAAAGGTTCGATAGATCTAAGTAATTAGATTTCGGGCCGAATGGAAGGAAGTTATGTGATTGATGGATGGTTTCGTCTCCCTCTCGCTGGTCTCTGCGAGTCTGTGTCTCAAGAAGAATAACTCAGAACTGCTCATATGTTAGCAGGTTTCGCAGCACTGGAGGCAATGGATAGCACTGCCGCCATCGCGCTTTTGGCAATTGCTCAAGTAGGCAACACGCGCCCATTCACCGTTCGTGCTGCCCTAATTCGGAGTGAGCACGACTCTCATCCAATTCCGTACGCACCATCTTCTCGTCTCATAATCGCCGTACATTCCGCGCCACTCGGAGTTGGATAGAGCCGCCGCTATTCCATTCCTACACACGCATGACCCGCCTCGCCCCTCTCGCGCGGCCCCGTGTTCAGTCTATTCGGCGCTTTTATGCCGGGGGTGTGGCTCTCCTCCCCCCCGCGCCCTCCTCGTCTTCCGACCCCGGAGCCCATTCTCCCAGCCCTCTATGCGCGCAACGACCCCACAGGAATCATAAATTTTGGGTGGCAGTGGGATTTTGACTGGGACGGCGGGGCGGATGCGCGCGTTGTTGCCACCCGCCCTCCTTCTACTCGCGCGGCTCATCTACCACTGCTCGAGTCGCTGCGTCTCTGCTACCTATTCGTGCGGCATGGGAGTGGGGCTGGAGCGTGGCGGCGTGGAGGAGAAGGTTGACCCGCCGCACTTTCCCATCCGAATTATAAGCTTCAACTGGTTTGTGATGATTGTCCTGCTGCTCTTTTGTTGGACTAATCTTGTGTATAGATTCCTGTTCCCGTATCTCTATGGCCTTATTCCACCGGCCACAGAGCCAGTTGTGATAGGCCGCGGGAATAAATACATTAAGATTAAGTCGCATTACAAGTACAACCCGACGATACGCTAGCACTGGAAGTTACGGCTCGGCGAATATAATGTACATTATTTTCTTCCCACTTTTACTTGCCGTCTACACTAGTCAATTAATTCCTAATACAGAGAGCCCTCCGTTGAACTTGGAATTTGGGCAGGTTGGCGCGTTTTAATTTTAGACCGGAGACCCGCCATTGGTTATAGTCTTCCATAGTCACACCATAGTATAAATAATAATTTTTTGGGAGGCAGGTTGGAAAAAACTTCTTTATGCACCATGCAAAAAATATCGAGTTCGTCATGAGGTCGGAACCAACTAACAATAAGGGACAAAAAGAAGCGCATTAATTATTACATGGACTGAATTACATTGAATAATATCAACTAAAATTACAAGTCAAGTGCAGACGGGGCGTTTCGGAGCTTTCCGGGCATGGTGGCGTTAATGATATTCGCAGAGTCAACTTCATCTTGATGATTCTCCGAAATCGGTGTTAACGGGGTTGAGAACCGCCTGAGCAGGTGGGGCATGAGAGGAAGGTGGGGCACGAGGAACGTGCTGCTGCCAGTGCAGTGTTGGCACATCGCACCATACCTGCTCAAGCCTGAGGATTCAGCAAGAAGTGATGCTTGACGCGCATAATTCGACGCGTAGGGAATAGATCTGGCAGCGGCCGCCGCCACAGTGGTGGTGCACTGGTGGAAAGAGAGGACGGCGATCAATCAGTGCCAAAGATCCCCGATTCAAACTCCGCCCTCCGTGCGGCAGATGTGTGCCAGTGCTTGCCGGAACACGCACGTTGGCGAATTAATTTCGTTCTTTGGAAAACTGGTACAGCCAAGTAAAAGCGCATATTGCCCAACGATACGCTAGCACTCGAAGTTACGGCACATTATTTTCTTCCCATGTTTATTGACTTGGTTATCATTTTGCCTGCCATTACTCTTCGCTAATTCTTAATAATAATACAGAGAGCCCTCGGGTGAAATTGGAATTTGGACAAGGGTTGGCGCGTTCCGATTTTAGACCGGCAAATTCAGTAATGCGCCCAGATGATACGCTTTTCCACATATTGTGCTAAATTTGCACCATTGGACCTCATACAGAACGTAATAACGACGAACCATTACTAAAAGGGTCCATAAACACGACACGTATTAATTATTACAAGGACCGAAGTACATTACATTCCCGCTACTCTATAGTGGGCACTTGTAGTTAATGAAAAAGTGATCGAAATTCGTTTTCAGATTTCGATCATTTCCTTTTTCGTCGCTATATCAGGTGATCCATTTTTTTCTCAGTTCCCGCAATTTTCCGATGCCGCCGAGCTTGGCCTGAAGTTCCCCTATTTGCCCGATCTCTACCGATATTTGTTTCGAGCCTTTCCTGGCAGCCTCACAGTGGGAGAGATTTAGGTATGAATAGTATGATGATGCAACTCTGTCCTTGTTGTGGGGGTGAGCCGTGTATTGTCTTCTACTTCAATGTCCTTCCTTTGGAACGGAAGGAAGCTGACACCGTTTTGGAGTCGTACCCATCCACGTCACTTAGTTACTTCGCTTAGGAATGAGAAAATTTGTGAGTTTGATGTAAAAACGTGAAAGTTCATCATTTCAGCTGAATTTTGGGAAAGCTCGTCATTTTCGGACGTGCGCGACCTATGCGCTTGCCATGTGTGATCACCGGAATTACGAAACGCCTCAATGTTCTTTGTTACCACCATTCACACCCGCGTCGGTGATTCTCAGTCGCATTCCTGCCCGTTATGCACCATAACACGTTTTCGGACAATACATGGTGTTCTGGAAGTGATGACCGAAATCTTCTGGGCATGTTCGCGTTCCCCATGTCTGCAAAAGTCATCCTACCAAATGTAGTGCAATGAATTCTTGTTGATTGACGAGAATGTCGCTCACACCCATGCAGATGATCATGCTGCTACCAAGGTTTCTCGACGTAAATACTCCGCTGCTCAAGGTTGGTCTCGTTAATGTGCGAAAAATTTAATTTGAATTCATAACTTAGTTCCCCTGAATGCATCAATGTCTGCCAGTAGCGGGACTGTCAGGAATGAACCGATCCCAGGTGAGACTACTAGCCTGGAATATTTACCGAAGATGTACCACGAGCTGAGACCTCTTTGACAGCTTCGACGCCAACCACGTCCGAACCGCCGAACCTGGGTTCATGTCCTTGGAGTCAGATGTGCCTCCCAAGCATCTGAAGCTTGGGCCTCTGAAGGGGTGGGGGGTCGAGAGAGATGGTGTAAGCATGACTGCGGTGGAATACGCTCAGAAGCACTGGAGCGAGTTTTGAGAGGAATGCCCTGAAGTGATAAGTGCATTCTACCAAATGACATTCAAGTCGAGTAGACAATTTCTTCCCTTACTATTATCCTCTAATACACATCTTTGAATATAAAGGGGATTTTATGTATGAGCTCAGAGATGCCTCGGGGTGATGGATAAGATAGAAATTAGAGCCCGTGAAAACCAAGTGAAAACTCTGATCGCCAGAGGACCCCTTGCCGCAGTGGTGCTGTCGTCAAGGCAAATAAATGGCCCACGGAATAGGTACGGCAGCCTTGGCAACTGAACGCGGTCATGTGGTTATCGTCAAGTGGCAACTTTTCACGGTGTGCAGAGGAAGTGACGAAGTTGTCGTAAATCTAGCTGAACTCACGAACTTTAAGGGAATACCATCAACCTCACGAACTTCCACAACACTAAGCGAAGTAATTAAGTGACGAGAATGGCGCGGACTCACCATTTTGTCCCAGGCTGTCTTTGTAACAAATCCAGTCCCGCACACGCTCTGGTGCTTTTTTCCTTACCATAATTGTGCAGCACTGGTCATGGGTCCTACTTGCCGCCTGATTCTGACTTGTTAATAATTTACACACTACAGCAGCGTGGCACTCGGTACGCTGCCGCCATTGCGCAACATTGCCGCATCGTTATATCTTCTCAATTTCCGCTTTGAGAAGTGAGTTGTTCTTTCGGTTTACTTGAATCTCTTCAACTATTAAAAATATTCGGACTGCAGTACTCCTCCGAGTCTGCTTCTGAACCATTGTGATGTTGGCCTCGTTATCATCGATGGGTTATTTACTTTCCAACACATCTCGCCGGTTAAATTGTATTTGGGAACCCAAGCATGATGGAACGGTATTTATATAGCATGTTATCACCGCTTTGGTATCTCCCTTACTTGCTTACCCACTGCAGGTAAACATTGTTGTTCAACTGCTTGCCCCCCCCCCCCCCCCCCCTCATCGGCTGAAAGACTCAGCACATCTGCTGGGGTGTAATATTCACTCAAGGATGTAATATTCATGGAAGATGTAAGTAAAGTCCTTCTTTAGCTGAGTAAATGCAGTGATATCAGTAGATAAAATTAATTCCGTCTTTGTTTTCAAACAACTTTATATTAATTTTCTTTCGATCTCAAAGACATGTACTACAGCATAAATCACTGAGCCAATATTAATTCCACAGAGAATGAACAAGAGTGAGTAGAATGAAACTTACCCAAGGTAGAATCAATTTTGCAATGAATGAATGGAAATTAAATTTTTCTTGAGTTGGAATGAATATGGATAGAAGGTCGCCGAGAGTGCTTCCTGAACGAGTAGCATTAATTTTGTCTTTCAGCAGAATTAATCTGGACCAGAACTGTACCTGGAATGAAAATGAAGCCCAGGAAATTAATTCTTCTATTATTTTCGATTACTTCCGGGTTTATCTCAACAAAGGGGACAGTGTAAGACATACTCGGGGGAATATGATTTCGCCTGCGAGACGCCCAAGAGTCGAATCAGGGTCCGTGGCGGCGCTATGTGCTGCGAAAGAAGTGTACAGGAATCCCAAAATGCGAATACAGAACCGCGTGCTGTGAGGGGGACTGTAGTGTTGCTTTGGAAAACGAGGTTCCAAAAGTGAATTGTTCTTCCTCTGGGGGCCTTTTCGTTTAAGTTGGGTTCGTATAGATTTTGTGAGAGAAGATAGTTGAGCAGTGTTTGCCTGTGGGGATCTGTTGGGGGTCAAAAATGGGGGATAACGTGAAAAATACCTTGTTCAGATGTGCACACCGCGTGCACTACTCTGAGACAATATTCAAGTCTCTGCTTTGTCTCTCTTCTACTGCCTTTCCCCTTTGAACCAGGTGATAGTTGATTCAACTGGCTTTCCCGAAGGTGGAATGACCACAATGACTTGACGAGGGCCTAACGGCTCAACGTGGGTATGGCTCGCAAAGGTTGTGAGTGTGCCGTTCGTTGTCCAAGGTATCTGTGATTTGGTGTGGGACACCTTGATTCATTCCTTTCTGCGTGAGCAGCGGTTTGCGAGGTCAAGGGGACGAGTTAGTGGGTTTAGACGTTCAGTATGAACCGTCTGGAGGATGTGTGGTCAAGTGTCTTGTGACAAGTTAGTGGGTTAATGGTGTGTGTGTGTGTGTGGGTCAACAGTATATTGGGGGGATTGGTTTACACTAGAGAACTAGTGGGGGAAAAACCGCTCCGGAAATGACTGTCTACTGCTTTGAGACCCAGATCCTTTTATACTCTGCCAATAACCCCTTTGGACCTTCTCTACATGTCCACAGTCTGCTCCCTCAGCGTTCCATAACGTTCTAGCCCCATGGTGGTGTGCTTGCGCCGTGTTTCATCCCACCGAGTTATGGTGCTCATCGGAGGAAGTTGCCTTTTCGGGCCCAAAAGTTGTTGGGACGCGACGCCCGACGAACTGCTACCTTCCTAATCCGTCCAAAGTCCATGCGGATACGACGTCCTGAGGCTGAAAAGGGGTGAAACGTGTGCGATATGTCGGCATGAGCGTGTTGGAATTGCTGTGCGCTCTGGCGGTTGATCCTGTTATGGACAAAGGCGCTCCCATCTGCCAGATGTCGTTGGAGGTGCACCGTCTGCGATGCAAGATGCGAGAACAGCGTCCGAAATGTGTAGATGTGGGGAATGCGGGGTGTGGTGAGCGCGGGTGGTGAATCTGGGTGTTGTGGCCATGTCGTCGTATTTGCTGGGGCGGACACAGCGCATGTGGCAGCCCCACAGCACGCAGGTGCCATTTGTCGTGCACGTGTTGGGGGAGCTGAGGTAGCTGGAGAAAGAAAATATATGGCTGGCCACAGTGCCGCAAAGTCGTCACAGAAGGTCTGGAAGATGTCTTAAGTACAGAGAAATGAATCTCAATGAAAACGGCATACAGTGAGCACTTGGGATGCAGCGTTCGGCACTGCAGCGCTTGGGATGTTTGTGGGAGCATGGGAGTTCCAGATTTGAAGAGGTTTGTCCCGCACGGTGAACATGTCAGGAATATGCAGGAAGTAGCTGTGAATAAAAACATGATATGTAGATACCAAGGGTGTACCGTTGGTTGCAGTGACACATGAAAAAAATGCGGCGGCACTATGCACAGCCGCTGTGTCTATACACACAGTGTGTAGATCAAAAGAGGAACTTACTTATCTCAACAAAATGGAGCCACTGAAAAGAACAAAGACCACGCGAAGTGGCCATCAACTCGGAGTTTAAGACTCCGAGAAGTCTCCTAAAGGTGTTCTGACACGCAGTCAAACCGGGGCATATATGGGAGGCTTCTTGAGTGGAGCAGCTGGTTGAGAGGTCGTGGTCGAGGTGAAAGAGAAAGAGGCGGTGTTTGGCATCGATTGCCATCATTGTGTTGCCAAAGAGATTGATGGTTATGTAATTGATGCCAATGATGGGACAATCACTGGACAATCAACACGCTTTCTTCTTCCACCACCACACCACCATCTGCGCAAATCGTCGTGATCTACTCAGACCGCAATTGCAAGTGCCACTGGAGCTCTGGCACCCCCCCCCCCCCCATAAAGCTGGGCTCTACTCCGTGGTATCCGTCTTTTCTTCATCGCACAGTGCCACTTTCAGTGCTGTTCTTAAAGGTTAAGTCTTAAGCTGGGGCCAGTGTGGCCCATGCGTCTTCTATGTTTGCATGGTGCAGTTGGATGCAGAAGGTAGTTCAGATGTCAAGGTGAGCTTTGTCCTGGAACACCTGTGCAAAAAATTGACAAGTACTGGTGCAGGACAACAGTGGGAGCTGTGGGTCTACCCCTGGAGCAATTACTATCTAGCAGCGGGGGCCAAAAGAGCTTCAGGGAATGGGCGGAAGGACAATTGACTCGTATGTATGACTCAGTTAGCAAATGGCTTTTGACTAACTGAATGTGACAGCTCCTGTGGCGATTTTGCCTGATGGCTCGTGCCAGTTGCCCAAGCTGCTGCTACAACAGCTTCCGGCGAACATGATCAGAGATGTTGTGTGGGCCTACACTGGCAAGCACGTCTCTGAAACCAGGAAGTGGGCAACATCAACTAATATTATTGTCAGATGCAGCCGACGATGACACCGTGAAAATCCCAGTCTCCCGCAACTCGGAGGACGTCCAGGTTAATGCGAACGATGCAAGCCTCGACGACCTGCGCGGATACTACGCATATGCGCCGGCGTGCCAGGCGGGTGGTAGAGCAGTGCCACTCACCAGATTTTCATTTTCATGTTGACTCATTTTAGTTTTCATTTTTCATTTCATTTTCGTTTTCATTTTGCACTCTCAATTTCCATTTCAGTTCACGCGGACTCCACTCATTCTACATTAAGTTCATTCTGCGAATGAGGACTACTAGCACATTCGCATTCATTTTCACTTTCATTTCAACTTTCATTTCCATTCAACTTTATTTTCATTTTCATTCCTCGTCATTTGAATACAAAGCTGGTAGGTATTGTAACAAGACGGAATTAATGTAAAGTTGTTCTTAAACAAATGGAAAATTAATTTTACCAACTGAGGAAGATGATAAATGCCAGGTGGCTTTTGATAGTATCGCCTAAACACATCGGGTTCGCCGCGATGCAAAAGGCATCGGTTATTGCTACATGGAAGCAACTTATCACTTTTCACTTTTCCTCTAGTGAGGCATGGCCAACAGCCATGCTCGGCTTTGCCCAATCTAAGCTGGTCGACGCGAAGTGGTGACCGAGCGAAGGTTGGTGGAAGCATTGGTTGGGCATGGAAGAATCCTTCGCTCAGTCACCGCTTCGTGTCAACCAGCTCAGATTGGGCATGGAAGCATTGGAATGAGTTGTTTGAGAAATCTAGCTTACGGGTCCAAACCTTTCCATTACTGGTTGAATATTGGGAGTTGATCCTGGTTTGATAATGTGTGAATGACTCTCTTTTGTGTGATTCATGGATTGGATAAATGTCTCTTCAAATCTTCCTAATTTCAACGGAGGCCTGGACATCCATGGCACAGAAATGTTATACCCCCCCCCTCCCCCCCCCTCCAGATACTCAACTATGTAATTTGAGGCTTTTGAGTCCCTATCCAAATTGAGATCAGAGTGGAGATAAAGTTCAAGGCTTTGCATTACGAAGTTTAGAAAAATGAGAACATATCAGATATTGGTTCCATGGATTACCGTCACGTTTGACTCCCGCTGAAGATGCAATAGCGGGCCTACGGAGATTATTAATTTGACATTAATATTAATATTAATTACAAACGCTAGCACTTCAGTTACGGCTCATTCAATGTGAAATTTCGGCCAATTTCCTGAAGCTGCGCATTCTAGCAGAAGCACCACCCAATAGCAGTCGTTCTGTGCGTCTGGCATGATACTCAAGGCTCCCTCTCCTGGATCATGCATCGTGGCTTCTCGCCCACTCGATCTTTTCCACAAGGTGGAGCAGGACAGGAATGTAGTAATGCTCGAATGGCCTCAGCTAATTGTTGAAGAACTCCTCGAATGTGGTCATCTGCGTGAATAATAATCAGAAGAGCAAAACACTGGGGGGATAAAAGCTTTTTCCGAGGCCAAACATTCAAGACATACAGTCCTTAACCGGGAAGTGAAATGCTCAAGCGAAATGGCCGTTTTCGGTACCGCGGCGACCGAAATTCAATGATTTTTTTTCCTAATCGATGTATCTCATCACAGGCTACATGACTAGAAAAACTGAAAGGATTGGTGCAGTTGTGGTGGAGAACAAGATTGTTATTTCTGACAAGCCAATTTGGCCTATACACATGGGAGCGAAACACTAGCAAACAGGCCAAACTTGCCTTTCTTTCACGCTTCCTGACTGTAGAACACGACTCTGACTGTCAGATGATCTGTCCTGCTGATGATGGGCCCAGAGATGCAGGAGTTGCTGTTGAAGGAGGAGCAGAAGAAAGCCATGAAGGCCTTGCACGCTGCTCTTAAGCCGAAACTCAAAGTCATCAATGCGACATTGAAGGCATCTGGATGTATTGTCACAAGTGCTTAGAGGGCTCAGCGTGAGCGTGGGCGTGGACGTGGACGCGGACACGGACGAGGGCGTGGACGTAGGCCCGGAAATGAAGAACCTGGGCGTGGACGAGCGGGCCGTGGGCGTGGGGGCGGATGTGCTCGTGGCAGAGGCCATGGTCACGGTCGGGCGCACGATGACTCAGAGGGAGAGGACGATGACTCAGAGGAAAAGGATGACACCCTTGGTCTAAGTCTGTGCCCGAGCCCCACCAGAAGCCCTAGTCACAGCCCCAGCCAAAGCCTGAGTCCCATTTCAGAGCGTAGCAACAGGAGCCCTTTGCCGGAGGGCGCTCATAACTCAGATGAAAATATGGTCGTGGCCATCAACGGTCATCGGTGGGTGGCTGGCAATGTGCAGTTCCAAGTGTGTTGGGATGACAAGGACATCACTTTGGAGGTGTTGGAAGAAGTGAACGACTGTGAGGCGATGGACGTCTACTTGGCGTATCGTGATGTGGCAGACCCATTACTGTTGCCGAAGAGGAAATATCTCATTGACAGGGCACTGAGAGCCTTAAACGACTAGTTCAATATCGAGGTGAGCGCTGTGTAGTAGCTAGATGTAGGTAGCATAGCTGTGAGGCGCCAGCGAGCCCAGAAAAGCACTTGAATGATTTATTCCCACGCCCGGCCCACTTCCTGGTTTTCGCCGGTTTTTGAAAAAATATTCATCACGTCATCAAAACATCACCAAATCGCAAGCCCCTGGCCTCAAATGATGGATAGGATGTAGATCTACCTTCCCTGCCCCATACAACCCCCAGAACCAAATCAGTCTCAACATAGTGGGCGATTTACTCTAAGGTGGCCCAGATCCCAGCGGGATATAGTGAAGGCAAGTTGAAAGAAGTAACCCATTTTACTGGATTTTTCTAAAACATGCCTCAACCATTGGCAAGTGCGGTCCAAAAACTGCCGTTAAAAAGGGGAGAAGGAAAGGCTGCACACATGTAGGAGGTGTGGAGCTGGATGTTGCGGGGATTTGGTTGTCAGCAAAATTCAAAATTGGCCAATCGGACTCGGTGTATAGTTAAAAAAGATCCGAGACTCGTTCACTTGATTCTTATTCCAGTGCGAGTTCGCCAAGAGACAACACGACGGAGGCTGCACCAGAAAAAAAAAAAGATGGAAAACCCCGATCTGAGAAATTGATACGAACTGCAACTATTTAATGGCGGCGTGCACCACGCACCACCGGTGCTCATTCAGACTCTTCTTGACCCCGTTCACCTCGTCCACAACGTCCGAGGACTACGAAAATGCACTGGCGGGGACTCGAACCTCCTTTCCCCTTGAATCGCACGAGGATTTTATATCTTTACTAGGGGCGTGCACCATGCACCACCAGTGCTTATTTACTTCTTTTTTAACTCTTATTTGTACCCCTCTAACTCTCATTTATAATTGTGAAGCCAACAAATGGATCGGCGGTGGCGGTGTCCGGAAAATGCCGCGGGATGTGTCAAACTCGAATCACGGTTTTAATAGGCGCCGAAAGTGGAAGTTCGATGCGAGCGGCAGAAGATATGATGTGCTCACAAGGTTGGGCGGCGGTCCAATTTTGAGGGAGATTCTGCACGTCGGGTGATTGTTTAACAGTGCATATAACGGAAACATTTTTTTCCGCCGAACTTCTCCTGAATTTGGCATGACACGACGCAATTATCGTGTAGCCCAGGCGGCGTTGGGAGATGGGTAGCGCTGGATCCGGGGTATTTAAGAGCAGACGAGGCAGGAGATGGGATAGAAATATGACGTACTCTGGCGCTTGCTACGTCCAAGAGACCAATACAATATCCGTGTAGAACAAAACCTGGACGGAAGAAGAATAACTCCAAAAAGTGGCTAGAAATGGGGGAAAGTGTGGATGTACCGATGCTTATACCACCCTCGTCTCCGGCTTGTAGCGCTGCAGATCCTACTCCAATTGCACAATGCACACTGTCCAACCTAGCACGATCACCATGAGCCCACTCGTTCCGTCCTGCAGCATCTGCTAGAACACTTACGCGAAGATCCTGTGCGAACCCAAGCGCTCGCTGCTCGGGGATGTTGCTTAGGATGTCCCAGGCGACGAGTGAACACATATGAGAATGATATTCTAACCGGAAAAACAGCCAAGAGCGCAAGATGGACAGTCTCAATCTTGTCAAAGGCTGCACACAGTTGGACTCGTTTGACAGCCGCAGAGGTCCAGAGACAGTACAGAGACATTTCGAAGCGAATCTGATCACGGCGGCGGCCAGCGAGAACAAGGGGACTCAAAGAGACGACGGAGGCGCGTTGACGATGGTGGTGGAAGACAAAGTCGATTTCAAACTCCGATTCCGAAGTGCCCGAAGTAGCCTGGAAGTATGCAAAAAGCGAAAAGAGTTGAGAACGGGTCTTTCGGGCAAGATTTTCGGGCGAGTCTTTCATATGATTTCAGAGGAGAGCATATTTCTCAGATATCAGCCGATCTCCGCATACCTCCGCATATGGACTTTTCACTGGGCCTCACCCCGAACACCCCGCAGATCATCCACGCTGCCCCCTCGAAGGGAGCGAGCCGCGCGCGCTCGCCTCCCCGCACCGCCGATATCCCGTGCTGCCGGCCGAGGGTGGGCATCGCAAGTCGCCCACCGCACGGCACACGACCCCAGGTTGGGTGCGGACGCTCGTCCCGCATCCCGTGCGTAGACGAGAGTCTCCCTCTCGTACACGCGGCTCTCGCGCCACCATTCAAGCGTGTTCACGCACCCCCCGCCTTACACGGGCACCCTCGCGCCACGGCTTCGTCCCGCGCCCTCCACTGCACGACTCGCCGACACTGGCGCCTTCCACGACGTGGGCTCCTCTTCCCCACTCGCCCCGATCATAACGAGCACGAGCAGCGGGATCAAGAGAAGCAGCACTGCGAGCACGAGTACGGCTAGACGACGCAGGACGACGAAGGCCTCGAGACGATAAGGCAGGACCGTCTTCCACATATGCGTATCCTCGCCTTCCGAGACGGAGCCGTTTGCCCCCGCGCGCGGCTGCGCGCATTGGCCCGGTGTGCACATGGAACGCGTGGTACAAGCAGCGGCCGCTCTTTGCGTCACCGAATCGCACATACGGACCCGGACGCACGCCCCTCCGACACGGACGTTCCAGCATGTGCACTCCGTACCTTGCATGGAAGAGCCCACCCCGAGGCACCAGACAAGGCTTGAGAAAAGAAGAGCCGAGAGAAAGCAGATCGGGATGAAGGAGCGATGCAGTGTGAAGATGGAGCGTGCGCCCAGAGTAGAGCACGTCCTGTTCCTAGGCCAATCTCAGGGGCGCACGTCTGGGCGAACATGAAAAGAAAAACGTGAATGAAATAAAATAAAGATGCAAATTGGAAACGAGTCCTCGCGCGCGGTACGGCCCTCCACGAGCGCCGAGCGTGGTCGTACGTTCATCGGTGAGGGCACTGTCGTCCGGGAAACCGCGACATGTCGGACACTGTCAAGCATTATCGGATGAGCCCTGGGTCAGCGCTGATCATGAGCATGTGCACATGGTCTTCGGCATACAGCGCATGCCACCAGCAATTGACTTGGTAAGCACCTGAGGACGCGAACGCAGTTACAGAAGTGGAATAACGCGCAATACAACCGCTCCCAGGGTTATATGCGGCGCCACGGAGGCAAACATGTAGGATTGTGCGATTTTTGGGGGGACCGGGCGGGGGAGGACAGGGCGTCGTCGTCGCCGTCGTTGTCGTGTGCGGTGGTTGTCGGGGCGGTGGCGCGTCGACAGGAGAGCCCGGAGAAGGCCATGGCGGAAAACGAGCTGCGCGGCGTGGCGGTGTTCGGGAGAAGCCGGGGGTGGTGCGGTCAAAGCGGGAGATAATTTGAAGTATGGTGGATGGGAATTCCTCGGCTTTTTCAGTCATTATGAAGGGAAAAAATGGCCATGTGAAATGAACGAAAAAAAAAAATAAGGTGACACAACTGAAGCATGCACTGGCGGGGAATCGAACCCCGGTCTGCCTGAAACTGGTTCATATCCTCCTTTCTGGGATATCTGATGACAGCGTGCACCACGCACCACTGGTCCTTATATCCGTTCTTCTTGACTCTTTTTTATACAGCTCTAAATCACTCAATGGGCAATTTCTCAAGGTCGAATCAATATCAATGCGGCCCCCCACTATGCTCTCGATGAACCATATACTTTCGAATATTCAGTCGACATAATATCTAGCTCCTCGGGACCAGACAAAAATACGCTAAGGAGGCTTGAAAAAAGCTAGAAAAACAGTCCAATCGCTCCGAATGCACCGGCGGGGAATCGAACCCCGGTCTGCCTGAAACGGGTCTCTTCGCTCTCTGCATTTAATAGTACTGTGCACCACGCACCACCGGCGCCTCATTCCCTCACTTCGCAACCGTGCTGTACACCGCCTTCAATTGCATAGGGCAAATAATCAATACCATCAGATTTCTTTTCAGCATCGAGGATAATTATTTTCTGGCACCATTTGGGTATCCCATCTACAAGTGGAGTTGTGTCTCCTAGCAGCATTGCTGGGAGATATAAACCAAGTGAAAAAAAAAAAACAGAAAAGAAAAAACGTCGTCAGCACCGTATGCGCCAGTGGGGAATCGAACCCTTATCTGCCTGAAACTGCCCCATTCCTTCATTGAACGACAGCGTGCACCATACACCACCGGTGCTTATATCCGTCCATCTTGACCCTCTTTTATACAGTTCTAAATCATTCGGTGCCCAATATCATCACAGTAGTTCCAAGTGATCTCGGGCCTACGCACCGAAGCGCACCACCCGATCTTTCAACATCAATTCCTCCGCAAGGCATTGCCATTTAATGTACAACTTGAGCGTTGAAATTTAAATTCCTACTCTGCTTATGGTGCTACATATATTGGAAAAAAAGAGACGTACTTCACAGCATCCACGGTCGGGGAGTCAAACCCTGGTCTGCCTGAAGCCGTTGTCCCCATTCCTTCATTGAAGGGCAGCGCGCACTACGCACCACAGATACTCATTCCTCTCCATTTGTGCTGTTTTACCCAGTTCTACATCTACAGGCATACGGATTACAACCTTCCCGTTCCGCTCAAAAATGTCTAGAATTATTCCCCTATTCATTAAATTTGAGTTACGAGGTGACTGGGAACGACACGACCAAGGTGTGAAAACAGTTGGAAAAAAAGGACACTACGGGAAGTCAGGCAAAATGGGTGATAGGAGCCAATTTGAACTTCCGTGTGAAGATGCTGGACAAGCCGACTCGGATCAGGCACATGCTGGTGCCACTGCGCCTCCCAATCGTCGCAGACATCCTTGACCCCGCCCACCTTACGATCTGCGCAATTATGTCTCTCGCTGAGGGAATCTGTGAATCCAAGCTCGGAGTTGCGGCCAGACGGTATTCTTACCCAACCTTAGACTTCATTGTGAGTTGCAAAGCGGCTGTCTCAAAAATGGTAAGCCGGGCTTCCGATTTGTTTGCGAGCTCGCTCCGTATTTCCGCCAGGCTGCAGTGACGATGGTTATTCCTACCGAAATACCCCTCCTGTTCCTTAATTCACTATTGGCCACAGGCACCCCGATCCAGATGTGGCAGCAAGCGTCCTTCTCTGACAGTCGATGCAACTCCTTCCCTCTCAATCAACTATGGATGGTACGCAATGTGACGACGACGGGACATTTCAGCCTACAGAATCTCCACGGAGGCACGTACCTCGACTTGTGGAGCGGTAAGTGGCGCGTCTATCTTCGCGCCTCGGGGCCTTACGTCCATAGGTAATGCCTCAAATGCCACCCAGATTGTAAGACATCGTCCGGAGGGGACTAACGGCATGCCCGCGGCGAATCAACAATGGGAGATCCACGCGGCTGGGGGTTACTATTGGTCTAGCCCAATCTTTGTCTATTCATTTCGATTGATCTTCGTCTATTAGGAAGGTGCGAAATGTTGCATCACGAAGTAAGAACCCCTCGAGCTCCTTACCTCTCTTACTTTCCTGGATTCTCGCTATTTTCAGCCTATATGAACCTCAGCGGCGGGTATGTCTGCTCCTAATATGTTACTCAAAAGAGCTGAATAATGGTGTTCGTCGTAGCTTCGTACGCAATGGGAATCCGATTCACGGATGGGAACAAGCGGCAGAGGACGAGAATGCGCTCTGGCGCTTCGAACGGCTGAGTGTGTCTGCAGCCTATATAGGGCTCGCGCTGTATAACAATGCCCATAAAATTGATGGACTCAAACCATTCGAGAAACATGACATGTACGTGAACGTGTTTCTTTTTTACTTAAATTGTTGAGTTTTGTTCACGCCATTTCGGTAGCTATTTCGTCCTTCGCAGCGATTTACTCTGGGACATCTGGCGGTCGACCAATCTTGCGACTATGCACTGCAGACCCGGTATCTTCGACCATGATGCCGTTGCACTCGGTATCACACTACTCAGGTGGTGATGTAGATTGCCTGGCTCCTGCTCCCGTTCAGCGTACAAATCTGCGGTGTCGAAGTGGTGTTTTGATAACATCAAGGCCGTTGGTGGATCTAACTTGCGAAATATTGCTGACCCACTTACATACACCAATTTTAAGACGTTGTCGTGCTTTTTGGTGTGGTTGTCGAGAAAAAACCGGATTTGCGTACAACTGGACTCTAAGCACGGATCTCTCATATTATCTTCATCGAGTAAGGCACAGGTATTCTTATTCTAGCAATTTTCGATGACTTCCATCTTCTAGTCCCGAAAACGGGCGCACCATCGGGCGTGATTTGTTCAAATCAGTGCCAGCATTCGTCGAGGCAGCTAACGCTGAGAACAAGTTGGAAGAAGAAACCCATTTTACTGGATTTTTCTAAAATATGCCTCAACCACCGGCAAGTGCGGTCCAAAAAACTGCCACTAAAAGGGGGGAGAAGGAAAGTTGGCTGCGCGCATGTAGGAGGTATCGAGCTGGATGTCGCGGAGATTTGGTTGTCAACAAAAATCAAAATCGGCCAATCGGACTCAGTGTATATATGTTGAAAAAAAATCTGAGACTCGTTCGCTCGATTCTTTTTAATTTCCGTGTGAGTTCACCAGGATACTACACGACGGAGGCTGCAGCAGGAGAAAAAAAACAGATGGAAAACCCTGATCTGAGAAATTGATACGAACTGCAATCTTTTAATGGCGGCGTGTACAACGCACCACCGGCGCTCATTCAAACGCTTCTTGACCCCAGTTCACCTCGTCTACAACGTCCGAAAATGATGAGACCAAATGGGGAATATCCTCTACGGCACCGGCGTGGACTCGAACCTCCTTTCCCCTTGAATCGCACGATGATTTTTTATCTTTACTGGGGGCGTGCACCATACACCACAGGTGCTTATTTACTTCTTTTTTACATGTAAATCTTATTTTAGGCTCGAACCCAGCCGCAGACGCCAGCACTGGGCTTTGATGACAGTCGATCAAACGGTGTTGGCGAAGCGGCTGGAGCAATCTAACTGGTAGCTAGTACGACCGGAAGTTGCCGTGGTCGGTTGTTTTGACTGAGAAAAATTTCGCGAAAGTGAAAATTCAAACTCTTGGAATCGAAATTCTGAAGAGACAGTTATGTTCTGAATCGTTCCACAAGCTCGCGCAAGTGGTCCTTTTCACCAAAAGTGAAGAAATGAAAGTGCTATTTGGAGGATGAGCAGTGCCCATCATACCTGGTGCGAGAACACCCGAAATATGCCGAGCAGTCCCGATGCAGAACGGTGGGTTTCATTTTCCTTCCAATGCCCTCAGTTTTGGAGGAATTTTCATAAAACCAATAGAGTGCGCTGGCGGAGGAATTCTGTGAAAGACTGCCTCTTTAGAATTCTAATTGCAAGAGTTTGAATTTTCACTTTCACGAAATTTTTCTAAGTCAAAACAACCGACCACGGCAACTTCCGGTCGTACTAGCTACCGGTTATATTGCTCCAGTCGCTTTTTCCGCCCGCGTATTGATCGACTGTCATCAATTTTAAGTTGGCACGAAAAGTGTCTGCCTTGAGTCTAATCTTATTTGTACCGCTCTAACTCATTTATAATTACGAAGCCAACGGCCCCTGTGCGGTGTCTGGATGGAAATTTTTTCTTTTCAAATATAATTGATCCGGACCTATCACTGAACTGAAGTGACACCTGGGGAGTGGTCACTTTGGTCTACTTTGTTATGGCACTTCCGTTGCGTAAGCAGACATGTGCAGTGCTCTTGTTCGAATCCCGCTATGTTCATTTTGTTTTTTGTTCGGCATCCGCGTCTTTCCCACTTATTTTTTTATGGTTCATTTGAGCCAACTCATTCATGTACCTTTTCAAACTATCGAAAATTACTTATCTATCTGTCCACTATGTCCAATGCATTTACTCCTGTTGTTCCTTCCTGGACAAGATTGCATTTCTGCTTCCCTTCCTGCATTTTGGCAAAGTCTGCATGTGCGGCTTCGACCAGTTGAACCTGTAGAATCCCACAAGATAAAAACACCTCCTGCATGATGAACAATTGACTGTGGTTCCACAGATGCAGGTAAAAGTTCAAGCATCACTGGGACTGGGAAGAAGATGCTACCTGAAGAAGGGCTGAAAAAAAATTATTAAAGGTCTAGATCTATCTGTGAATAACTTACCGGCGCTCCAGGATATGCAACCAAACTAGGCTGATGCATAAGTGATTGCATCGCAGTTGGGGCAGGTGTCAATTCAAATGTCTGTTCATTTTGTCTCTCTGATGAAGATGCTGCCTGTAGAAGGATTAGAAAAAATTACGGGAAGACTAGATATGCTTACCAAAATTCTAGCATGAGGAATAGACTTATCTTGCATGGCCTTTGACTTCTCCGATGCAGGGAAAACCGGAATTGCAGGGAGAACATGTGCAACATGTGTAGCTGATCGAATACATTGTTCATTTGGTTGACGGTGAGCTCGTGTGGCAACCATGGTTTCCCTTTGGACCTGCCTAGTCTTCCATGTTTTGTACTGGGATGCAAGATGCTCTGGTAGTTTGTAGAAAATGTTTTTCCCATTTGATTGACTGGACCACCAAGCTGCCATGTTTTCAAATGATGGCTTCCCTGTAGACTTGAACCATGTTCCACCTAGCTTGACTGATTTGTCAAAAAGCACAAGTTCCTCTTGGGTATGAATTGGAACAACAGCATATTTTGTGTGTTGTGATGCAGCTAGGTACTCATAGATATTTGTTCGCTTACCACTGAGTGTTCTGAGCTGTAATTTAAGTGGAAACACACAGGAAAGGGGTGTGGCTGTATTTTCCATTGCAACCGGGTCTAGAACAGGTGCACCATCAAAGTTGCACTGGATGCGTAGTGTATCTGGAATCCTAGTAATTCCAAACTGCTCCTGCGTTTGAGGGAAATCAAATGGATTACAGTCACTGAATAGCGAAGGTGCATTCCAAGACTTGCTCCATGGAATATCGGCTTGCATTTGAACCTTTTCATGGTCAAGCCAAGGGTCATAATGGCCGCGATATTCACTCTGTCCCTTGATATGAACAGCATCCATTTCTGTATTGTGGCGATGACGAAAGTCTGCAATCAATGCATCGGCCAAAGGCAGTGAAGCATTCAGAGACCCAAACTTCTTTATGATATGAGTGTGGCATGCTCCTTCAACTGAATTTGTGCCTCTGCGACAATGGAAGCAAGGCAACCCATTCTCATCTGTCCCTGCATATACATAGAGGGCTACTCCATGAGGATCTGACACCCATCCTTTTAGAACATCATGAAGAACTGCTTCTGCTTTTTTTTTGTGACTCTGTATTGAAGAGTCTGATAGTTTTTCCATCCACAACACAAGTCAGAGGGCCCCAGCAGTCAAAGAATTCTTTCAGGATTGGATACAGGACAGTTTTTTTCCGGAATGTATCGTCGTACTCGCTTCCAAACCCAGTCTGGTCTTTTGTAGCGCTCAGCCTCCCAAGTTGTACCTTTCTTGGTGAAATAATCTACAAGGCGCTGTTATCACCTTTATCAGGAACAAGCATAGTATCGGAGAATGCGGCAGCAAAATAATCATGAAGGACATGTTTCTTTTTCAAAGTCTTGGTCACCTTGAGCATTTCGTGAAAGACATCGGCAAAGATATTGGAAGAGTTCCCTTCCTGACTAGCAGACTGGACAAATTCCATCTGAGTGTCTGGGGTGTCATGATCAAGCTCACTATCACTGCTGAACAAAATTTCATCTGCATCATCTGTGGTTGGTGGTTCAAGGGATGCAAAGTCATCAGGAGGACGAATGAGTGCAAGATCTCCAATCATTGGCGGAGGTATACCAGTCGATACAGGCGGAGGAGGTTCAAGACTGCGAGTTTTTAGAGACGATAAATTGACGACTGCCAGGAAGGAGGAATTACCACCCTTCAGCTCTTCTAAGGTTCTCTTATGATGAGTGAGAATACATTTCGGAGCAAGGACATCTGTAATCTCAATGAGAGCCCGAGTTCTCGTTGCTGAGACACTAATCATGATCTCTTCATTTCAGATCCAGTAGTAATAGGGAATCGGGGGGGGTTGGGCAACTAAAACACCATGTGCTATCTCGTGCTTCCACAAATACACTGACACAGGTTGACCAACAGGGCCAGCAATGACAAGAGGTAGGCCAACAGATGCACAGTCTTTAAGTGTTTGCCAGATTTCTAAACAGTCCCAAGCATCTAACGCAGCATATTGAATCTGCTTGGGACTGAGAAGCTCAGCCTCCCAGGTTGAGTCTCGACCATCCTTTGACAAGTTTGCCTGTAAGACCGCAGCTGTGATCACAGAGAGAGAAGCTGTTCCTTTGGGAATTGCATTTTTCGATTTTGCAAATGCACCAAGTTCAACAACACCAGGCAATTTATTGTTGGCCTTTTCTGGGAGTTTGTACTCTGGAAAGTCACGAGAAAGCTTGGCCAAGTCACCACCAATGTTTCTGCCAATTTTTATAATTTGTGGAGAGCAGAGAATTGTCAACAGTGACGATGGCAACGCCCGAAACAAATGTTCACGCAGAAGAAAAACAGTTGTAGAAAGGGCAATCTGAATCAAGGCAGTCCTTTTGAACTTCGAGCAAACTGTGCATCAGAAAACTCCCATTCCATATCAAATCCAACATGGCAGGTTATGGAGTCATTGACAATGTTTTCCAGAATAAGATCACAAGCAGAGCTGATCTCAATGCCTGTAGAGCAAACATTGACTGTAACATCCTCTGGCAACAGGAGATGGGGAAGCTCTGAAAAGTCCTCAATTTGTGCTTGGTCTATGTGATCACCTAGTGTCGGAATACAATCAAGAAATGTAGCCGCATCACTGGCCACATTGTCTGTCCAACCCAAGCGGACTGGTGGGTGCCCATGAGACTCTAATGACCTGACCATCTCCTCTAAACCCGTGCGGATATGGGCTAATGACTTTGTTGGAACAAAAGCCTGGTAACGAATCTGCTCAAATTCATTCATAAGTGTGAACAGCCCTGCAAAAGTAGTAACTCCTTCAAGCTTCGTCAAAAACTTGGTGATTTTGTGACTATGATCCCACTTTGCCACTTCACACTTGAGTGCTGCTATACATTGGTCCAAAGCAGAGCGGATATGGTTCATGTAATCAACATAAACAGCTGTGATATATGTTCGATGAGGTGAAAATCCACAGTATCCAGATCGGTCTTCAAAGTCTGAGAAGGGTTCATACACCTTGTTACTACCCTTCGGTTCAGCCCGTTCTTTCATAGCTGAATATAGATACTGCATTTCATGAAGATCCTTTTCCCGAACATGCAGCTCTCAAAGGACCTTTGCCCATGAATTGGAGTTCATGGAATTGGCCATTCCTGCACGGATTAAAGTCATAACAGTTTTGTTGATTCCACTCCGATGTGTTAAGAATGCGGGGAAAGAAGCAGCTAGGCCTGGATCAAGCTGTTGCATGATCTTGGGATCATACAAGTTCCAGGATTTTCCACAGCCATTTCCTGCAGGTGCACAATGCACTCTTCTGGTCATCACATAGTATACACGATCTAATGCTATGACTCGGCGTGCAATTGGATTGTCATTCCAACCCTTGGGAGCAAGAGGAACCCCGGTACGAAACTTTTGGCAAGCTGGATTTGTGCATTTGAACCCTCCAGTGTGCAGAATATCTGGAAGCCACAGAAAGACAGACGGCCAGTATAGTGACGCTGGAGATACACCAGCTGCAGAGTTGCCAGATTTCTGTAAAGCAAAAAAAGGTTCCTTGGGATGAATCCAAAAGTTCCAGCTTCGTAACATTGTGGCCTTGTTGTGAGTCTGATTTGAGCCTCAACCCGATCTTTTAAAGCACAAAGATAGGTCTTTATAATTCCTTCAGGAATTGCAGTTGACTCTATGACTGTATTTTCGTCTGAGTTATTGTCAGGTGGCTGTTCAGAACTAGTATCCTCGATGCTAAGGAAAAAAGTTGTCTGTGGATTCAAGGTTGGATGTGCGGCTGTGTCTGCTAAAATCTGCCTCTGTCGTGCTTTAATTTCAAATGATAATGAGCAAAAAGAACAAAAAGGTAATAGCTTCATACCAAGTGCCCGGTTCTTAATGAATAAGGGATCAGACTCGTCTTCAGAGATGGCAACCTGTGAATGAGCTCGTTTCCTTGAAGAGCTTTCTTGTGCAGCAGCCATTTTACGTTCTAAATAAAATTCATCAAACAGCCAATTGTAAGATAAAGGAATACGGACGGAACAAGGGATGTATACGATCTTGTGGTCCAGTAGCAACAACTGGATGCCTCTCTACAAAGATGAGTAACAAGGAAATGAGAGAGATTTGGAAGCAGACCTTGAGGTTTCCTGGTCTCATGCACTTCCGGCTCAGAGTCCGGCTCACTGTCCTCTACCCTGGCTTTTTTTGCACCAGATCCAACTCTGTAACCTCCCGCATTATGTCCTGGGGCATTTTTACCACCTTTATCTCGTCCCATAGCTGAGAAATGAGAGGAGAGAACAAGAGGGATCCGATAGGGGCTGTGTCCAACATACGCGTATATGATTATTGTCACCCAAATGCAGTTAAATTATTATTATCCGGCTGTTAGTACCGAATTTGGACTAAAAATGATGGTGGGAATGCCCAGCCAAGGTTTGTCAGCTAATAGTCCAAATCGGGCACTAAATGATTTCCAGACACCGCACGACGGCCAAGCCAACAAGCTGTTTCGCGGTCCGAATCATCCGAACCGCGCTAATTCCACATGTACAGCCTCTTTTCACAGCTTTACTCCTTGCTACCTCCCACCGCCATGCCTCCCCTCAGCATCAGTCCTAGTGTAAACGTATCATATGGAGGAAATTTCTATGATGTCAGCGGCAACATGAATGTTCAAAACAACCAGCAGATTGTGATTCGAGATAGCCAGGCGGATTACTACGACCTGTGGGCATCTCTGTCTTCTATACAGGGGCCGTCGACGTTACAACAGGATGTTGGTTCGTACAACGCGGATGGTGGTCGTTCTTGGCCCGGAGTCATCAGGAATAGCCAGCAAACGGGAACTGGGAGGTCTTTGCCTTATGGTGAGTGTGAATGGAGTGACATATTCTTCGTTAATTGAGTCCTACCGGAGATGTGTCCTTTCTCCACCAAACTGGCCTTGAAAGACATTATGCACATCTGGATGGCACCAAAGTACAGGTCATACGGCGGAAGCCGTACCGGGCAGACCCGGTGGACGAGCCACCCACTTCTCAATCTATAGAACAAGTTACTATATCCGCCTCTGAACCAAGGACACCGAGGATACCATACTCTCTCCTCAATCGCTTGCTCGGCGCTGTGCCCCGTAGCGCCGCTGCGCCCACTATGTCTCTGGTCGCTTGCACTCAATCTATAGAACAAGTTACCATGTCCGCCTCTGAACCAAAGACACCGGAGACGTCTTTCAAATTTCTAATATTCCCGTACATCTTCCTCTTTGTAGGGCTTCCCGATCGCTATTTTCGGGAGGCACTCCAAATTGAAGCTTTGGGTGACGATGAAGCTGGACCAAACTTTTGTCAACGGTAGATAGGTGAATGGACCTATCTTGGAGGCATCGCATTAGTTATCTCAGGGTGAGGTTTCATCATGTCGTAGCGATGCATAGACGTTCATTGTTGACGACTGATTCAGTCTACTGGTCGCCATATTACAGATACCCGGTAGTGGTAACGACCCCATAGTTCGCACGCTCGCACTTTTGTCGGTGGTCTGCCTGTGTGCCGGTACTGGCTACGCGGCCACATTGGTATTGACGTTTGGGAGACTCGAAACAGTAGCCGAAAGACGTCTCTGGATACGCGTGCGTCCAAATTCCATTGGTCACCTCTTAAGCTTACCTCGAGCCTATCCCCTTCAGCAGGCGATACGTGTGATGCCCCAACATTCCTTCTGGAACCCGTGGATTATGTTGGCCATGCCCCTTGCGTGGATCGGCTGGTATGCCCCCCGTACTGTTTCCGGGGTTGTATGTAGATTAATTGAGATGCAGGGGTGTATTTTACGGAGTTGTCCTCATCGGAGCTTTCATTTGGCGCGATGGGGCGACCAATGAGCCAGATGAAAATTCCCGACTGTCGTCACACCAAGCATACGCATACGGCCCCAAAGTGGTCGAGACATTGATATATGTCGTCAGTTTAGGATACTTTGGGTTGATGGTCAAGACGGTGAGAGGGATTGGGTCAGCTCCTACAATCTAGGCTGTTCAGCTAGTGGTCTTTCTTGAGCCTCTGCTAGAGGTACCAAAACATGTTTTTATGAGGTATTTCCTTTCCCATTTGGTCTCCACAGTGGGTGCACTCGAGGCGCACTTAAAAACGCAAGAGGCTCGTTTGATTTGATTGCGTTACTAGCGGTAACGCGTCTGAAACATGCTCAACGACTATCGATCCAACTCCTGAAGCATACACAGTTTCTAAAATATACAGCAAATCCGACTGGAGCCAGCCATGCTATTTGTCTTGTCAACAACGTTGACCGAGGCTTCAAGCTTGGCATCACATTTGTGTTCAAAAATGTCCTCAGTCATTATCTTAGTATTCCTCACTTTGGATCTTCTTGTGCAGGTGAGCTCTGGGATGATATCTGCCACGGTTTGCTACTGATAATATCGCTGCTGTGTTTAAACCCGAAGTTTCTCGCCGATGTGGTATAGTGGATGCAGGCTAGGCGGGATTCAATAGAATCGCTCTGGAAACACCCTGAACCTGGTCCAAACAAATGCCACAATCTTTGCGGGTGCAGGAGTTTATACAACTGGTGTGTGTTGAAACTCATTTACCTCCCGTGACGCGACCGAGCAGATGTCATCGGGTTTACCCCCAACCTCACTGAGGCAGAGTTTTTGACTCCCCGTCTCGAACTGCCCGGCGGAAGGAGGTCCACACGACTCTATACTTGATCGTTCCATTCCGCATTTTAACTTGGAATGAAACGATCTGGGTGTATCGGGATCAAGCAGAAAGTAGTCATTATCCACACTACCCATTTATTGAGGCCACAACAAGGAAATGACCGCGTCACCGTATCGTGCACTCTACTCGGAGCGAAAAGCAACTGGAACAAATGGATCGACGGTGGCGCTGTCCGGAAAATGCCGCGGGATGTTGAAACGGGCGCCAAACCCGAACCACGATTTTAATAGGCGCCGGAAGTGGAAGTTGGATAGGAGCGGCAGAAGATGTGATGGGCTCACAAGATCGGGCGGTGGTGCAATATTTTGGGAGAGATTCTGCAAGTCGGGTGATTGTTGAACAGTGCATCTAGCGGAAAATTTTATATTCAACTTGGTATTACCATTGCCATGCCCGTATCCCAGCACTCGAATCGTGGAGGGTATTTGATCGGAGTGCATAAGCGTGTAGTGAAAGAGTGCTCAGAAGTGTTGCAGTCATAAAATTGTTGAGGTCTATAAATGTGAGCTGTAAGTCACTGTCGTTATCTTCCCGTCCAATCGATACTTGACATCAATATGGATTTTTGTATGCCGGTACCCGGCTACAGTTGGGGAGCTTGCGTAATCCGAGTTGAAGTTCATATTAATTTTGGCAGTCTCTAATTAAAACAGAAAGAGTCGGGATCAAAACTCCACGGTGTATGTATCCGACATCATGTTGAGGAACATGAGACGGCCATGTCTCGCCATAGAATTCTCGCCATAGAATTCTTGTGCAATCATTTGTATTTGTAATACTCCTATATACATTAGAAACCCCAGCCGAAATCCCTTCAGAATTGGCTGCAATTCCAAATATCCCCATGGCTGCAGCTGAGGAACAAATGTTCGCATCCAGACAGGTCTCCCACGGGGGGACGATCAAACAAATACATGAATCCCCTCCGTCTTGGCTTAAGCTGGGAGCGTCTCAACAGAAAAAAACTTAAGCTGGGATCTAAGCTGAGCGGGCTTAAGCCATATAAAATAATATATTTACAGTAGATACTTATACACTACCATATAGACAACGCTAGCCCCGCTTAAGCCAGCTTTAGTTCAGCTCAAGTCCAAATCCCAGCTCAAAAACCACCATTGCTCGCTCCCCAGCATGGAGCTTAAGCCAGCTTAATTTTTAAAGCACCACGCTCAAGCCAGTTCAGCTCAAGACCCGGCTGCCAGGCATCAAGATTGAGTCGGCTTAGGCCGCTATCTCGCTAATTCGCCCTTCAACTGGGCCACAAGTTAAGCAAGCACAGCTCAGTGGAGTTGAAGTCCGTGCTGCCCATAGTTGCAGTCCCCAGCGCGGTGCAGGTGAAAAAGCGACTTGAGAACAGTGACTCAACTGTGGCAGTGGTGTTGAATTTGGAGCTCAAAGGCAGAGCCGAGTGGCATAATTTGGGTGGCACCGGTGGGCGTCACTGCGTCGCCGCGTCGGCAGTGTAGGAGACAGCGATAACTCTGGCCAGTATTGAGCCGGTTTATAGCAGGAATCTTGAGGATATGAATGAGATGGGCCAATGGCCGTTGAGAGGAAAGAACAAAGGCAAAGTGGCCTTGTTTGTTTGGTGACTGAGATTGAATGATGGATTGATGGCAACCAAACAAAGCTTTGTCTCTTCCTCCTCTACCACGACCACGCACGCAGTCGACAAATTCTCAAAGGGGGCGGCACTCAGAATTTTCCATCCATTGATCCCCTCGAATGCTGTCTCCCTCCCACAGGAACACGCCCGTGCGGTGACTGCGGACCGTATAAGTTACTTGCGCCACTTGAATGCCACTCGAAGTATGTGCAGAATTAGGCCGGGTGGTTGTGGTATGTTTCACCCTTTTTCCTCGCGCTACGCCGTCATGTACTAATTTTCTTGCCCAGAATTCTGAAATGCCGCGCCATTCGCAGTTTCGCCTGTGTGTTCCGCCACACATACGAGATTCCGCAGGTATTTATAACGGACTTGAAACCGGCTTAAGTATCATCGTTTGAACTGGCTTAAGGTGTATGCTGGGTAGCTGGGGATGATATTTTGAGCTGAGATTGGTCTTTGAGCGGGCTTAAGCAGGACGATGTGGTATATGTTACGCTGTATATCTACTATATATATACAGTGTCAAAACCCGGAAGCGAAAAATGCCCGGAAGCGAAAAGTTTCCATTTTGAGCATGAACCCCGGGGTCGTTTAAGCCGATTTTTTTTGGTGGGATACATTGAGGCCCGGCAAGTAACATACTGCGCGAAAACAGGCCTTGATCGAAATTAGCGCTCGCCAAAAATCAAACAGTGGCCCAAAAAGACAAAATATCATTTATATGACCGAAAAATTATATATTCCGTGCGCAGTTGTGGCTCATTGGCATCTACGATGCTTTTCAGAGCGAGTATTATACGCTGGAGTATTGCTTCGGCGTTTCTCACTGCGCTCGGTTGGGGTGGGAGACGGGGATAGGCTCATCATCGTGACATCCTCGTTTTCCACATCAGAGTCTGATGAATCATCGTCGGCCGATTGATTCCTCTGGGCCCGCGTCCCGCGTGGACGGCCTGGGGATGACCTGTGAGATGCATGTCCACGCATATTGCGATAGGAGGGAAGTAAAATGACATCTGTGATCTCATATCACCGAGATTTTCGCATCTGGGTCAAACCCCAAAAGTGGTTATATAAGTGATCGCGCCGTGCGACACAACGACTGCACCAAAATTTCCGAAAATATTTGAGCATAAAATTCAAGGTCTGTAGTTTACCGTAGGGCACTTTAGGTGATTGAATTTTCGCTTGTGCTCCGATAGTACGGAGCGAACTTATTTTTTTCGCTTCCAGGTTTTGACACTGTACTATATAGCTATTAAATAAAGCTTAAGCCCAGCTCAGCTTAGATTACAGCTTAAGATTTCTGCGCTGAGACACTCCCAGCTTAAGCTAGGCCGGAGGGGTGACAGTTAATACAACAAAATAAGTACTCTGCACTGCCACTAAATCGAACCCGTGTTTGCCTGAACTATATTTGGAGTCCTTGATTGAAGAGTAGTGCTGGTTCCCGTTTTCTTCCCCATATTTACTCCAAGCAAGTGAGCGTTACGATTGAAAAGAAACTTTTCACGGACTTACGCAACGGCTGTATACCCATCCTCTGAACACTGATCTAATCATTCAGGTACCCACTAAAGTAATGCCAATAGTGCGTCGTTAATCTACTGATAGTGTCATTGCCATAATTGAAAAAAAAATTGGATAGAATCATGGTCGAACACACCGGCGGGGAGTCGAACCCCCCCCTCCCCTGATTTAAACAATTCATCCAGCGGACATATTGAGGGGCCGTGCACCATGCACCACCGGTGCTTATATCGATCTTTCCTGACCCTCATTTATACAACTCTAAATCGCACTGTTTGCACGATGGGCAAATTACACTCAGGTCGAAGCGCTACATGCGCAGTACATACCCAATTTTTAAACATCAACATCAATAATACCTCCGGGAGACTTTGCTTCATTTTGATATTCCGGTAATACAAGTGTACCGAGAAATACGACACTCCGAATCTGCAGGATTACCGCAGGAGGTGTGTCGATGAAAACAGTTAGAAGAAAAAAATGTGGTACACCCACCCCATGCACCGGCGAGGATTCGAACCCCGCTCTTCCCTGATTTAGACGACAAAGAATCAAAGACCCTACGTAACGGGGACGTGCACCTTGCACCACCGGTGCTTATTCCCATCCTTCTTCACTAAGATTTATACAGCTCTAAATCATGCTGTGTGATTCACACGATGGCTCATGCCAGGCCCATACCGTTTACAGTCGGCCGATTCCTTTAGGATGAATCCCTCCCATACACGTCCCCAAATAAATTTGTCGATATAATATCTAAGCCTCTGTAGTAAACGAAATGTGATGAGGAAGCAAATGAGAGAAAAAAAAGCACTGCTCTACACCGAACGCACCGGCGTGGAATCGAGCCCTGATCTACTTGACATCCCCTGCGCATTCAAATTTTAGGGCAGCGTGCACCATGCACTTCCGGTGCTTATTCCCTCCTTCTTCACCTTGATATACACCGCCCTCAATTGCGCAGGCGGCCAATCTGATGGGTTAACAAAAGTCTTTGGCTTGAAGAAAAAAAGCTCTGGCAGTGCCCAAGCTCAACATTGCCATCAAGGATAATTATTTCTGGAACCCTTTTGGCATACCATCTACGGGCTGATTTGTGCCTACCACCAGCATGCAACGACAACTTTCTGGGAGATTTAAATAATGTTAGCGAAAAAATTGCTCCGAGGCCACACTGAAAACACCGGCGGGGAATCAAACCTCATATCGCCTTGATTGCCATGATACACATTGTATTTAATGGCATCGTGCACCGTTCCCATTCCCCCTCTGAATTGATTAGGCAAATCTTCAATTCCATCAGATTCCTAACATAGCAAATGCGCGATTGGAGAGGATTCAACCGCACTAGGCAGCTGCATTCCCATTTGTGTCCGGCATTCGGTACGTATTCCTATCGCAGAAGAAAAAGTGCAACCGAAAGAAAGCGGATCATAGGTAACTGCGTTTCTATGGGCTCACCGCGAGATTGATGCTGACCGTCTTCCAGGACTACTGCTTTTTTTTTTGTTGCGCCCCGTCTTGGTACACGCGGGGTCGAATCTTGTTTTGATTCAGAACGTTGCAGAAATCTTGGGGACGCGCAGCCGCAGCTCGGGACCGAGATGGAGTGAAGGCAAGCCTAGCGTACGTAACGAATGTTTGAACTGTGGACCGAGCTCAAACTGGCTTTGTGCAGGATGTCGTCAAACGACAATCCGCCGCCGTAAAGGACCGCGGTGACCCCCAGTGTCGATTTTCGCGTACAAACGCGGTGGATTAGTGAAATGTGCAAGAATTCTACCGTCGCGATCCACCTCCGTATTTTTTTCCTGTTCTCGTCTTTCCATGAGCTAACGAAATCTCCTGGTTCTGAATAAGCAAGGAGGGTCATTTGGTTCAATAAGACCACAACGGGCGATATTGAAAGAAGGAGAAGCACTTTCACGTCAAACATCGACAAAGAACGCGTCTCCTGCCTGGTGGCTACTAACACTGTTCCATGTCGACAGTGTAGTAGTGAGGATGTCTTGGGATGGACACGGTCCAGGCGTAGTTGACGCTGTTTGTACATTGCTTAGGTCATCTTTTTGCTTGCTTTCTGCCATCAGCGTGAGCGAGAGCGCAGCCAGCCACGTCCCGGATCTGCTAGGGGTTGGTCGAGTACGACCACTCCAACAGTAGAAGAATATACAAGGACGGGCTCCTGTTCGTTTTACGCTCCGCCCTCCCCCACCGTGTCCTTCATCCAAGTCTGCGTGCAGCGGCAGCTCCACTCCGAGTGCTCACCGTCGCGGAAAGATTCGGACGATCTGAGCGCGTGCTACGATCCCTTCGCCAAGGCAGCCGTCTGCGTCGTGCATCGCCCATGCGTCGTCCTGCCCTCTCCCAGCTCAACACCCCGCCGCCGCCCGCGCCGCAGACCACTCCCTCACCCCCTTCTTCTCCTAATCCACGGTACCTCGCCCAACGATAGTCACCAAAGTACATCGAACTGGAAATCACACTCGACCTCCTCTCCAGTCCACTCCCTCAACTCCCCATCGCGCTGTCCCTACTATGCGCCGCCCACACTGACTCCCACGCCCCGCGGCAGACTCGCGCGCAGCCGCTCCCTCGCACCGCACGCCCATCGCTTCGGCTCGCCATTCCCACCTCTCTGCGCCGCACCCGCACAACCCGCACCCACGAGCTTCCCGCCTCGGTCTATCACACCGCGGACCAGTCCGCTTGCGATGGGTAGCCCGGCCATCCTTCTTCGTTTCCCTCTTATCCAAGACATCACACTCCCTGCCTCGCGACCGGTTACACTACATAATACCTAATTCCCGTGCGCTTCTTGCCCCTGCTTGCTCACCCACGTGTCTCACATCATATACATATTCGCATCTTGTATTCGGCCGTATTGTAGTGTACATTATTTTCTTCCCACTCTTACTTACTTCGTTATCATTTTGCTTGCCGTTGCTTTACGCTAGTTAAACAATTCTTAATTATAGACAGCTCTCGGTCGAATTTGGAATTTGGGGCGCGTTCAAGTTACCGGCAATTTCCGTGATGCGCCAGATGATGCGCTTGTGCTAAGAGCCGTCATTGGACACCATGCAGAAATATCGACACTGTCGTAATCACGACGAGCCACCAGTATAGATGCTCAAACACGGCAACAGGGACGACAAGATGCTTATTAATCATTGAATTGACCGAACGCATGAATATTGGATTGCCCGTTACATGCCAGATTCACACCCAGATGGTCACATTTCTCGCTTCGCCGCTTAAGATATGACCGTCTAAGACGGTATGTGGCATTCCAGAGCCGATCCAAGAAGATACGTGGATTTACAAGGACAATCAATATGTACTATTTCCGAGGTTGGGAAAAAAGAGGACCCGTGCGCAATATCTACAGCTCTTTCATCCTGAACATCCCGAGCGAAGTTAGATTGATTGATTATATGTAGAGTAACTCGGACGTACGCGAGAAAATTCAATCCAAATGTGGATCCGTTAATGGGAATTTTTGAATTTCAAGAGTTCAGCACGCCTCTGAGACAGGGAAAATTTGTGTTAGACAGAGGGACGCATGGTATTGGAAGTGCGACTTACTTTCTGTAGCAAAATTTGAGAAGGCTGTTGTCAGCACAGAGGAGAACAAAGAGCGACTTACTTTCTGTTGCGCGAGCGTGAAAAGGTGTTGTCAGCAGCACTGCGCACAGTGGAGAATGCAGGGCGACCTACGAGCTGTTTCACGAGCGTGAAAAATGTGTCTTTAGCACGGCGCACACAGTGGAGAACGCGGGCGACTTACGAGCTGTTGCGCAGGCGTGAAAGGTGTGTCTTTAGCACGGCGCACGCAGCGGAGAATGCAGGGCGACTTACCCACTGTTGCGCAGACGCGGAAATGGCGCCTTCAGCAGCGCACGCGGAGTGGAGAAAGCAGGATGACTTACCTGCTGTTGCGCCTGCATGAAAAAACGCGTCGTCAGCAGCATGTGCGGGGTGGAGAAAGTAGCACGACTTACCCGCTGTCGGGAAAGCGTGAAAAATGCGTCGTCAGTAGCGCGCGCGGAGTGAAAACACAGGGGTCGACTTACACCCTGTGCCGTGAGCTTGAAAAACGCATCGTCAGCAGTGCGCGCAGTGGAAAACAGGGAGCGACTTACAGCCTGTGCCACGGGCTTGAAAAACGCATTGTCAGCAGCGCGCGCAGTGGAAAACAGAGGGCGACTTACCGGTTGTTGCGCGAGCGTGGAAGACGCGTCGTCAGTGGCGTGCACGCGGTGGAGACTTACACCCTGTTGCGAGAGCGTGAAAAACGCGTCGTCAGCGGTGCACGCACGGTGGAGAATTAGGGCGATTTACATGCTGTTGGGTGAGGGTGAAAAACACATCGTCAGCGGCGCGCACGAGGTGGAGAAAAAAGAGGGCGACTTACACCCTGTTGTGAAAGCGTGAAAATCGGAGTGGAGAATTCAGGGCGACTTACCCGCTGTTGCGAGAGCTTGGAGGACGCGTCGTCAGCGGTGCACGCGCGGTGGAGAATTAGGGCGACTTACATGCTGTTTGGTGAGGGTGAAAAACACATCGTCAGCGGCGCGCACGAGGTGGAGAAAAAAGAGGGCGACTTACACTCTGTTGCGAGAGCGTGAAAAACGCTTCGTCAGCGGTGCACGCGCGGCGGAGAATTAAGGCGACTTACATCCTGTTGGGCGAGGGTGAAAAACACATCGTCAGCGGCGCGCACGAGGTGGAGAAAAAAGGGGGCGACTTACACTCTGTTGTGAAAGCGTAAAAAACGGAGTGGACCGCTGTTGCGAGAGCGTGGAGGACGCGTCGTCAGCGGCGCGCACGAGGTGGAGAAAAAAGGGCGATTTACATCCTGCTGGGCAAGGGTGAAAAATGCGTCATTAGCGGCGCGTGCGGGGTGGAGAAGCATGGCGACTTACATGCTGTTGGGCAAGGGTGAAAAATGCGTCATCAGCGGCGCGCGCGGGGTGGAAAAGCATGGCGCCTTACAATCTGTTGTGCAAGCGTGAAAAGGTGTCGTCAGCAGCGCGTGCGCAGTGGGGAAAGCGGGACGACTTACATGCTGTTGTGCCAGCATGACAAACGTGTTGTCAGCAGTGTGTGCGCAGTGGAGAAAGCGGGGCGACTTACACGATGCTGCGCGAGCGTGAAAAATGCGTCGTCAGCTGCGCGCGGAGTGGAGAAAACGGGGCGACTTACACCCTGCTGCGCGAGCGTGAAAAATGCGTCGTCAGCTGCGCGTGCGGAGTGGAAAACACAGGGGGCGACTTACCAGCTGTTGTGCGAGCGTGAAAAGCTCGTCGTCAGCAGCGCATGCGGAGTGGAGAACGTAGGGTGACTTACCCGCTGTTGCGAAAGCGTGAAAAACGCGTCGTCAGTGGCGTGCACGCGGTAGAGAAAAAAGGGGGCGACTTACACCCTGTTGCGAGAGCATGAAAAACGCGTCGTCAGCGACGCCCACGCGGTCGAAAAGTATGGCGACTTACATGCTGTTGGGCGAGGGTGAAAACACATCGTCAGCGGCGCGCACGAGGTGGAGAAAAAAGGGCGATTTACATCCTGTTGGGCAAGGGTGAAAAAGCGTCGTCAACGGCATACGGGGTGGAGAAGCATGGCGACTTACATCCTGTTGTGCAAGCGTGAAAAGGCGTCGTCAGCAGCGCGTGCGCAGTGGAGAAAGGACAACGATTTACAGGCTGTTGTGCCAGCAAGAAAAACGCGTCGTCAGCAGTGTATGCGTAGTGGAGAAAGCGGGGCGACTTACACGCTGTTGTGCCGGCATGAAAAACGTGTTGTCAGCAGTGTGTGCGCAGTGGAGAAAGCGGGACGACTTACACGCTGTTCCGCGAGCGTGAAAAATGCGTCGTCAGCAGCGCGCGCGGAGTGGAAAACACAGGGGGCGACTTACAGCTTGTTTCGCGAGCTTGAAAAAACGCGTCGTCAGCAGCAGCGCGCGCAGTGGAAAACAGGGGGCGACTTACCAGCTGCGTGAAAAACACGTCGTCAGCAGCACGCGCGGAGTGGAGAACGCAGGGTGACTTACCCGCTGTTGCGAGAGCGTGAAAAACGCGTCGTCAGTGGCGTGCACGGGGTGGAGAAAAAAGGGGGCGACTTACATCCTGTTGCGCGAGCGTGAAAAACGCGTCGTCAGCAGCGCACGTGCGGTGGAGAAAACAGGGGGCGACTTACCAGCTGTTGCGCGAGCGTGAAAAACGCGTCATCAGCGGCGCGCACAGAGTTGAGAACGCAGGGCGACTTACCCGCTGTTGCGAGAGCGTGAAAAACGCGTCGTCTGCGGCGTGCACGCGGTGGAGAAAACAGGACAACTCACCTCCTGTTGCGTGAGTGTGAAAAGTCATCATCAGCAACGTGCATGCAGGGGAGAATGCAGGGCAACTTACCACCTGTTGCGTGAGCGTGAAAAAGGAGTCGTCGGCAACGAGAATGCGGTCCCACTTACCTCCTGTTGTGTGAGCGTAAAAAAGGCATCATCAGCGGGGCGCACCCAGTGGAAACACACCGTGACTTACGACCTGTTGCACGAGTGTGAAAAAGGCGTTGTCAGCAGAGGGCGCAAAGTAGAATGTAGGACAGCCTACCAGCTGTTGAGGCAAGCGCAAAAAAGTATCGTCAGCATGTGCGCAGTAGAGATGTAGTTCAGCTACCTCCTTCAAACCCCTTTCTGTTAGAAGCTTTACAACGGTGTCATTCTTCAGCAATTTAGCAACATCGAGCGCTGTTCCAAATATATCCCCTAACCATCGTGTCAGTGTGTCCATTCCCCCCAATGCCTGCCAACTCACATGTACTATTGGCATCTTTGTCTTCCAGATGGCCCAGTAATAACGTGATAATCCTAGTGTTCCCCACCAGCGTAGCGACATGAAGTGGGGATCCAAACCTCTTCCCTATTCCCACATCAGCAGCCATTTCTCCCACGTCTGCCAACTCACCGGCGCGTTCGGCTTTTGCTCCTTCCTCAACCAACAACTCGGCTACCTCGAACTCCTCATTCACGCAAGCAGCGCAAAGTGCTGTCTCATAATACCCTCCTACCCGAAAATTTAGCTTTGCTACCGAGCTCATTAACATTGAAGCACTCACCCACAATATTTATGTATTTCTCCTTGTCATTCCTGCTGTCGAGCAGCAGTTGCACCAGCGTTATGTGCCCTTTTGCAGAGGCTGCTTGGAGTGCCGTTCCATAAGTCCCAGCTGAACAAAGATGAGTGGGATGATAAACACGACAAAATTTGACAATCTTACTAGGTTTGGTGTCAATAACATCGCCGGACTCGTTAAGAAAGATTTCCATTACATCTTTCCTCCCGCGACATGCTGCGAGCTGGAACAAGTTTTCGAACCCAGGGACTTTAAAGCACTCCTTAGGATCAGCGCCTTGATTAACCAGGTCCTGGAGTCTCTCGACAAGTGGTGTTGCTTCAACATCCTCCTGGAGCGCTTGGTAGTATTGCTGCTGGACCCCGCGCAATGTTGTACGGATGTCTCGCAATGCATTCCAAGCATCCCGTAGAGGCATAACGAGAAGAAGCAAAGCAAGGACCTGCCCAAAAACCCACAGATCGTCTTCACCAGATTGCAAGTGCTTATTGCGGGAGAGAGTGAGCTCGATATCGACCAGGAAGATGATGTTGATGACGACCAGGAGCACCAATCCGATGACCAGGAAGGCGGTGTAAACGTCTGCCGCAGAACGGCCTATGGTGCGGTTTTGTCGGATACAACCATTGTAGGCGATATGAAGTAGAAGAAAAAAGAGAATGGGCGGAAGAAGATTAAAACCAGGGATGAGGATAAGAAAGTACATCGCCAACGAAAAGATCCGCAGTACAGGTGAATAGAACGGCACAGAGCTTCCAACAACGGTAAGGGTTGGAACACAGGATGAGGAGCTAGGTGTGCCGAAGTTGCCTGGATCCAGCCAAAGCCAGATTCCTATGGCAGCCATTAGCGAGAGGTGGAAGGAACCAAGGATGAGCACGGGTGCCTGTGAAAATTGGTCCCAAATGCGATAGAAGACACGGAAGACGACAGCGTCGCTGTGGAGCCATCAGTCAGTTGATTGGGGATAAAACACGAGACGAACTTCCTGTTCTTAGCATGATGACGGCAGACTTCAGAGGAGCGCACGACCGGGCTCCAGTCTGACCAGGTCGCAGGAATGAGCTTCCTGCCCGGTTCAAGACGACAACGAGGGCAGCGTGGCCTCCAGTGCTTGCCGCGCCATTTTCTTTTGTCGGCCTTGCTGAGATAGTGGGCATATAGTAGAAACCAGATCCAAGTGCTGGTATTGTTCATCCAGCTCAAATCTAGGATGATGGCCGCATGAAAACCGGTTATCTGCTGTCCGTCGACAGCAGTGGTTGCCTGGATGATGGTGGAGATGAGAATGGCGAAGGCGACGGCGAGCATGCCGATGGACTGATCCTTGATGCCTTTCATCTTCTCGGCGGAGACTGTTCCATCCGAAGATGCGCCACGACCGGCAGAAAACATAGAAGGTTTTGGGCATAGATTGCTGCGCGAACTCCAATACCAGAGATATCTGGGTTGGTAGGAATGCATTGGGGGTCCATGGTCGTAGAAGCGAAGAGGGAGTGCACTGTGCTTGTGCAACGTGTCTGGTGTGACTCGGTTAGAACTCCAACAGGTACGCCTCTTCTTTTCTAAAGCAAGAGCAGAAATCCCATGCCATCTCCGAGAATTATGCGCCCCCGGTTTGTCGCCGGACCGAGACACAGAAAATGTCATAGGCGCTGTCCGGGGCAGAACCCCGCTCCATCCTGATGATTAAACTCTCTTTAGCTTTAATTTTGTCCTTGTGCTTCAGTCTAAAATGACCTGAAGTGCTCAGTAGTTGTTAGTATTTGGGGATTTTATTCCCACTGCCGTCTTGCCTCAGCTCGTTGCAGTAATCCTGAAAGAACTGGAATTATGTGAAAGGCGTCACCTTAACAAAAGATAATAATAATTGCCGAACCCGTACTGCTATGCGAAGCATTGGCCACAGTAAAATGGGTCCGACGATACACTAGCACTTGAAGTTACGGCTCGTTCTATGTGAAATTTCGGCCAATTTCCTGAAGCTGTGCCCATTCTAACAGAAGAGCGACCCAATAGCAGTCGTTCTGTGCATCGGTCATGATACACCCACTCGATCTTTTCCACGAGATCGGGCAGGGCAGGCAGAACGGGAATATAATGCTCGAATGGCCTCAGCCAATCGTTGAAGAACTCCTCGAGTGTGGTCATCTGCGCGATCGCTAATAATCAGAAAAGCAAATGTTACGCGAAAAGAGTCGAGCGAACCTTGAACACCAAGGATCCAGAGCGAAGCAGGCCGAGGGATTGCCTGGAGAAGGTGTTGCCGTCCACGTCGAGGAGATAGATACTTGTACTTGTAGGCTCGCTGGTGATGTTGAACTCGTGCTTGATAGCTGCCTCGCCGCATTGCGGCTTGGCACAATTCTCACCTTGATATGAACATCGTGAGCGCAAGGTCGGCGAGATCAGGACGTTTTTGAGAGAAATACGGCAGCTTGATGTGGGTAAACTTGTGGAAGTCCCATCCGGTGAGCTGTCCGCCGCTTCAAGTGCCCCTCCAATCCAGGCATGTAGAAGGTGAGTGCGGATAAACGAGTCCAATGAAAGGTGGGCGCACAAAGTTTGGATTGCTTGTCGCTCCATTTGATATTGTTAGGATACATGTATTTTGGCGACCACAAGGAGCTGCTGTGGTAGTACTAAGGAGTGGTGTTTGAACATAAGCCGACTTCTCTGTCTTCGCTGGGGTAGAGAATGTCGGAAATGCAAGGGCTGATCCTCGTTTTCGAAAATACAGAGAATAACTCCGTGGTGGATGCAGTGCTCGCACTGGATAAAAAGACTATGGATGACGGATTTTTAGCAGGTGGGACATGAAAAGGACGCTCTACTCACGGGAAATATCGCCATTAGCAGACTCTGTCAATCCGTCCGGGCGGACCAACACATTGCATCCGCTTTGACCGTTGAAGAATTCTGAAGTGGAATTGAGAGCTATGCTCTCATCCGTCAGATTGAATGCTCTGGCATGTGCGCCGAGTTCACGGCAGTTGAAGACGACACATGGTTCATCCTGAACGTTTAAGACGAAGATCATGTTTGGTACAGATTCTGTGAACTGGCCCGCAAGAGATTATTAGCCTGCGACGACCCATAAAAATAACGTCAATAGTCGCTCACACGTCGAAAGGTATCTGGCCAGGAGTTCCAAACCACGATGGCAATTTGTTCGGGATCTGCAATCTCCCGTTCTCTACCACCATCTTGCTGATATCCCTTGGATTGCTGTTCTTCTAATCGGTGAAGGCTAATCTTAACGGAGACGGAGAGAAAGAAAAATTAGCTCCTTACCACCATATCCAGGAGTACGTCAAGTCGTCGCTGAAACGACAAGGGATCGTCTTGGGCCAGTTGTAAAATGGTTCAAAGTCTCGGTGGATCTGATCGTAGTCGTCAATGAGACACGATTTTTGTTTCGCAAAGTCGAACCATTTATCGAACCCACCTGAAATTCGGCTCAAAACAGCAACAAGACGATGGATGTGGAGAACTCACGCGGCGTCCGTGTTGAGAGAATACCGAGCAGCCGCTTCTTTCAAAGTGGACAAATAAAGCATTTACTTCGAATTGGGCTGCTAGCACGACGGGATCTGGTGGCTCTTCCTCCAGAGGTTCGGAGGCCATTGGTGGTGTAGAGGAAGAAGAGATTGGGGGCCGCTCGGCAGTGGCATCGGTGGGTTTTGTTCTAAAAGACTGCCCTGCCGCAAAAAAAATTGCGTTGGCCGCACTCCGTATTAACCCAGCCGCACACGCAAGGCAAGGCGCGAAGTCGCGACTACGGCGCGTGTGCGGCTTGATGGCAGGGTTGTGCGTAGCGCTGGGAGCGTAGGGCGGCAGCGGGTTGGGTAGGCAAGCGTGGGCACACGGCGATGGTTTGCGCGCAGCGGAGGGAGAGCGCCGGACCGATGGTTGGAGTGGAGCGACGGTTGGAAGCGAAGCGTAAGCGGAGCGAGCGAAAGAAGGGGAGAAGTGAGCGAGCGCGCGTGATCTAAACGGGCAGGGACGGAGAGTCGCAGCTGAGGCGGGCGCAGTTCCCGCCTATGTGTGCTTGCTGGTGGCTGTGGTCGGTGAAAAGCGGTGGCTCTCTTCCGGACCGGGCCGGCCGTAGCCGTGCCGTCGAGAAGACTTGTGGCATGTTGGAGGGAGGCCTAGGGACGATGCGGACAGAGGAGATGTTGCTAATTTAAAGTTAATGGCAGTATAAGGGGCAGTTAGCAAGCGGGCAGGATGCACTTGGCGGGCTAGGGCGGCGATCCCGGGCCTGTGCTGCTGACCATGCAACGAGAATAATTGCGCGAGCGGACGGTGGCGGACGGGGAGCGCAGAGTTTGATTGGATTTCGTCCTTCTGGCAGCTTCTTAAGACCCATAGGGTGGGAATTATTAATTGGTATCGAGCTTTGGTATTGCCGGAGGCCAACTGCAGGGTTTAAGGGCACTTGGTGGGTGACATTAACTGAAGGTACCTGGGATACTCTAGGCAGATGGAACGTTGCCAGATAGCGGGTCAAACTACTCCGACACATATGGATGCGATGCGAAGGCTTGAATATTTGAATGCCCACGCGGGTGCCTGAGGTGGAATTTATCCCGGGACATCCGATCCCCGGAAACTCTAAAATGTGATCTAGGCGTTCAGACCGGAGGGGAGCAGTTGCTTGAGACATAAGAGCACCCCCAAAACCTCGTGCCAGTTATTCGCCAAGATCAATCAGACCAGTCTATCTCGCCTCCTTTGTTCACACATCGAGGAGAATTTATTCCTTTTGTCGGATATGATTTACAGAGAGTAGGAGAAAGTTTTGTTCCTAAGTTCCCCAAGAATTTGGTCTTGCTCAAGGTCCTAGACAAACCATACGCCGCAGAGATGAGAGTGACATGCTTGTCAAGAATCAGAATGAGCAGTCAAGAATACAAATGAACGCAGACACTCACGTAAATCCTTGAACGGCGTTATCCAACCTTGGCGACTTGGAGTCAGATCAATTCTACAGCAGCTAATACTATAAAACGTACCCATCCCCTGCCTCAGAAATTGACGCAGGGGATAGGTACATTTCACAGTGTACAGAGGAAGTGACTAAGTTCTACTAAATCCAGCTGAAGTCACATACTTTCACGGAATGCGATCAAACTCGCGAACTTCCGCAACGCTAAGCGAAGTAACGAAGTGACGAAGATAGCGTGGACTCCTGCACGGCGGAGATATGACCGTGCTTTACGAGCTGACTTTGAACAAGAAAGGCACCATTACTATCCAACTGTCGACAGGGTGAACTATCTGCGAGGTAATAAGAGGGTGGGTAGAATGCAAATCAATAAAACGGATAGGTGGGAAGGGGGAAGAGGCCGGGTTTCGAGTCAAGTAACAGAGAAAGCATGAGGTACGTAGGGGAGCGGGTACGAGGATTGCCGTGACGCGATGGGACCGTAGTAAGTAAATAGCTATGTGGTAATCCGCCTTGTTTTAGGCGCAATAGTCGTGCTGGTCGAGTCCTCCGCTAACACATTTGTTCGGCCCGCAGTCCTTTCCAACGCGCGTAATATACCCAACGTACGGCCCCTGGGGCTCCGTATTGCAAAGCATCAAAGTGTCGGGGATGCCGCCGGGATGGAGCTGCCCGTTGAAGGCCGCCTGGGTAGTGAGGAATTCATATTTCGCTGCGACAGTGTTAATTGGATGCATAACCACAAAAAAAGCCCTGGGAGGGATGGGGGAGGAAGATGGAGGAGCGGAGGCGACTTACGAAGCTCGAGTTTGTGGAGATATTTTCCACAATACCACAGGCCGGGCTTGCAGTTGCCCGCGGCGGCATGCAGGCCGAGTGAGAGGAGAACGGCAGGGAGTACGAGAGTGAATTTCATGGTAGACGTAGGGTAGGCTTTTGGTTTGGGGTGCGAGATGCGAGTGTGGTATGAACTGGCAGGATGAATCGTCGCTCGCTCTTTTTATACCCCGCCGCTCGCCTGTTGATGAATACTATTCTTCGAAATAGAAAGGTCTACTTTGTGGCGTGTGAAGCCCTGTGGCCACGCCCCTGATAGATGTTCTTCCATTACCAACGACCTAGTGCATTGTTCGCCACTAGAGCACTTCGCGGGTGGCGAGTCTTCGACTCCGATCACCAGACCTGAGCACGACGGGTGCTTTCCCCAGCGGTAATATTTTCGACTTGACCATGAGCTTGCCATGAGCAACAACCAATTCCCGGCCACATTGACACACCGCGATATTCCGCTATCCCGGGACAGTTCATCGGCACTTGCGCAAGCCCCAACCACCGTTCGACTTCGTCCGCCATCCGAGGGGAGGCTGGTTCGCCAATTCGACACCCGAGGTTCTATTACATAATCAGATTCGACAGCAAAACGTCGTCGTCCGTTCGAACTTCGGCACTGGGACACGATAAAGCGCACGTTGGCCTGGCAAACCCCATTGTGGCGGGAGCCATTACATTGCACGGGGTAAGAGAAGGAAGGCACTGGAATGAGCGTGGTAGGGCGGTGAGGAACGCAAACCAAGTTCGTGGAAGATCAAGCGTCTGCAGGGTTATGCCCTGCGATAGTGCTGGGAAAATATTGAATATATGTGTAGTCGGCGCCAACGTAGTTTGAGGCTTGTGAATGCCGTTGGCTCGGTAAACCGCCCGAATTCACGCGACGAAGCCGTGATTACGAACAGTGCTAGAACCCATGAACGTGCATTGAATACGTAAGTTACGCAGGACCAGAATTTCCTTCTAGTTGAATGTAGACGTCACTTGGTAGTAGAGCGCCCAAGCTGAAAGTTGCGGATGGGGGTGAATGCCATACGCTAGTAGATCTGCAGTAAACAAATGGCTAGCGGGACTCTTTTCTTTCTCCGTATTCGACTAGAACCCGTTCTGGAACGCGGACGTCACAATGAACTTTTGCTAGTGAAGCCCATGAACTTGTCATCCGCAAGAGGAACACGAAGCAGGAAAAGGCCGGAGTGTTCAGGCTCGTCCCTCCACGAGGAAGGTTGCTGCCGTCCGCCGTCCGCCGTCCGCCGCCCAGATGTATTATGACACATCTATCCCGCGCACATCTGACGAAAAAAGCCCATGAACAGCTGGTTCCAAGGGGCACGGTGAAAGTGCCGCTATTGCCGCAGAGTGCCGCAGCACTGCCGCAGGTAACGGCAGATTGCCGCAGCGTCTGCGGCAACTTTGTCACACTGCCGCACCGTCACGCTGCCGCAGCAAAATGGGTTGCAACAACCCATTTACCGTGCCGCAGGACGCCGCATACCACCCCCGAGTGTCCATCAACCTCTTTAATCTGTTTGAATGCGACTCAGCGAGCACGTGCCGCAATGGTGTTTGCATGAGCGCCGCGCTGTGGTCCGCGGTTGAAACATCCGGCCATTTCTGCCACAAGCCAAGCCCTCAGATTGGCGAGCAGATTCATTCTGGCCTACTTTAAGGCCGTTGATGAATAAATTCCTTTGAAACTGACCATTGCTGCAAAAATGTCCCGCAGAGTGGCTGTGTAAGTGCCGCAGCCATAATTAATGAGTGCCGCAACGAAATCGTCAATTAAGGCATCACGGTTCTGAGCGCCACGGGGAACGTATACAGGCGTAGGTAATGGCAATTATCGTCGGGATTTGCAAGCCTTAATGTCCTTGTGTCCGTTAATAAAGTCAATTTTATTTTTGAGTTTCTGCGGCAGTGCAACATATTTGCCGCAGAGTGCCGCCGCGACCCGCTGCGACACCTTATCTTTTCCCCACTGGCTTTGGTAAGAACTCTTGTATGCAACATCTCATTCAAAGCTCGCATTGAGCTTCTGTGCTTCTTCCTGTGACAGAACTAACCACCATCATATTAAGAGGAAATTATGATAGCTAGGTCGAAGTGGGTACTATGTAGATTTCAAGTCATGTTCGGGGTGCAACACTAGGTCCTACGGTCCTGCTTGGTCGCGTTACGCGAGCTTCTCCGAGGGGGTGCTGCTAGCGTCCTTCGCTTTCTTGATTGCCAGTCCCCGTCCGTTCGCTTGGAGTTTAGCGCCCATTGGGTTTTGAAAGAGTTACACTCTATTGCCCGCAGTTATAACTCTAAATATTCTCCCTCCTTCGTTCAACTTTCCCAAAGCTCAAGGAGACGATGCAGGCATTCATTGCGGAGGATAATGACGAGGAAAATCAATGCCATCAAAGTCCGATTTGGGTGCTGCACTTGCCGATGGAGTCATGGAGTTTCGGGTTCCCAAATGCCCGTGACAGGTTCGAAAATTTTCGAAAATTTTGGGCCCTGTGACCTGTGACATTCGAAGTTAAATACTACAGAGTACGCCAACCGTTCCGAGGCTGATGGCAAATCGGGGGGGAGACCGATTAAAACCAACACTGCCGAGCAGAGAAGCCCCGGCAATCTGAGGCCATTTCCGGCGAAATGAAAGCCTAGGAATGACCGATTTTCCCGCCGGGGGAGGTAACGGTCACCTGTTTGCTCTCATTTTCAATTTACCGATCAAACGCGTCTTATTCGTGGGAGGGAAAGCGCGTTGTGCCACTCCCAATCCTTGATCCTGATTGGGCGAAGTGGCTTCAGTTTCAGCACCTTTTTTTCAGAAAATAGTATGCAAAATTCCTGCAAGTTACAGAGCAATTAGAAAGTAGGTTGCAATCACAAGATTATTTCCAACTATTCACAATAAGCGCCCACAAGCGGCAAGGGATTGCAACCAGGTGCAGTTTCTGGAAGGGGTATAAAAGCCGCCTAAAAAGCGGACGTTCACATACAATAAAAAAGAGTGCTCTCAAGTGCAAACTTTTACCTAGAGAGAAGCAGGCAAGGGGAGGTAGAACTATGCAGACTCGTGGGGGCTCAAGTGTACGTGTTGCATTTCAGGCTCGCTGCTCACGCGGGGATGAGCATACAGGAAGAAACGGTCCGAACTAGCACGCACGTCGGTGCAATGAACGTGCTTACTGTCATCGAAGCGGTACTACTGCTAAAGTAGGACGGATGAAAGGGGGGCACAGTACATACTCGAAGGCACTAGTTCATGTAATGCCCGTCGCAGTGTACTGTGACTGGTGACACTGAACAAGTGGTACTCGTGCAGTATGACGTTCCCCTACTAGACTGCATGATCCTGGCTGTACCTTCTGAGCGAAGGTATGTAGCTTACGTGCTACGAGGGGCGCATTTCTCTCAGGTGATCCCCGTTGGGAACACGTGCCGGATTGTTTAGGACGTCGCAAGGCTGGTTCTTTACCCCATCTGGGTTTGGAGGACTCGCATAATCCGCGTACAATCGCCGCTCTTTCTCGTCTCAAGTATATTCTACGTTGGTTGAGAAGTCGACAATGGTCATGGGTCTGCGTTCACCGCCAGTAACTGAGTAGTACGCACTTCTTAGGCGAATCCCATCGAGAAATACACCACAAAGTCTCGAGATATACTACTAAATTACGCGATGGGCGGAAATATTATCTGAGAGATCCATGCGGCCAAGCCGAAGTTTATAATCTTGAATAACTGCCCAGCATTTCACCTGTGGTGCAGTGAAAGTTGCGAAGAGTTAAACTAGGAAGTCTGGTTCAAGTTTGGTACAAGTCTGATTTCCGGCCAGTGATAGCCGGAAAGGCCGTGCTCGCAGCTCAGCTATCGACGACGTGACGAAAGCATGTCTCGCGCGACTCGAATGCCACAAGCCACTCAATCTCTCCAAGCGGCGCTCACTTGGAGTCACCATGAAGTGCCACGAAAGAGCCGTGCCTCGTGAGCCCTCCGAACGCTACCCTAGTGCTTCGACGCATAGTTCGATTATGCAACACCAGAAACCTCTATTGGATCTAGAATCGGGGTGCCTCCAAAATACCTTTGGCTCGGCGTAGTTCCCCTCAGCGCCCCGAATCTAAGGCGATTGGAAGTGCTGGGCCCAGTGCCCTTGGAAGCGCTGGGTCTGATGCAGTTCAAAGCGCCATTAGTGTGTGGAAGCACTGCAACGTCTTTTAAGGCCGTTGTATGAACGGGAGACGCATCCTCTCTCTCCTCTTGACCTCGACGCACCAAAATCGAACAGCAAAGAAATCGAATATCTTGTAGGTTTCATCCCATAATACCATTCCATCACCCATCCCGATTTAGCTGCAGCAGCAGGACATCAATGATCATCGTCATATATTCGCTTTGGCTACTGTGTGTGGTCGCTCAAGGCCAGACGGTAATATTGCTCTAAAATATCTGTGTGTGCTCTAACGGCGAACTTCTAAGTTCAAACCTGGCAAGACTACCTTGATTCGCTATGGTGGATGGCTCCCTTCCAGCAAGGAGGCCTACGACAGTTTCTTTTCCCAGCTCACCGACAAAATTTCCGACCACCGCGCCAAGGCCTTGCCCCATGTCCCCGCGGTGGCTGCTTTCGCAAAGGCTATGAATCATTCCTACGGTTCAGACCCGAAAATGATCGACTTATGGAACCAAATTTTCGTTCAGGCTGCGCCTCAGAACGAAGTATGTTGTGTCCTTTTCTCCCACGTGGCATTCACCCACTGATTTTTCTTCAGATTAAGGACTTCGATTCGCTCCTCCGCTCGCTGGATATCTTTCTCGTCCAACCCCCGGGCTTCATTGTTCCACGGGATCCCGATGGCAATCCTATCGGGGAACCCATCGGCGTCCCTGTCTACATCATCCTCGACCTTCTGAGCAATACTGCCGCGGCGTACGATCTTTTCCGAAAGCCCGCCTTCAACGTCGCCATGAAGAATTTATTGGATAGCTGGGGCGCATACCTCCGAACCCATGACTCCACGAAAACGCTCACTACCGTGACTGGGGGCTGGTTCAGCGACTACGGTCTGGCGTATTTGCAAGCAGAACAGCGTGGCGACTTCAACTCCACCTACATCTGTCCCAAACCCGAGGAGACGCATCGAGGGTTCACTTCCTGGGACGATTTCTTCACTCGAGAATTCCAGCCCGATGCCCGGCCCATCCATTCGTCAAGCGACCCTGCCATCGACGCCGGCATCATCGTCAGCGCGTGCGAGTCGACCGTGCTGCGCCTTGATCACAATGTTCAACTCCACGATCAGTTCTGGCTTAAAGGCCAGAAGTACTCCCTCTACGACATGCTCGACCGCAACGAAACCGCCACCGAACTATTCATCGGCGGAACCGTCTATCAGGCCTTCCTCAGCCCCGCCGACTACCATCGCTGGCGCAGTCCCGTCAGCGGCACAATCGTGAATGCGGTTGTTGTTCCAGGTACCTACTACGCCGTATTGCCTGATGGCGGTGCCGAGGAGGGCGATCCCGATTTTAAGCCTGGCTCTCCGTACGGTGCCATCATCCGCTCTCAGTCCTGGCTCACTCAGTCGGCTACTCGCGCTATTATCTATATCCAGGCTGACAATCCGAAAATCGGATTGGTTGGTTTCATAGGCGTTGGAATGGTTGAGGTCTCGACGTGTACCCTGGCGGTGAGGGCGGGCCAGCGGATCGAGAAGGGCGCCGAGCTTGGCTCGTTCCACTTTGGTGGATCGACCCACGCTCTTCTCTTTGGTCCTAAAACTAACATTATTTTCAATGACCATATCGTGGATCCAGTGACTGGTTCCCTCAAGATTAATACTCACATCAAGGTTCGATCCGCCCTCGCTCATGCCAGTTGATTGGACACATTTGTACGTTCATTTTTATTCGCACTTGACTTTCCCTCACCAAATTTGATCATCAGGTTAAAATTCTCCAGGCAATCTGGCAGTATGTATGTTGGATAACAATAGTGACGAACTATGCGGGGGTTGTGAAGGGAACGGAGTCGTAGGTGAAAGACATGTGTGTTTTGTTTGAAAATTCGAAAATCTAGTCAAGTTTGATAACGCCGGTTTTGGCATATGTAAATGTGTGACGCCGGCACATCCCTCGAGCTTTATGCCCCTGAAAAGTGAGCAGCTAAGACAACTTCAAAAATTTTGCGCTTTTGCAACTTTTGATGGGTGCTAAGGATTACTGTATTTGGCATTGCCGAGAGGGTTAGACCACAAGAGCGACGTCGACTACGCCACACGCAAACGAATCAGGGAAGAAAAGAAATCGACTCAACCATTCTCCTTTCACATCATCCTTTCCTCATAATTCCGTTCATCATACGGTCTGTCGAGCTGAAGAGACGTTAGTGATTGTGAATTAGGAAGAAATAACGAATTAGGAAGAAATAACTACGGAGCCAGCCTCAGCACGGCGGTCCGGCGGTCCGTCAACCAAGCATACCTCATGTATTGAGCAGATGCCTCGAATCAGATTGCACCGTCACCTACACCGAAATCGTTCAGTTCACAGGCCCGTGTCACCCGTCACCTAAACCTTTGGTCAAAACGCTACAGTAGTCTCTTCACAATTGATCTCGGTTTCCGTGAGCCCGTGGGTTTAAATTGTTGAAATAAAGGTAGCCACGGTCAAGCTTTACTCGGGATTAACAGAAGACCCTCGCAAACGCGCAGGAGATCGATTCGAAATAGTACGTACTTATACAATATCTCGATAGGAATAAATATATCTAAATGCGGAGAATATAACCAAGTGGAGTGTAAGTAAGGAACGAGGGGAGAAAATGCGATGCAGAGCACAGTAAATGCAAGGAACCAGGGGGTAAGGAACAGTACCTGTTGCCACAATGTACCAGTCAAGTTGCGTCAGCGACGCCGTGACAGCGAGGGAGAAATGGAGGGGCTGATGAAGGCGACGGAGAGGGCGATCCAAGGAGGTCACGCGCTGATCTTGTGCGTAGCTGATTCCCAAACTGCGCCGCGCGGCATCCTATCGACCACCCCGCGCTCGGGCCAGTTCAGGGCGATCTTTTATGACAAGATCGTTCGGTCGGCGCAGGCTCGCTTTCCCCACCTAACCATCACTCATCTTTGGACGCCCGCACATATTGGAACGGTCGGGAACGAGCTTGCAGATAGAGCGGCAAAGGCGGCAACTGAGATGGAAGCCGACCCAAGCTTGTTCGTCTCGCTCACAACTGTGCAGAGGATGATTCGCCTCCAAGTGCTAGACAAATGCCGGGGCCTCTGGGAACGCTCCAAGACCGGGGGGCTCTTCGATCCATCGACAAGTCACTGCCTTCACTCCGACTTTCAGCCCTATACTCGTCGTCCATGCTAGCGAGGAAAACCATATCGTCCATATCACGCCTGCGCACGGGCCCCTCCCACCTCAATGCTCACCGCCACAAATCGGGTTTCACGGAGTCCCTGGCATGTGAAGCGTGCGAGGAACCGTTTGAAACACGCGCACACTACCTGCTACAATGCCCCATCCTCAAACCTTTACGCCAACCTCTCCATGATGCTGCGAGGCGCGCAGGTCATTTCGGAGCCCTCCATGTCTCGACACTGTTATCGGAACCCAAGACGCTCAAGGCCCTGGGGGAATTCATCGAGGCGTCGGCCAGATTTGAAGGTCAACCATGTTGATACGCAAGATACGTTTCCCTTTATCTCTTCTTTCTCTATTTATTCGCATCGGTCCCATATTATTTATCATCATCACTTCCATACCCATCATACCTCCAACTCGGGATACCCATTAAACACCATACGAATACCCCGCACTTCCACGTACGAAATCCCTCACACTCAACCTTTTCCCAACATAGCATCAGGTCTCGGTTTCATTATTTTACTCGTCTCTACTGACAGAAATGTACTCCCATACAACCACTACCACGTACACCTCTCATGAGACTTTTCCGATTGGCTTGGCAAATCGGCTTGCCCCTATATCGGAGTTTGAATTTGGCTCTGATGGCTCTTTTGGCGTGCGCAAATCGGCTTGTTCGGTGGGCGTGGCTTGTCCTCAAATACGGCCAGCCCTTCCACTATACTTGACATGTGGCCAGTGCTTCGCATGGCAGTACGAGTCCAATTTTCTTTTTTTCAACACACTCTTCAAAAATCCTGAGCATACAGGGCTGCACATAATGTCTCCGCTGAGGTTCGGCCTGTTTGTAAAGATAGCAGGTCTCGCAAATCTGATATTTGTCCATTCCATGTACAGAAACTCCCAGTCGTAATCCCATCATGGTACCACATCGAGCCGTGCCTGTCCAATAAAACACTTGTGAAATGACCCATGACAGCACCGGGTGAATGATAAATCAACCCACGCAGTCGCAAACGGGTTTCACCCATTGCAGAATGAAAAGTCAATTTGTCATCCAAGCGAAGATTGTTGAACCCTGAACTAATTATCACATATGAAGATACATCAAGAATTGTGGTGAGTCGCCTCAGTTTTGAATTGGTTGTAGCGTGGGCAGTTGCCAGATGTTAGCCTGTTGAAGTCCAAACCACTGAGACAATGCGCGGAGCTTAACTTTAAGTACGGAACCCTTCAAATTCGTTTTAGTCAGATGATGTCTTGGCTTGGTCTTGGCGCCGCGCGTGTCGGATTTGTCTAACGTTTAATGTGAAGTTTACCCTCAATGAACAGACAATAATGTAAGTTGAGTCTTGGAAGGCCTTGAGATTTGCCGCCGAGGCCTCCCCGAGACCTAAGTACGGCACATTTGTTTTAGTTCGCTGATCAGGTGATGTCTTGGCGCCGCGCGCGTCGGATTTTTGTCTAATATTAACGTTTTAACGTGAAGTACATATACTCTCAGCGGACAGACAGTAAGGTAAGTTGAGCCTTTGATCTGCCGCCGACCTCCCCGGGACTTTTCCCTCAGGTTGCGTGCCTAAATTGCATAAAATTGAAAAGCCGGCGGAACCCCGGACCGAAAAGCAGTGCATGATGTCGGAGTTCTAACCTCAATCAAAAAACACTGAATCGACGTCAGCTTGACGTCAGCAAGAACGAATCCTAAAAGATTCCGACTCGAGATATAATAATACACAATTTTGGATGCCAGTTTTGATCATATTCTGGCTCATGCAATACTTGAAACATTGAACAATGTCACCGTAAAATTTTGGAATGATCCTACGATTATATGTTCCTGTTTGCGCACAGTAGGGGACGCGATTCCTCACGTGAAATGCTTTGTCTATCGGGCCGAACTTTCCGATCATCGGCTAATAAAATTGCCAGCGCTGAGTCACCTGAGTGTTTATACGTTAAACGCTTACCATCTGCGCATATCCTTCTTCTTGTCCAGCTGGACAGACGCTACAACCGTTGAAATGTTGAAACTTTGAAGCTCGTATTCATCCTCTGCGCTAGGCGCTCAGCTAGATCTCTGGCTATCGTTCTTCAAAAAAATCGCCATCATGCTGCGTCACTAATCCGTGCTTGCAAAGCCCTCTTGGCGATGGTCTGGCTCCTACTCTGTTAGGGATTCCTTGTACTCCCTCTCGTCAGCGGACTTGAGCTGGCACCCCCACACTGGCCGACTATATTTGTATGGCTCCAGGAGAACTGCAACTTGGCGACAATTCATATCGGTTCATCTTGCGCGTCTGTCGGAACTGAACGTGATCTGTCGGACTATTCCGACTAACAGATATTATTGCCTCGTTAATCTGTCGAGCTACCCGGCCAAAATTGGACGAGCACGAGTGCTGAGCCTCAGCAATGTCGCGATGAGCGTCCAAGACCGATCTTGAAGGCCATTCACAGAAGTTAGTTGTGAAGTGATGAAGTCAAATACTCGTCATTTCTCTGGAACGCCGGAGAACATGTGTAATATGCCTCGGGGATTCTCCCTGTAGACGACCGGCGAACTACTCACAGCTACTTGTGTTCCCATGTCGCGGTGGGTTATATGACGAATCGGTGAGCACCACACTATCTTAGCTTCCTCCCGCTTTCCTTCTCTTTTCCCTCCCTCTGTGGCTGCGCACCCCGTCTATCCTGGAACAATGTCCCTTCCTACTTTTGGATATTCGACCACCGCAGAAGAGGTGGCCACCATCTTTTCTAAAGAGATTCGCGGCAAGAACGGTAGGCCTTTTCTCATTTGTCCGGCCCTCTCTGATTCAACGTGGTGCCTCAGTACTCATCACAGGGACATCTCTGAATAGCCTTGGTTTCGAGACGGCGCGAGTCATTGCGCAACATGCGAATCTTGTCATTATTGCAGGATACAACTCCGAACGGTGCAAAATCTTTTTCCTGTCCTTCGACCTTTCTGAACGCAAATGATAATTATTTAGATTGGCGCTGAGCGAAAAGGCTCTCAAGCGAGAAGTTCCATCGGCAAATATCCGCTGTCTGAGACTGGATCTGTCTTCGCTCGCAGCGGTGCGCAAGGCGGCAGCGGAAGTAATCGCGTACCGTGAACCATTGCATGTAAAAGAGTCCTTACTACCTAGAGACCTGGTCCCCCACCTTCATGAGGCTCATAAATATACTTAGGTCCTGATACACAACGCCGCAGCAGTTATCGGCCCATTCAAGCTCTCTGCCGACAAGCTCGAGAGCCAGGTCGCCACGGCCTTCATCGGCCCCTTCCTCCTCACCAAATTGCTCGCTAAAAAAATCATGGCGACTAAAACGCCGTGGTACACGCCCCGTGTGGTGATTTTGACGAGCTACTTCCATGAATACGCGCAGGGCATCGATTTGGTGGACATTCAGCACCCTGACCGCTCAAAATACGACGCGTTTGGGGCGTACAACCAGGCGAAAAGTGCCAATGTTCTGTTTGCAGCGGAGTTGTCTCGGCGTGCGCGGGGGGGTAATCAATGCATACAGTGTATCTCCTGGGGGTGAGCACGCTGTCGTCCAAAGCTATATCTCTGTTATTTAGCACGCGACACACTCCGAAGTCATATTCACCAACATCCAGCAGAAGCCGGAATCATATGACATATTTCACAATGCAGGCGCGTACCTGCTCGGATTTTTGAATTGCCTGTGGTTGACTCGACACCAACCCTGCAGGTATTATCGATGCAGAGGGCCAACCAAACCGGGCGTTCTCTAGCTGGAAAACAATCGAGCAGGGGGCAGCAACGACTGTCGTTGCGGCATTCGATACTCGACTAGAATGTAGTTTCCGCTCAGTTTCTTCTCGTAAAGACACAAACTGACGTGTGCTTTTTCGGAAGACAAACCTGGCGCGTATCTCAACGACTGCAAGGAGGCCGTAATCGCCGGACCTAATATCTCGGATCCCGTACGCATGCTCACCCTCGTGTCGACTCTCTTCCCATAGTCACCACCCTCTACAGGATCTGCCCGGTGCCCTCTGGGCCGTCGCGGAAAAGATAATAGGCGAACCTTTTGCTTTCTAAAGGAGTCTAGGATAAATGGATACAAGTGATTGATTATCAGTGTTACAATAGTGCGATAGCGAAGGTATACAAGAGGTCTATCCCAACCGTTTCTCCTCCGGCTTCTCGCCAACCAGTGCCACAATCTGCTTCTTCTGCTCCTCTCTGATCTCAGGCGCGATATTGACGTTCCAATGTTGCTGGGAGATGCATCTGAATAGCTCGCTGGCAGACTGGTTGTACATGCTGCAGTTGGGAAAGTTGTTGTCCTGGACTGACAGACGTGCCGGTGGGAACTTTCCAATCTAAGATAACCTGGGTCAGCAGCTGCCTGCAAAGCACCCTCAAATCGATGCTTACCAATGGACTCTGCTCGAACTTGGCTGTGTCGATGAGTGCAGTTGGCGAGGGACGGAGCGCAAACACCAAGGAGAAGCGATACTTGTCCTCTGGTGTTTGAGACGGGAGGACAGACACGCGGTGGACACCCGAGGTGTAGAGCCCCTGCGTAAGATACGAGAGGGTTTGGCCGGCCAGGAGGGTGGCTGTGAGTTTGGGGGTCCCGGTCCCGTGCGGCGTATCCTCAACGCTGATCCACTGGCCCGAGACGGGATCGCGGGCATCTAGGCCAGGCGAGTGCCCCACAACTAGCGTAATTATCCCGAGATCCTTGTGGCCCTCAGCGACGACCTTCTTCTCTCTCCTCCTCCCATCCTCGTCCAGGCCCGGTCTATTGTACCGAAATAATCTCAGCAAGCTCGACGCGCGCTGCGTCTCTGAGAACTTGCGCGATTCGCACGACATGTCGTCGAACACATCTAGATCTAGGTCGAGGCTATCTGCAATACCCCGGACGGTTTCCAGGAATATCTTTCCCGTGGCATCCCACGCATCTGTCGCCGCGGACTGCAAACGCGCGGGCGTGCCTGATACGCGGCGCAGAGTGATCAGTTGCTTCTCGCCTGGTATATCCGCGAAGCCCTCGTCCGACGCGCTCTTGCCTGCAGGGGCCGCAAAGGTAAGCTTCTCTTGGGCATCTGATGGCAGATCGAAGAAGGACGCGGACTGGGCAAAAAGTTGGGCGTAGACGGGCTCGAGATCCGGAGGCAGCGGAACAGAGAGCCATCCACGCGCAGCGAGCAGAGTAAGGGAATTCCTGATGTACACAGAGAGTTCGGTTGTATCCTGACAGGAGGGATACACAGCTGGAGGAGGGGCATATGTTTTGGGGGGCGGTCCAGGAGGAGGTGCGTATGCTACTCCCGTATGAAGAGCAGGAGGAGGCCCAGGAGGAGGGGCATACTGCGTGGTGGTGGTCATGGTCGAACTGCTGTGGAGCACAGCTTTGCCGCCAAGAGCATTGCCCCTGCCAAACAATACCAAACTCAGCCACATGGCTAGAACTTGCCTAGAACTCGCTTGGACCGCCGAGCATACTCGCAGATCTTGCGCGATCTCGAACTATTCGGACATGCGGACTGGCGGCTCACTTGTCTGGTCATTTTAGCCGTAAAGAACGCCGCAGTCTTACCAAAGTGCTGCCCCCAACTTGAAGTTTACCCAAAGTTTACGACTGCCGGAATTCCGCATTTAGCCTGGTTCAACATGCTCCATTTCATTTGTACAAAGCCAGGTCTTCTCTGCGGAACGTGGCGATCCCAATCCAGGGCATATCAACAAGTGGATCAGCGATCTACCTCGTGTCGTGTTTTATTCCGAATTGTCTCTTTCTCGCCTGTCACGCGCGACTCGAGGATTAACACGTTTTCTAAACCAAACATAATATACTCAGAGCAGTTTGAGGTGAATCTACATCGTTTCGCTCTCCCTCTTTCATGAACAGTCCAGAGCAACCGCGCGCACTTCTCCTGGTGTACACTGAACCGTTGGCGGATCTCTCGCTTGAACAACTTAATGGTGAGCAATGGATGTCGCAGCCGTCCGGGTAGTTTCGGTGCTCACCTACTAGCTATTACAGCGTGGCAGCGCGAATTCCGGGTGATGCCCGCTGGTAATGGCATCCATCCCGGGCGGCGCTACAAAGCCATCGACCAGCAGCAGCCTACATATCTCGCCTTCCAAGAAGCATCATCCCCGGAACTCGTCCAGGAGGGGCACGTCTCCTCTTCAGGAAGCGATTCAGACGCCATGTCGAAGTTCGCTATGCTCAACCGGAGAGTGTACACGCTCGAATCAAGCCGCGCACACCCAAACATCACGGATATCCCCGCCGCTCAAATAATATATTTCTTGAGCGCGGATATTCTGCCGGCGGCCGAGGATTCGTTTTTGGAATGGTACGACGGGGAGCACACAGAAAGGTTCAGCACGATCCCTGGGTGGCTTCGTGTGCGCCGTTACAAGCTGCACAGTAGCGAGGAGCTCGGAAGTACGGGAAAACCTCCTCTCCAATATCTCGCGGTCCACGAATGGAGCCATGCCGGTTTCATGGATTCCCCCGAGTATGCGTCCCTCGTTGTGGCGCCGAAAGCGGCTGAGATGAAGAAGGTGTTGCTGGGAGTCGAGATTCGGGTGTTCGAGTTGGATATGTAGGTTGTCTGAATGGTACTAGACTCGAGGCAGACGCTTTTCGTGCCAACTTAAATTTGATGGCAGTCAATCAATACGCGGGCGGAAAAGCGACCGTGTTAGCTGTCAATTCTTGCGCCTCTTGGCCACAGAGCACGTACGATTAAGCCCGCAAAGTGCCCCGTTTGCGATTCGTCTCCGCCAGTAACACCAGTGTCTCGTACAAACTGGATTATGAACGGGTAAATGACCAGAGCTACATACACCAAGATTTTGTTCAGTCGCCTGCGCCGATAGATAGGTGGACGCGGCATTATCGGTGACAGGTTCTGCAAACAGGATGAATAGCAGGACGAATACCTGCAGTTTAAACAAAGGGAGGTTGGATTGCCGGTATGTAACCTGTATAAGCTTGTACAAGCCCAAGCAAGCTGTTAAAAACCTGACGTGTGAGGTGGTTGCGCAGGGGGAATACCTGTAGTCTAGACAAAGGGGGGTTAGATTGCCGGTAAGGTAGGCGCCATTCGCATGCATCGAATCACGTGCTTTGATGGCGCGTCCGCCTTCCCGCCCTCTCTCGTCGGTCCCGCCGCCTCAAAAATATTTTTTGAAACCATGAAAAGGCCCAGTTTAACCGTAGGAACAATCCTATGGCTCCAGATTTCGTGTATATACTGTCAATAAACAGTTATGAACTCTTTTTTTCAAAAGTGCCAGAAACCTTTTTTCCAAACTGCTGGCGCCGACTTCAGTTTTTTTCCCAAAAAATTCGCGCTTCCAAATAAGGAAATTCAGCCCCTATCTCACGACCACGTGCGGACCAAGCACCACCTTTTTCTCGTTACTCCGTACCTTGCCACCCACTTTTCTGGTTGCTTTTATACAGAAAATCACTCAGCCTTGCAATATTACACCATGCCACTCAAGAAAGGCCATTCCAGAACCAAAAATCTGGGTCATTTCGCACAAAAAGTCCGTCACCTCAATTTGATTTGTTAAAACCACTAACAGCTTTCTTTATCTAGAGAACTCGGACCCAAAATATGGACAGCGACGACGACAAGCAGTCTAGAAAGCGTCGCCGAACAATTCCAGCTAGCTCTGATAACAGTGATGCTGAATTCAGCTCACATATAATCATTGCGCCACCTATCGAGGACACCTCAGAATCCGAAGAGGAGGTAGAAATTGAGGTGCATGAAGAAGATGATGTGCCTCATCCCGCAACGCACGCAGACTTGGCCCATTGGCTAAAGCTTAGTGACATCCGTCTTGCTGCTTTGCATACGAGTGCAACTCCTGTTCACCGAGGAGGCTATCACACACGGAAAGTCGGGAAAGAGCTCTCAGTCCGACGCACACAGGAACTCCGAAAAACAGAAACGGAGAGACAGGAGAGGGAGACGAAGGAGGACAAGCGAAACGGTTTGAAAAACAGCTGTATCGGCAACTTCTTTGCACGTTGTGAACCAGCATCTCAGGAGCCCCAGCCACCTATTGAAATTTCTAGTGACGAGGAGTCCATGGAAGCTGTTGGCATGGACATCGACACCGAATCCGTATATCCTGTGGAAGAGTCTTACACCAATGTTGTCGAGCCAGCTGCAGGTCTTGGTATTACGACTGGCACTGAAACTTCTGATCTGCACAGCAGCGGAGAATTTTTCAGCTGCGGTTCGTCTCCTCGGGCCACAGTTGAGGATGTTCCAGACGAAGATGACGAGTATTTGTCTGTTGAACCTTGCCAGCTCAGTCCTGAGGCAATGGCGGAGGAGGGTTTGGATCCGTTACCTTGGGATCCATCTGAGGAAATTTCTCCTCGTGCCCCGGGCCCTGATACTCTAGCACCAACGGAGCATACTTCCGCTGAAGCGTCAGCTTCTCGTCTTCCGCTCCCACCTGGAGCTGCAGTATATTTTCACCATGAACGAGGTTTTATCATGCCCAACCGTCCTCGGCAGTGGAAGGTGGCTAGCCAAGTCCCCTCGAACTCATCGATCAACATGGCAATTCAGAACCTTCAAGACATCCTTCATCCACGACGACAAAAAGGGCGAGGATATAAAAAGGCAAACCTTGATGTTGTTACTACCGCGCGCCTGGAGTGCATGATCCGATTCCTTCGCTTGTACAAGGCGTCGGGATATTCGGGCTGGACCTTGCACTCAGAGTCCGTTGCGGTCGCTAGCGGCAAGTCAGGGATGAAAACGTGGCTAGGTCGAAAGATCCGCGAATGGACAATCAATTTCTGCGAGGACAACAAAAATATACCCAGCCACATGTACGGCCGCTTCAATTCGTCGATCATGTCTGATGAAGACATCGCTGGCGATATTCATATCCACTTACAGTCACTCGGCAAGTGGGTTTCAGCCAAAGACATTGTCCGCTATGTTGCCACACCAGAGTTCCAGGCCCGACTGCGTGTAAAGCGCAAGATTACAATTCGCACTGCTCAACGTTGGATGAAAAAAATGGGCTATCGGTGGAAAAAGGAGCCGAAGGGAATGTACTCCGATGGGCACGAGAGAGAAGATGTGGTGCATTACCGCCAGAATGTCTTCCTTCCTCGCTGGCGGGAATTCGAGTCCAGATCACGCTGGTGGAACGACACACAAACTGACAAGCAGATTGATTTTGATGCTCGAGCAAGAATATTCATGAGCTCTACAGTAGATGCCCGAGTGGTGGTGACTTGGCGGCATGATGAATCGACCTTCTATGCCAATGATCGCAGGACATTGCGCTGGGTTCATAACGACGAGAATGCGACGATTAAAGCCAAAGGTGAAGGTGCAAGTCAAATGGCCGGGGATTTCGTTTCCCCGGATTACGGCTGGCTGCGGTCAAAGAAAACAGATGCCGTAGGGTACGTTCATCTTATTCCATGGAGACTTGGAGTGATATCTAACACACCTGACAGTGAATATAAAAATGCTCGTGTCCTGTTGAAAGCTGGAAAGACACGCGAGGGCTATCAAACAACGGAAAGCATCATTGTCCAAGCTACTCAAGCCATGGATATACTCGATGAAGACTATTCCGAGGAGAAACATGTTTTTGCTTACGACAATGCCACAATCCACACCGCCCGTGCCCCTGATGCCCTCAGCGCTGTCGAAATGACTGTCAAACCATCGGAGAACTTCAACAAATCTAAAGGTCCTGATGGTGTCTCACGCTGTGTCCGTATGCGCAACGGCACATTCTGCGATGGAACAGCGCAGTCCCTTTATTTGCCCGATGGACGATTTAAAGGGATGAAGACACTGATCTTGGAGCGGCGTGCAAAAGGTCATGATTTGCTGGATCCTGATGCTCCACCCCCAAACTCCTCGTCTGGCAAGAAACTCAAAGCTCAATGTGGGAGCAGCTTTAAATGCCGCCACACCACTTCCACGCAGTGTTGTCTCAGAAAGATCCTATACATGGAACCAGACTTCCAAGCTCAGAAGTCGATGCTTGAGGAGCATTGCGAACAACGCGGATACGAGGTCATTTTCTTCCCAAAATATCACCCAGAGCTCAATTTTATTGAGCAATGTTGGGGATACGCAAAACGGATTTACCGCATGTTTCCAATGTCTTCAAAGGAGGAAGACTTGACACGGAATATGCTTCAAGCTCTCGACTCAGTTCCATTGGCATCAATGCGTCGTTTTGCAACCCGGTCGTCAAGGTTTGCTGATGCATACTATCGTGGTCTCGACGGAGCAGATGCAGCGTGGGCTAACAAGAAATATCGGGGTCATAGGACACTTCCTCCTCATTATGTTGAGGACTTGAGGCAGCGGAGAGCTCAGGGACATTGATATTCTGTTAGTAATATACCTTTTCCTCCTCCTACAGGGGTACAATCAATTTTTTTTTTCGTGTTTCTGAAATTTCGCGCTTTCCCACGTTACTGTCACTCCATCAGTCACGCTCACGTGACTCGATGGATGCGAATGGCGCCTACCTTATGTAACCTGTACAAGCTTGTACAAGCCTAAGCAAGCCGTTAAAAACCTGATGTGATTAGGTTCAATCATAAGTAACTGATGTACATGTAAATGGACTCAACACGAGCTTACGACTCTGGGACTCTCTTCAATCTGTAAAGCATCGCATTGTCGTTGGTCGTTTTCAGGTAAATCAGCGAATAATGGAATCGGGCGTCGGCCGAGCATCGCCGTCTTGTGGCATTGTTCTATTCCGAATACGTTCCGAAAAACGGCATCCTGGCTGTGGCCCGTGGGTGGGTATCCAACGTTATCCAGCGAGGTATCCAACGTTATCCAACGGCGAAGGTTGACCGTCTGGGACGATCAACACGGTCACGACTAGTGGAATTCCAGGAACCACTCAGTCCGGACACAACACGTTAATACGCGGACGCAAGAATCGAGCCTCAATGTCGCTCCTCCTTGGATTCACCGTCGCCGCCACGAGAGCAAGATGACAGGCGGGAGGAAAACCGGATCGCACCGCCACTGATGGACAAACTCATCACATCACATCATCCCTTAACCACACGACTTGACGACGACGCAACGATGGTAAGTACTTTACCGGTGGTTCTTGTACGAAGTGACTTGTCAGCATAGGAAGACAATATTTCTGGATTGATCGAGGAGAATTCTTCCACTCTCCTAATCAGCCTGTGTTGAGCTTCAGCGCTTCAGCTAGCTGAGTATTACTCGCAGCGCGCAATTGCAAGCTCACTCTGAGCTCGAGCCAAGCTCGAGCGTTCAATATTCAATGACTTCAATCTCCACCCGAAACGGCGGTGCACGCGGTGATGTCCATCGCGGATGCGAACTGCGCAGTCTGCATCGTCTATTCTTCTTTCTTTCCACCTCCATCCAAGCCTTCCGCCTATTCTGCCCAGCGAACACGCCTACACGCTCTATATAACCCCACCGACTATGGTGAACGGCCCACAGGGACCCGGCCAGCGCTATTTCCCTAATCAGCAGAACCCATCCTCTGCCAATCTTCTGTCTGGGCGCTCGCCAGGCCCACAGGCGACATTCTCCAAGGCGCCCAGTGTTCGGAGCTACGACTCTGCGGCTCTTGAAGAGTCACGGTATAACATAGCTTCTACGCGGGGATCGATCTCCCGCCCTTCATCCATCCAGCCGTCAATTTCGGAAAAGGTGAGGATCTTTTGTGCCCCAAAGAGCATATCACTCATTTGTGCAGTTTCACCTCGCACCCGATCCATCGGAGTGGGGCTCGGACATCTCCCATGCGGAGGCCGACGACGTCCTACACGACCCGAGACGAGACCGCAAAAGCAATAACATCTTCACGTCTCGCGGGATTTCGAACGTGGGATGCATAGCGCTCTTGGCGCTCATCATCGTCGGCGTCTTGTCCGTCCTTTAAGCCTGCCTTTGCTCCCTTCCCCACTCACCCGCTTTCTTCATAGCCTGGGATACCCCGTCGCGACTCACTTCACTCATCCAATTCGCGTTAGCAATTTGCACGTCAATCTTACCGGCCAGGCACGTCGCCCAGCTCCATCGGCTTTGCACTGACTAGAAGGATGCGCAGGTCCCGCAGATGTCAGGCAACTGGGCTCTGATTGACCACGATACCCCGAAGGAGTTTTACGACATCCAGTCATATCACGACCCATCCAAGACCATGAAGCTCGTGTTCAGCGACGAGTTTGAGACCGACGGGCGCAGCTTTTACCCTGGTCCGTCCTACTTTGACTGTGCCGCGCCGCACTATCTCACTCCGACTACAGGCGACGACCCTTACTGGGAAGCAATGGATCTCCATTACTGGCAAACTAATAATTTAGAATGGTCGGTGTCTTCTTTCGACCACTCACGCCTTCTCTCATGTTTTGTCCCCTTACAGGTACGACCCGGCTGCCATCACCACCCGCGGCGGCGCGCTCGAGATCAACCTCACCAAGATGGAAACGCACAATCTGAGCTATCAGGGCGGCCTTGTGTCTTCCTGGAACAAATTCTGCTTCACTGGCGGCCTCATCGTAACGTCGGTGCGGCTCCCTGGCATGAACAACATTTTTGGGCTGTGGCCTGCCGTTTGGACCATGTGCGTGTCCTCTGTTTCCTCTATAATCTATTACTTATCGCTGCGCGTCGCCAGGGGAAATCTTGGTAAGCATATCCTGACGAAAATTGGGAAGGTGGCTCACCGTCGTACCAGGACGTGCTGGCTACGGAGCAAGTCTGGACGGCATGGTGCGTCTCCGCGCTGACGTCCCCTTTCTTCCCCTCACTTGCTCATCCTCTTCCAGTGGCCCTACTCGTACGATGCCTGTGACGTCGGAACTCTGCCAAACCAGACAATCAGCGAGGGCAACCCCCCTGCTGCCACAACTCTCAACGACAAGGGCGTACCGGTACCTTTATCGTACCTCCCGGGCCAACGTCTCTCCCGGTGTACCTGCGCAGGCGAGTCGCATCCCGGGCCTATACACAAGGACGGGTCCTATGTTGGGCGTTCAGCTCCCGAGATCGATATCATCGAAGCTCAGGTGTGCAACTTCTTTCCTCTAATCTCCGTCATCTGACGTTGATATTCGTAGATCGGTGGTGAACCGGGAGCGCGCGTCGGGCAAGTTTCGCAATCTGCGCAGTGGGCGGTGAGTGCGCCGATTGAACCTGGTGCGAACCTTTTTGACGAAGATGTGATGTGAAGCCTTTCGATAAGGACTATCTCTTGAATAACTCCACCGACGTGTTCATCGTCAAGGACCTTACGCTGTCCCATAAGAACTCTTATTCCGGTGGCTTTTACCAGCAGGCGGCGTCTGTGGTGTCGACGACGAGTGAGCGTCTCCGCGCCCATCTGCCGCGCATTCCGCTCATCCGCTGTAGATCAGGAGTGCTACCAACTGATAGGAGAGTGCTTCGCCGTGCACGGATTTGAGTATCAACCTGGTATGTATATTGCCAATTTCATCACTGCTCGTTGCTCACTTCTCCGCAGGATTCGATGAGGGTGTCAGTCTACTTTCCTTCCCGCACATGTCCTATAACCTCTGATTTGGCTATAGTACATCACATGGCTCACCGACAACAAGGTGATGTGGACCATGAAGTCGGGTGCCGTCGGTGCCAACCCCGACACGGGAATCGCTGCACGACCAGTCACCGAGGAGCCCCTGGTAAACACCCCTTCTCTGACGGGCACAGCCACGTATACTTACCCCATGCCACAGTACATCCTCGCCAATCTGGGTGTCTCCCGAGCATTCGGAGACGTCGACTTTGAGCACCTCACGTTCCCGGCGACGATGCTCATCGACTGGATCCGCGTGTACCAGGATCCCAACGCTATCAATATCGGATGCGACCCGCCAAACCGTCCCACGTCCGCATATATCGACACGTTCGTCGTTTTCTACGTGACATATTCGCCACTGACGGCGTACTTGTCATCCTTCCAGGTACATTGAAGCGTACACTAACCCGCTACTGACGACCTGGGTCGACGACTACAAACAAACGGTCCCTAAAAATAACCTCACATCTCAGTGCTAGTACACGCCCCGCCTCCTTGTTGTTTGTGCTTTCTGTGCCTGTGGTTCTTGTTACTGCCAACTGACAGTGTTTGTTCGTACTCTACATATGGTTATTGGCTGGGGTTGCGAGCCCTGTCCTAGCTAATAACGCAGTCTTGTTTTAGGCGCCGACCAATGCACAATCGTTTGACTGTAATGACGACTGAAACTTCTCGCTGCCGTGTATCAAGAAAACGGCATTTGTTGACACGATCGGCCAGTGGACTTCAGTTAAATGTCGTGAGTCGTAATTCATCGTTCAAGTTCCCAGTTCTCTAGTGGATGCTGAAGAAAAGTAAAAACAAAATACAACAGCAGAACCAGGTATGCCCGGAGGGCGATACTGTCTATGGCTGTTGCGGAGTAAGTATCCGGCCGGCCAAAAAAAGACCCCGATCAGTTTTCCAACTAAAAACGGCACGAATGTTTAGTCAGGCGCTAGCCGAACAGCAAACTTTACGGCTTCGATGCAGAAGCGGAAATGAGCTCGCGAGTATTATATCGACGAGCTCGCTCTACGGAATCGAGCCTAGGTAACCACCGCCCGGTACCGATCCCGCACCTTTATTTATACGTACTTGGATGATTCACCCTTGAATCTATGGCTTCCCACATTACGCCGCAGGGCATTGCTTTGGGTGCTTTAATTTGTCTCGGTCTCTCTTTCTGTCTCTCGCGACGCTCCTCAAAACCGCCCGGGCCTCGTGGCTGGCCAATTATTCGCAATCTCTTCAACGTACCCGCCGAATTTGAATGGCGCTATTGGGCATGGCACAAAAAGATCTATGGTATTGGGGCAGATTGTATCTCAATGCCTAATGACACTTCTGACGCCGCCCAGGTCTAATTAGTTACGCTACGATTCTCGGGAAAGAGATCGTGATCCTTAACACCCTTGAGGCATGCAGGGACTTGCTGGAGAAGCGATCTTCTATTTACTCAGGAAGACCTGCTACAAACCTGCTATGCCTTTCGTCGGGGAGATGTGGGTTTCAACCATTACCGACTCTCGCGATCGTTGCTCATCATTTACAGTGTCGGATGGGTCCAGCAGCTGATCTTCGCTCCTTATGGAAAACACTTCCGCACGATGCGAAAACTTGCGCACAGCCATCTTGGGACCAAGGCTAGCGCAGCTGCCTATCACGAAGTTCAAGAAACGGAGGTCAGATACCTCATTTCGAGGATCCACGACAATCCAGACGACCTGATGAAGGAGGTGCGTAGGTAAGTCATCTGAAAATTCAATGATCTTCGCTCCTTATGGAAAACACTTCCGCACGATGCGAAAACTTGCGCACAGCCATCTTGGGACCAAGGCTAGCGCAGCTGCCTATCACGAAGTTCAAGAAACGGAGGTCAGATACCTCATTTCGAGGATTCACGACAATCCAGACGACCTGATGAAGGAGGTGCGTAGGTAAGTCATCTGAAAATTCAATAGGGTGTTTCAGATATTAGGATTTCGGCGCAACTTGGGACGCAACTTGATGCCCAACTTGGTCCCAACTTCAGTCGCATCATTTCTCCGGGAGTCACCGGCAACGACAATGGTGGATGGAAATCGGATAGCGAAGTTGGGCATGAAGTTGGGCATGAAGTTGCATGTCAAATCATGGTCCCGACCGTGATTTGACACGCAACTTCGAAGTTGAGCAGTTTTTGAGTTGCAACTTCAAAATAAGTTGGGCACCAAGTTGCGTCCCGAGTTGCGTCCCAAGTTGCGATATCTGAAACACCCTAATCTTATCTATATAACTTGACGCGAACTGAAGTGCAATTGGCGCACATGTCCTGCGGATGTCTCACGGATATACCACACACCTTGACGGCACTGACCCTATCGTGAATCTCATTGAGATAGCTGCCAAGGATTTTTATCACGCTTCGAAACCAGGCGCATGGCTCATTGATATTCTCCCCTGGTGTACGTCCTTATTTTGTTTTCGAAGGTTAGCCAAAAATTTGTTTTTAAGTGAAATCCTGCCTGGATGCCTGGAGCGGGATTCAAGCGTGTCGGGGCAAAATATCGGAAAACCAATGTCGATCAAACAGATGTGCTCTATAATTTCGTGCTCAAAGAAATGGTACCCTCCTGTCCACTGTTTGTTTTATCTGATTTCAACCTCTTCAGCATGCCAAAACTGCGTTACCATCGTTCACATCGAACGCCCTCCAGAGCGGGGAACTCACCCCAGATGAAAAATATGCCCTGAAATTCACTGCTGCTGGCTTATATGGTGGCGGGTTGGACACGGTACTTCAGCTTTTATCATTATTTTTGTTTGCTAATCAGATATCTCGCTTCAAGATGACTAGTACAACAGCCTTTGTTTTCCTTGGGATGGTTTTGTTTCCAGATGTCCAGCGAAAAGCACAGGAAGAGCTCGATAGAGTAATCGGAACAAGCCGGCTGCCGACCATGCGAGACCGAGAGCATCTTCCGTACATAGCGGCGATCCAAAAGGAAGTTTCCAGGTGGCACTCCACCGCCCCCGGAGGTTGTTGGCGCATATATTCTCCGGCAGGCTCCCAGCTGACTCGTATCAGGTATTCCTCATGCTACGACTGAAGACGACATATACAATGGGTTTCACATTCGTAAAGGCACTATTGTCTTAAATATCTTGTGGTGAGCGAAACATTTTACGGTAACTTCCAAAACGCCAATACTGTTCAAATCAGGCCAATTGCACATAACCCGGACAACTACAGAGATCCGATGGCTTTCAACCCCGAACGTTTCCTCGGAGATTCTCCCGAGCTCGATCCTGCGGAATATACGTTCGGTTTCGGCCGAAGAAGATGTCCAGGCATCGAGGTAGCGGAATCTACGGTCTTCATAATCATCGCAACCTGTCTCGCTGTCTTTCAATTTGGAAACGCAAGGGACGATGCGGGGAATGAAGTGCCTCCACTTGATGAGTTTGATCCCGGCGCTGTTTGGTAAATTTCCCGGTCCACTTGCGTTAATTCTTCTCTAATTCCGAATTCGGTTGCAGTTATCCAAAGCCCTTCAAGTGCCGTATTGAACCACGCTCCGCCGATGCTTTGAACTTGCTTCAGTCAATTAAGAGTGATTTACCTGACCGTCGTCCGTCCCAACTCTAGTCACCCCAGTGTTATTTCTTCCATACCTACCAGAATATTAACGAGGAACGAGTTACAATTGTTGAAGTGTGCGAACCATTTAGTTTACAAGCGCAAACCAAACAGTACCTCACCTAACCCAGCTTTTCCTTTTTCCAAGAAAATCCTCCTGTCCAACTTTCTTGGCGAACGGCCGTGGCTGTTGAGCACGGCTTCGTATAAGGATGAATCATGTTTCCCCCGAAGCTATGATTTTTCTGCGCAATTACGGGAGGATAAACGTCGCTTTTGACAATGGGCTGATCCCACCACTTTTCTTTCCCTTATTTCCCACACACACCAGGTCAAATTCATATTACTTATGTGCCGGAGGTCTATCACTTTTCCAGATGGGGTATGTACGAAAACACTCGGCCAGATAAATGCATTCAGCGACGGCGTTTTTTGTGTCCTGTGGGGTTCAACCTGTTTTGACCCGTGTACTTACTTGGCCCATAATGAATAGGAATAAATTTCAGTTCATGGGTAAGTCAGAAAGGCTTGGTATCGCTGGGGAGCGCGCCTGTGCGTGTTAGACCGACAGATTGGTTGTTTAAAGAAGAGGAGCCTGTTCGACTGAGGTCCGTCTTCTCTTTTTTTTTTACAGTAAAAAAAAACGTTCCCGAACGTGTCTTCTCATATGTAGATAAACCTGGGCGCACAGGAAGGTAGAAGGTCCGGTTGTTATCTGCACGGGAGTAAATTAGGTACACTATAGCTTCAGAAAGGCTCAGTAGCGCTCTGCGGCCGTGGCGAATGTTGGAACTTACGGTCATTTTTTTCTCGTGCTTTAGTTACTGCAGCTCTCTTGATCCGAACATCAAGAATGGTTCATACACATACACAGTATTTTCTGCGAGGCGTGAAAGTCCGCTTGAGCTCTGCCGACGAATTGACATAGGGGCATTGTTTGCCCGTGCGTGCCACCTTTGTTTTGCTACAACGCGAGAAAAAGCCGGAAGAAAGTCTGGCAGTTTCCTTCATCAGCTTTCTCCTTCCTGCGTTCATCCATCCATCCTCCTGGTAAGCCCGTTTCCTCCATACTCCTTAAATTCGCAAGCGTGGATTGCCGTTGCCTCCCGTCGCCATCTCCCCCTTTCGTCCATTTCTTTTCGCGAAGGCTCATTCTCTGTTTTCTTCCTTTTTAGGGGAGCAGACCTATACAATGGCCTCGAAAACAACGCCGATTCTCGCGCCTCCCGATATCTAGAATACACACATTTACGCCCGAGATCTGCAGGCCCTTCTCGCCGCCATGTAGGAAAGACCTACCACACATCAAACAACCCATGCCCCCGGTACGTCCTTTCCCCATCCACCCCCCGCCCGCACACACTCTACACGATGACACAAAAAACATGTCAAACTAGTAACGAGCGCTATACAACGCGCGATGTGTACATTAATCCTAGTTATACTGATCTTTCCTTCTTGCTCCTTCTCCTCTCGTCTACGTCCGCGTGTACTGACGCGACGTAATTTTTAGGGATGTCGATGCGTGTACCAAGGGCCGATTGCCCCCCGGGCCACGGACTCGATGTTACGCCGACCTGCGCACAGTGCGTGTTCTTCCTTCCCCATCCGATCCCCCTCGATATGATGTTTTTATCACCCATAAAATACAAGCGCTTCTGGGTGCGAAGCGTACAACAACGATAACTGATCCCTTCCTTACTTCCTTCAAGTCTACTCTCTCCAATGCCAACTCTCTCTCATCTGCAGGTCTTCCCGCCCAGCCTCCAACCCTTGCCCGTCATGCTAAATGCCAAGAGAGAATGTCATTGTGTATCTAACCCATAGCATACATCCGTGCTCATCTTCTTTCAAGGTCTCTATGGGTGTCGTCCTGGCCCCTTCGAATGTTTGAGCCCGCGACTCTTTGGTCGAGTCTGCACCACGCCTGGAGCTCGTCTCATTTGTCTGGTACATATCGCATCCCCGTAATCCCGTATGTACGTCCGTGCCGTCGCTGTACACGCCCCATAATGCATGCTCATCAACATGCTCACAGTAGTTGTCCAATAATATGCCCTGTTGCAAGCTCCGTGCCTGTTGCTCGTATTTTGAGCGACGCGGCGTTACTAGCCGCTGGGACTGGACTTTCCGCCTTCAGTTTTCCCGTGAGTAAGCAAAAACCCGCAAGCAAGATATATTTCGCGACGACAGTGCTAGCTCGACCCGCGCATTCCGATGATCCGACTCTTCTCGCATTTCCAGATCACGCCCCCGAATCTGGCGTATGTGCTGCGGATGATCTTGTCTGTCCAGTCCACCAGATAGATTGCGAACCTAATACACTCCGCCCGCTACACTGTCCCGCTCACCCCTCTTTCTGTTCTTCCCGTATGGTGCGCGGATGCTGGTACACCATCCGCCATCCGCATGTTCCTGGATTCCTCCCTCGCCTTGCTAGTCACTACAGCACTTACGTTGTCCGTCTTGTCGAAAAGCGCAACCCAATAGGGGCAGAAGACGGCGCCAAATTCATCACCTCCTCTCGTCCCTCCGTTTCTCGCAGGATATGGGCATCCCTCATTCGTAACTCCTGAAAGCAGCCAAAAAATACACTCCGTGTCAAGAATGGCGCAGTCACAGCGCTGAACGACGGGGATCCAATGCGCCTACGGAGCGAATCTTAATGCATGGACATCTCCGCGTCGTCTCCTCTGGCCGACCACAGCGGATTGGGATCTCAGATGTTTCTCTCGGATCTCTTTCCTAGCCTAATCCTAGCTGCTCACAATTCCAATCCATTTTGCGCAATTTAATCCGGGTTGCCTGGGGTTGCCGAATGTTTCTGCAGGGCAGGTAATAGGTTGACAGAGGCTGACTTCATTTGTCCCTGTCGGAATATACGCTGAGGGCAAGGCTTCTTCCGTGCGCTCAATCGGCTCTAGGTTCACAAGGCAGAAGTGTACGATCTGTCTCATTTTTTTCGTTTCCTTCTTTGGTCAACTCTCCCGGAAAAAGTTAACGTTGGGAATAAATTCAAGTGTGATGTGGAGTCAGAACAGAGCCGTCGATATGTATACATTTTCCGGCAAACATATTGTGCGACGTTGTCGAGAAGGCGCAGAAATGACGGACGATTAATTAATTTTCAGACGGCGAGACGACTTCATGATGCTCTCTGAAATGATGCCAGTCAGATGTAGTGACAGATTCAGAATTGCACACTTACCACCATCATGCATTTATAACAATAGGTTTGTTCTGGCATTCAGAAGCAAAATTCCGGCCGAAGAATTGTAAGCTCTCAATGCCTCTTGCCACTGCCGAGGGCAAAGAAGCAGACTGCAGTCTGTCAAAAACCTGAGCTCCGTGGCGTCAGATTCAAGAAGGTCCACATAAGTGAATTCAACCACCTCAGTGGTTTCGGAATGTGGCATGCCAGCTGTAAAGCAGATTTAGATCGCTCATAAGCGGCGCAAAATCATTGACCCAGTTTTATGGAGCTGCTGAGAATCATAGCCAAGGTTCTGTTATTAGAATTCCAAGTATTTTTGCCATTGTCAGTGATTGACTGAGCTCCAACGCCTGTTAAAGGTAAATGAAAGAAGACGACTTCAACAAAAAACTTTATAATTAGGTTCCCATCTTGCCTTGGCCCACCCGGGCCAGCCCGGGGGGGATGCCCGTCTATTTTTGGGGCGGCTTAATTAATCAACAGATCTGGTCGCTTGAAGGTAACAAAGACATGGTACAAGTGAAGGATGTACATACACAGTCAATACACACTCTGGGCAGACGGTCCCAAAGAAAGCAGTGCGAGTTATATGGCCACGATTATCGGTGTGAGTGGTTCGCCCTTGCGGTTTATAATAGGCTCCTGTGCGCCGCAAAATGGAAGGGGGAACTAGCCACGAAAGTCCCGAACGGTGTGTTGGCCATGATTTGAATACAAATCCACTTCTTTCGAGCAGCACGGTCCATCTCGAGTGAGAAAAGTAAAAAGCCGGAGGGGGGCTATACGATATATATTGTAAACACAGGCAGCCCCAAAAACAAACACGCTACTGAACAAAGACCACAAGGGTCATACGATAAATATTCCCGATTAACGACACAGACGGCTGTAAGAGATAATCGCACAGCGAATTAGATTGCGACGGATTTCAACTCCACGGCCTGGGTACTATCCATCGTGGTCTCGCCCATCCTGCTCCTGTGCGCGAAGCGGGGAACACTAGGAACCGAAGTCGTATACTGGGTCGTATACTGGGTTATCTCCGATTCCCTCAAGCCAACGCGCACTTGAATGAGTGCATTCGCGATACCGATGATGGGAGGTACGAAATGGATTTCAGCGTATTGAACTTGCGAACCCAGCTGATAAGTGATCTCGTAGACGACCATCAGTGTACTATAGAGGACTGAGCGTGGGGAGAAGGCTGAAGAGCGATGACTACGGACGTATAGAGGGCGGGCACTCTCAACCACGATAGCAAGTACGTCCTGGTTGGAGTGAGTTTGTTATAAGAGTGCTTCGCGAGGGGCCCACCATGAGATTCCTTTGATTTACGGGCACAGCCCGCGAGTGGTGGTCCAAATTCGGTAAGCGATGAGTGCTACCGGCGATGAGTCAATAAAGAGAGCAGGCTCAACGTGCGACTGTTACCCGTGCAATAAATATTGATCCTATCCTCATTTGAGAATGACCATGCCGCAAAAAAATGAACGGCGTACACCATAGTAAGAATAGAAGTGGGCGTTACAAGTTTGGTTGCCGAGATATTCTGGCCGGCCAGTCGGGATCTGAGTACGACGAGGACGCTGTAGCTGACTTGAGAAATTGTATGTTATCAATGGGTATGATCTTGAACCAGGAATTAGCACTCACCAGCCAGCGCTATTACCGACATGACAGGAAGTATGATTACAAGCTTATTGTGGCCCCAGACGATCCACAATCGATATATCTTCGCGCATTCGTTAGATTAATAAATGGACACAACTTCGAAGTTACAATCATGCTGTCGCCGACAACGAAAGCCAAGCCAACGAATACGTTGAAAGCCGTGGTCAGCGGTTGAGTACCGTCTTTAAAGAAATCGACAGCGCCGTCATGAAAGTAAATGAAGCCGGTGAAAGCTCGGCAAACGTTGACTATCCAGTGCTTGTGGCAAGGTTCATTATTTATTAGCCGTCGTTGATGCTGGAATAGACATACACCTGTGACAATCACAAACAGAGCGCAGGATGAGTAGAACATGATCGACCAGGACCTAAGACTGTATCTTGGAAAGTTTGGTCCATTGTGGCGGTTGAGCAAGAGATATATCGATGCGACAAAGAGCACTGTATAGATCCCATATAAGACGGTTGAGACCATAATGCCGGCGAGGGCTATGACGGGGGGCGGCATATCTAGGCGAAGGGGAGGGGATGCCGCTGCACTGCGTGAGTCTGGGAGGTCTTTATGTCGTCGGTTCTGATCGCCGAATGACAGGACTCCGAGGGAATGTCCATTCCCTTTAAAGATTTGACCGCTTTCCAAATTCGCGACGAGAACCTAGTATCTCAAACATCAGCCAGAGGCGACAGACAGACAGGCAGAGAGATATATTGCATACTGGAGAGAGTGCCAGCGAAAATTAAACAGATAGACGACCGTGTAATCCAGAAGGATCGTCAGCTGGAGTGGAACGGGTCATGGAGTGGCGGTCGCCGTCCAGAGGTGCACCGTGCATTGCAGTTGGCCAGAGAGTTGACTCGGATCCCGGCGGGGGGGCATTGCTTGACACTTGGACTGAAACCGAGCTGTCATTGAGGAAGACTGCGGCTCCAACATTATTCTTGAGATTGAATGATCTCTTCTCGGCCAGTCCGAAGTCGATTCATTGGCAGAAAGATGTCGACACTGGGAACAAAAAGGGCGGCCCGGGGCCCCGCCGGGTTCTCGGATGTGTCCAAAAGGAGAAATGAGCAAAACAGAAATCGAAGGGAAGAATTTATCATAATTCAGGGAACCATTACCGCGGCTCGATACGTTTCCGAGTGCATTTATTTTGAGGAGATAATCCGGACCCACGAGTCCCGCTGTATTTAGTCATTGTTTTGTCGTAATATACAGAGGCTTTGCTGCTTCACGGTCTTGGACTTTATTAATTTATTTCCGTACTTCCCCGGAACCCTCTGAAATTTTTTGCAATGGAACTCAACAGATAACAGGGAAATTTAAACCCCAGGACAATCCGCGCTCTGGCAGAAGCAGCAGGTGCGGCGCATTTTGACGTTTTTCTCTGGACTGCAGCGTCCAAGTTCGCTTGTCTAGCGGCTGAGCAGGATGTACTACACCCACACTGGCATCCGAAGTTCGTTGAAACGCTAAACGAAGAATATTCAAACTCATGATCGTAATGAACAGATGGCAGATGGTACGTACTGGGCAATCGAATTAATCTCTCGGTCATCGAAACTATTCTCATCAATACACGGTTAGTTACTTCCGAGAGAAGGAAGCTAATATGGCGCCCGAATTTCCGGTTCGGGATCTTTCACTTTAGAACCCGCGCAGGTCGCTGAGGGTCTTTCGTCTTCTGTCATTGGCACCATTCCACTTTCCTGGGTTTCGAGTTCCGTGACTAGACCATCTGGCAGTGGTTGCATGGGCATAGGACATATGTTGTGCTTGTTAATTTTGGGATTATTCAGAATCTATTCAGAAACACAGGTTGCCGTTGGATCTAAAAGCGAAGTCGTGTAAAATCTTAATGAAGTCCTAGTGGTACGCACGACTCAGGCTGGACCTAGATCTGTTCGTAGTACCATGGCCAGTCCGCCATTTAGCCGCCGTTTTTCTTCTCTTTCTTTGGACAATATCTCTCTCGGGGAGGCTGAGCTTACATAGGGGCTTTGTTTACCGAATGATCCCATCACATCACAGTCCTTGTTTGGCTACGACATGATAAAAAGCCGGGGCAAAGTCTGGCGACGCTCTGCAAGTTTCTTCCTGCGTCCATTCATCCATTCTGCTGTAAGTCCGTTTTCTTACATTCTCCTGAGTTCGGAAATGTGTATCACCCTCTCCCCGCCTTCCGCGCTCATCCACATCATTTCCTGAAACTGACTCTCCCTTTTTCCCCATTTTCTTTGCACCCGCAGATCCAATATGGCACTGAAAGTCCGCAAGCGACCTGTATTACGCTAATCTCGCGCCTCTCCGCTTCTTAAACCTCCCCAAGTTGACGCCAGAACGTCGAATTTCTCGTCAGTGGTTCGCCCAATATTCCTGCGCTGCCTCGCTTATCTACCGTCTTCTACTCAACGCGTAGGAACGAGTTACCCCAAGCCCAAGCATCTGTGGCATTGGTACGTCCATCCCTGACTTACCCCTCGCGCCCCTATACGATGACACAAAATATGTCAAACTAGTAACGGGCGCTATTACAGCGCGCGATGTGTACATCTAATCCTAGTTATGCTAATCTCTCCTTCTTGCTCCCCCTCCCTCTCGTCTACGTACGCGTGTGCTGACGCGACGTGATTTAGTGATGTCGACGATTGACTCTGGAACCGCTTGCCACGCTGGTGATATCAGCCAGCGCAGTGAGTATCCCTTCTCCTTTCTTCCCCTCTCGACGTGATGTTTTATCATCCATAAAATACAAGCGCCTCTGGGCGCGAGGCATACAACATCGATAGCTGATCCCTTTACGAACCCCAAATCTAGATGTTGACTAAGTATACTGGTCTGTAAGACCGCCGCCCGGCTCTTGACTTGACCCTGTCGTACTGATCATGAGCGACGTACACATCCCTCCCTATATTCACAACTGCATCCATGCTCATATCAATTCAGGCCGCATGTGCGCCGCTTGTGCTTCTGCCGCCCGCGTACTGTACATACATACCGTGGCGTCGTCGCGTCTCTGAGCTCGTGGCGTCTCGTTTACTCGGTACATTCTGCATTTCATCTCCGTATTCACAACTATGTACGTCCCGTCCGTCGCTGTGCTCCCCATAGTCAAGACGCATACTTACCTCTAGCGCATAGTTTTTCATAATTGCTGTTATTCCTGTCCGTCTCGTATGTTCGTCCCACTCCCGACTCAGGCGAGAGTCCACGACACCGACAAGAATCCCGGACGCCCTCGACGACGATGATAGAATTGGAGTTGCGTATCGAGGCGCACAGTGCGCGCGCCAGCGTGCGTAATGGGTTCCTATCGCCACTCCATCGTGAGCTCGTTGTGGCATGCAGTATTATTTGGCTACTCGGTTGTGAGGGAACAAGACGAGAACTACCCTCCTCGTCCTCGCGCTGTCTTGCCCCCAATCGCACTATCCGCGCACGGCAGTGGTGCGCGCTCGGGCGATCACGGGGCAAAGTAACTTAACATCTTGTTCCTGCCTCCATGGCGCACCCCGATACGCGGAAGAGGACAGCGCTATTTCTGCGCCGCGCCCCGTCCCTTACCCCATTCACCGCAGGTCACTGCTCTCATACTACTTCCCAGCCCCGCGAGAGCCATAGGTGGTCAAGGCCGTTGGTTGGAAGTAAAATAAAAAAACAGCTTGATTGCCAAGGAATGCGAGCCGTTTTATACGCAAGCAAGAATACGAGGTCGCAGCAAAGCCAGTCGCGTAGGAACTGGCATACGCTGCGGTATTGCGGAAAATGTGGTCCTGGCTCTGCTTGGCTGTGGCACGGTTGCTTCTGGTCTTGTATTCAAATCATGAGGCTTGCAAATAACTTTGTGGAATATCAAAGCCGAGGCGTATTGATATGCCGCGGGGGCCGGTATGGTACGCAATAGGGTCGCAGCACGGGTCGGTGGCCACGACGCTCTTGGGTGGGTATGCACGATGCCAGCCAACGGTGGCGGGTGCAGGTCTGGCTGCGCTCCCAGAGGTTCTGGGCTCAGCAAGGCGGGCGAAGGCGGACGCATGCGGGGATGCGCGTCGTCATAGGGGAGGGGAGTCCATGCGGGAAGGGCCCTCCTTGGGTGAGGGGCTTGGTGCTCTCTTCAAGTACAAGCACAGATGCGCGCTCGCAAAGCTTGACACAACCCCTCATCAAACTTTCTCCAAACTGTGCTTTCTCGGCCTCTCGCGTTGGCTCATACTCATTCAATCATGAAATATTCTGCTACCAGCGTCCAATTTGAACGAATCTTTCTTCTCTCTTTGTTTTCAAATTATGCCAATATTCGTGGCTTACGTAAAAGTATTTGTGGGATCAGAATGCTTTCTCATACGGCAACGCAGTTAGGAAACTTCAGCAATCCTGGGACCTGAATGTTGAATTGTTATCCAACCTTTTCACTACGGGTTTTGCACACGTCCACGCAATGTCCGCGAGAACATGACAAATCATGCAGACCAGCTCCGACGTAAACTCCGAATCAAACTCCGCTCTCTCTGTTCTTTCAGTTGACTTACTTGAACTGGCGCTGTACGCATTCCCGCAGATAATCATCGTATTATGTACGTTAAACTCTCTGCACTTGGCCAGATTCGTAAACCGATGCGACGGCTCGCATAGCATTTCGTGCAAATTTTGTACTAGTACTGACTCCAGAGCATAGACTCTGTCGATACAATTGAAAAACAAAAGTTCCAAAATCAGCATCTTCAGAAGTTCTTCTTGTACCCGGCAATCTGGGATAGTATCCGGATGCTGTCGTGTCTTTGTTAACGCAGCCATCAAACTTTCTATTGTGAATGCACTCGCCATCAATCCTAATTGTGTGTCCGGCGGAGTGTCTCCATTGTTTTGCAATCTAATAAGGGACCCTGCTTCATCCCAACACAAAGCTGATTATTCTTCAAATGTCCCGCTTTCCTCATTCCACATCCAACGGAGTATACAACGGGAATCCTGGCCCCAGTCGCTCGCCTGACGAGCACAAGTCCAGAGGCCCAGCGCTTCCATTACCACATGTCCCGTTCTGCCTACTCCTCCGTGGCTGAAGGGTCGCCGAGACTCTCCGTCCTCCAGCGCGTCCTCGTCCGAGGGATTCAACACTCCGCCAGCTGGGTTCTACATGCTCCCGCCCCTCGAGATTATCTCCGTGCCTAGACAGGCCAAATATCTCCGAGTCGCACGTCCAGAGGAAGACAATATCCCGAAGGCCCCATGTCTTAAACCAAATAGATCCAAGTCCAAGCCGGGGAATATCATCGTCCCGCCGAATGTGCCCATTGCTATTGCGACCGCACGCACGCCATCGGTGCCCCCACCGATTTCTGCGGTCCAGGGCCACGAGATGCGCAGGCCAAGCACCCCGCTTACGCCACTATCACCAGGGTCCCCGGGCTATGTGGACCCTGACACGCAGCGCGGGCTGGTCCGTGCTGTCGGGCTGCGCGCATTCCCGATCCGTACCGAAAGAGAGTACTCGCGCCGATGAATAGGGCCGGATTCCTCGTTGGGAGTGGGAAGGGAGTTGGAAGTTCGAGAAGAGGGTGCCGATTATATACCCACACCATTGGCAAATTTACCTGATCTTGTAGTAACCATTTAGTTATATTTTCGAGAGTGCTGAGCTTGAGCAATGAACTGATCGATCATGAATAGACGTTGTGCAATCCATCTAAAGGTTTTATAGGTGTCCTGTCTTCAGAGAGCAACCCTATTTTCCGCATTTTCATTAGAAATTTAAATACAAAAAGGTTCGGAAGATCAAGGGTCTATATCCAGACCAGTAGAGACATCCTTCCAGTCATCCATGACTTGAAGAATTCTGTGACACTTATCAGTTATTCCTTGCACCCCCAGGTCGCCCAAAATCAGGTAGAGGGGCCATGGACGTCCGGCTGCCTTGCCTTCGCCCCTCACAACATCCGTAAGCACCTCCATTGCCTTCGCGGGATCACCTTTCAGGTTCCGGTGTACCGTCTTGTACCGTTCCACCGCCTGGTCGCGCATTTCGTCGTAATCCCCAATCTCGTTGCCCCGGTAGATGGTGCTCTTGACTAAGCTGTCGGTGCGAAACGCAGCGGGCTCGACGATAAGCATTCGAATTGAAAATTGCTCTATCTCTGCGGCCAGAGTTTCGCTGAAGACCCTTAAAGCAGCCTTTGAGGACGAATATGGGCCTATGCGTCAGTTACCAGTAAGCTAAGACTTCGAATGAAACGTCTAGGAGTTTTCAGCGCTGACCTGTGGCCTATGTTTGTGTTCATTTAGCGAAATGTGCAGTAGGATTATCACGAAAGACCTACGGGGTTCTCTGGCCTCCAGCTCGTACGGCTGCCCATCATCACTATCGTGCCAGATTTTTCTGCTCTCATATACGGAAGAACAGCTGTGGTCACATCCAGCGTCCCAAATACGTTTGTCTGCAGAGGAATGAGAGAGAAACTAACAGCAAATAATTTTCATTGTTGCCCTGTAATCACCTCATACTGGAGTCGCAACCGGGCAGAGCTACTTCGCAGTCAGCATGACTAAACGGGGCTGGCGTATCTTGCATACCCTGACTCCTCGATCAGACCTTTCTCGACATACGCGGCATTATTGACCAGAATATCGACGCGGCCCCAGAATCGGACCGCCGTCGCGACGACAGCCTTTATGGCCTCTTCTCCAGCGGTGACGTCGAGCACCAACAAGCGGATATTCTCAGATATGGGGAACTTGTCCTGGATCCTGTCGCTTGACCTCGACGTCGCGATGACTCGGTCCCCCCGAGCTAGAACCGACTTGACAAGACAGAGGGCCGAATCCTCCCGAGGCACCTATGCGAGTTCAGCGGCGCTTTAGCGTGGGCGCTGCCAACCTGCAGTACAATACCTGTAATGAGCCAGACATTAGGAGCATGCATGTGGGCGACAGGCGACTTAATAATCGACGTCGTTGTGGGGGCGACTCGCTTCTGTCGCAATTGTGGGTCCCGGCGAAAACCCGAGGCCGGTGGATGCCGTTTTCCTGATACGCGATGAAGCAACGGCAGAGGGCACTTTTTAGTAAAAACGTAGTCATTATAGTTGATCATTGGTCGGTGCCTAAAAGAGACTGCGTTATTAGCTAGTGCTACACAGAACAAAGAGCGTGGCCAGGGTAAGCTAGGGCAGGTTCGCAGCCCTGATAAGTTACCAACCAATAATAATATGTAGAGTACGAACAAAATACCGTAACTGGCAGTAACAAAAACAACAGGCACCTGGCACCGACAGCACAAAAACAGGCGGGCGTGTACTAGCACTGAGATGTGAGCTTATTTTTAGGTATCGTCTGTTTGTAGTCGTCGACCCAGGTCGTCAGTAGCGGGTTAGTGTACGCTTCAATGTACCTGGAAAGGTGACAAGTACGCCGTATGGCGAATATGTCACGTAGAAAACGACGAACGTGTCGATATATGCGGACGTGGGACGGTTTGGCGGGTCGCATCCGATATTGATAGCGTTGGGATCCTGGTACACGCGGATCCAGTCGATGAGCATCGTCGCCGGGAACGTGATGTGCTCAAAGTCGACGAATCCGAATGCTCGGGAGACACCCAGATTGGCGAGGATGTACTGTGGCATGGGATAAGCATACGTGGCTGTGCCCGTTAGAGAAGGGGTGTTTACCAGGGGCTCCTCGGTGACTGGTCGTGCAGCGATCCCCGTGTCGGGGTCGGCACCGACGGCACCCGACTTCATGGTCCACATCACCTTGTTGTCGGTGAGCCATGTGATGTACTATAGCCAAATCAGAGGTTGTAGGACATGTGCGGGAAGGAAAGAGAGACTGACGCCCTCATCGAATCCTGCGGAGAAGTAAGCAACGAGCAGTGATGAAATTGGCAATATACATGCCAGGTTGATACTCAAATCCGTGCACGGCGAAGCACTTTTATCAGCTGGTAGCACTCCTGATCTGCAGCGGATGAGCGGGATGCGCGGCAGATGGGCGCGGAACACTCACTCGTCGTCGACACCACAGACGCCGCCTGCTGGTAAAAGAGACCGGAAAAAGAGTTCTTATGGGACAGCGTAAGGTCCTTGATGATGAACAAGTCGCTGGAGTTATCCAGGCGATAGTCCTTATTGAAAGGCTTCACATCACATCCTAGTCAGAAAGGTTCGCTCCAGGTTCAATCGGCGCACTCACCGCCCACTGCGCGGATTGCGAGACTTGCCCGACGTGCGCTCCTGCTTCTCCACCGATCTACGGATCTCAACATCAGATGACGGAGATTAGAAAGAAATTGCACACCTGAGCCTCGAAGATATCGATCTCGGGAGCTGAACGCCCAACGTAGGACCCGTCCTTGTGTATAGGCCCGGGATGCGACTCGCCTGCGCAGGTACACCGGGAGAGACGTTGGCCGGGAGGTACGACAAGGGTACCGGTACGCCCTTGTCGTTGAGAGTGTGGCAGCAGGGGGGTTGCCCTCGCTGATGTCTGTTGGTTTGGTAGAGTTCCGACGTCACAGGAATCGTACGAGTAGGGCCACTGGAAGAGGAGGAGCAAGTGAGGGAGGAAGGGACAGTAGCGCGGAGACGCACCATGCCGTCCAGACTTGCTCCGTAGCCCGCGCGTCCTGGTCTGACGGTGAGCCACTTCCCAGTTTGTCAAATATGCTTACCAAGATTTCCCCTAACGACGCGCAGCGTAAGTAATAAATTATGGAGGAAACAGGGGACACGCACATGGTCCAAACGGCAGGCCACAGCCCAAAAATGTTGTTCATGCCAGGGAGCCGCACCGAGGTTACAATGAGGCCGCCGGTGAAGCAGAATTTGTTCCAGGAAGACATCAGGCCACCCTGGTAGCTCAGATTGTGCGTTTCCATCTTGGTGAGATTGATCTCGAGCGCGCCGCCGCGGGTAGTGATTGCAGCCGGGTCGTACCTGTAAGGGGACAAAATATGAGCAAAGGCGTGAGTGGTCGAAAGAAGACACCGACCATTCTAAATTATTAGTTTGCCAGTAATGGAGATCCATTGCTTCCCAGTAAGGGTCGGCCTGCGTCGAGAGTAGATAAGATAGTGCGGCGCGGCACAGTCAAAGTGGGACGGACCAGGGTAAAAGCTGCGTCCATCGGTCTCAAACTCGTCGCTGAACACGAGCTTCATGGTCTTGGATGGGTCGTGATATGACGGGATGTCGTAAAACTCCTTCGGGTATCGTGGTCAATCAGACCCCAGTTGCCTGACATCTGCGGGACCTGCGCATCCTTCTAGTCAGTGCAAAGCCGATGGAGCCGGGCGACGTACCTGGCCGGTAAGATTGACGTGCAGATTGCTAACGCGAATTGGATGAGTGAAGTAAGTCGCGACAGGGTACACCGCGCTATGCAGAGAGCGGGTCAGTGGGGAAGGGGGTAAACAGGCTTGAAGGACGGACAAGATGCCGACGAT